>JANBXA010000044.1:11085000-11497500 GCA_030556225.1 Cricetiscus sungorus
GCTCCAGGTAAACCTACTTAGGTGTGTGCAAACATCTGTGACTGACACTGAGAGCCGGACTCAGTTTGCAGATGCTCTTTGCCCAGGAAACGTTTTCAGTCCATTCACACCTTGGCCAACTCAGGCAGAGGCACAAGTGGAAGCAAGCCCCGTATAATAGGGGGATGCGATCGGATTTATCTGCCTGCCCTCATCTTGCAGAGCTCTGGAATGTTCATCGTGGCCCACTGTGTGATTACCTAAACATGGGACTATCTGGAAAGCCCTTAGGGCAGGGAGGGATGAATGAAAGGAGTCTTAAGAGCACAAGGGAGCTGCAGCAGAAGCTGTGTGAGCTGGCTCACACTGTAATCCCAGCACTAGGAAGCTGAGGTGTGAGGATCGTTATGAGTTCAAAGCCAGCCTGGGCTACAGTGTGAGGCCAAAGAAGAAAAGGAAGTTGCTAGAATGATGCATTTTCATCCAGATAAGAGGGAGAATAGAGGTACATGAGGCAGTAACAGGTTCTTTTGTGGATGCTCAGACAGGGAGTGACAACCCAGGGGTAGGATGATGCTAACACTGGCTACCCATCATACTCTTAGGATCAGGAAGGTGGACTTGCACCTTCCAGACCCAGCAGAGAAGTGTCCAAAGCCAGGGTGGTGAAGTAAGCAGCTGCCTGAGTGGGCAGATGGGATGTACACAGGTTCTGCTTAATTACTTACAGAATAAAGTACATACATATACACATTGCTTTTGTATATACATATACACATATGTATGTATGTGTATATGTATATATATATAATTTTATTTGCATATGTGTATGTATATGTATATATTCCATCCCTGGGTAAAGCTCAGTGGGTAACGTCCATATTGCACAAGTGTGAGGATCTGAGTTCAAACCCCAGAACTCAACAGCAGTAGCTTGTCCTTGTAACCTCAGCTTCAGGGAGGCAGAGACAGGAAGCTATTTAGAGCTTACTGGCTAGGATCCAGGTTCAATGAGCCACCCAATCTCACAAACTAAGGTGCAGAGGAGCTCAGTGGGTAAGATGGTTTGCTGGGTAAGCACGAGGACCTGCGTTCGAATCTCTAGCACCCACAGGAAAAGCAGGGTATGACTGCACATATGCCCACAAACTCAGTGCTGTGGAGGCAGATACAGAAATAAGATGGAGTAGCTGGGATTTTGGTGGTGTACACCTTTAATCCCAGCACTTGAGAGGCTCAGGCAGGCAGATCTCTGTGAGTTCAAGTCCAGCCTGGTCTACAGAGCTAGTTCCAGGACAGGCTCCAAAGCAAAGCAATACAGGGAAACCCTGTCTCGGGGGGAGGGGGTGCGGGGGGGGGAGGAGGAAGAAAGGAAGGAAAGAAATGAGATGGAGAAGATGGGGTATGATAGAGCTGGACACCCGTTACCCTCCTCTGGCCTCCACATATCAGGCAGGAGGAGAGTGATTTAGGAAGAGACAAGATGTTACCCTCTGACCTCCACATACACCCACAGATATATGCACACACACACTTTACCACTGTGAGCCAGGAGTTATTATTTTAACGTGGGAGGAAGCATAAGGTCATTTCTTAAGGACCTGCTCTTGTTTTGTGGTTTTGATGAAGTGGAGCAGGCTGGGATGGTTCCTGCAGAAACTGGAGATGCTGAGGCCAAGAAGCACCCTGTCCGGAGCTAGACATCAGAGCTACTCACAGCTCCCTTGCATGCCTCCCTTCTCCCTGCGAGCACAGCAAACTAAAAACCAAGATGTTAGTGGGGTTGGGATGAAAAGCTACAGAGAAGCATGCTTGAATTGACACAGTAACTACATACGGGTTTATTATGGCATTTCCTACAGGTATGCAGTGCATTTATTTGGATCATATTCACCTCCTCTTACCTTCTCTTGTCTCTTCCTACACCACCTGACCTTCCTTAGCCCAACTTGTCCCTCTACTGTTTTGATGTCCTATTTCTTTGGTGATTGATGAATGTCATAGAGCCCTATGCTTACAGGAGCATGGCTGAGGGGTTATCTACAAGAGCACGGGCAACTTACCCATGGCTATACCACTGAGGAAAATCTCCCTCCCTTCTCTATCAGCCAGTAACCATCTGTAAAGCCTCAGGGAGGGACAGGGCTTCATGAGCCCTTCCCCAGCAACTATAAAGCCTTAGGAAGGAGGTGGAGCCTCACTGACCCCTCCCCTGGCAGCTATTAAGGGGTGTGGCCTGGTGTTTTCTTTCTTTATCCACGATGGAATGTTGACCAGGCTGATCTCCCACAGGTCTTGTAAAGAATTATTTATATTCTCTGACTGTTGGAACCAGAGCACAGAGCAGTCTGGATCTTTCATTTTGTATTTTCTTCCCAGATGGCTTTATATATTCTCCAGCCAGGGCCCTTGAATTCTTCTGAGCATTGCCTCGATTTATCAATCTGCATACACTCCTTTTTGAACAGTTGGGGCAGACAGGAGCGTCCAATATTTCCATTCCCTGGCTAGGGGGTCCTCTACTTGTCCCTTAGCCTCCCCAGCATCATAGCCTTCTCAGGGACCTGGAGACAGGGAGATCTCTGGTGGTGGATATTGCATGTCAGGAGAGTGGGCTGGCATTTCTGGCTGTGTTCTAGTGATTATGCTGGTGAGATGGCAGGTTCGGGACAAATGTGGCTGAGTTGCATGTCCCTACTGTTTCTGGCAACTCTGGCAGTCCCCCCCATCCCCTCTTCTGTCCAACAGCCCATTTCACATCTGCATTTAGAAGATGAAGCCACTAGGCTGCAGGGGTGGTTCAGAGGTCACTCAGAGCTCCCCAGCTTTGGTAACTTTGAGGGTCCACTTATGTTCTGCAAATGAGGTGTTGACTGATGTCTCATTTCTTTGCATTTTTGGAGTGCTTGAGAATTAAACCCAGGGCCTTTTGCATGTTAGGCAAGTGCTCTACTATTGAGCTATATCCCCAACCTTTCTGTATCATTTCTGTGTCTGGAATTATGAACATTCCTGGGACTGTAAATATTTTCCTCAAGAGGGGAAAAAACCCCAAAAGCCAGCAAAATCCACATAATCAGGCTCAATGGCCATGACCCAACAAAATTGTATTTATTGGCATGCACAGTGTTCAGAATCTATTGTGACTTATTCTTCTAACCGGATAGTAAAAAACAGTGCCTATAAAGTCATTCCTTTCTTGTAAGAAGCCAGTCAGGGGCTGGGGAGGTGACTCAGTTGGTACAGTGCTAGCCTAGCATGCAGACACCCTGGATTTAATCTCTAGCACCCCATAAATCCAAGGTGGTGGCTATAATCCTAGCACCAGGGAGGTGGAGGCAGGAGGGTCAGGAGTAAGGGCATTCTTGGTTGCATAGTTTGAGACCAGCCTGGGCTACATGTCTCAAGAAAACAAAACATATAGAAAAAGCCAAACAAGTAGACCATGCCTGTCAGCTGTGTGCAGAACACCCACATGGCGCTGGATAGCAGGGCTGGCAGAGACCTTAATTCCTCTTTTAACTTGGAGGGGATCTCCTCCCCAAGGCCTGCAGACTGGATTCTGTGGGACTAAGAGGTGGTAAGTGGACAGGACTGTGATATATACTGTGGGAAGCAGGTTTACTGGACTGATGCCACCCACAGCTCCTGACTGTGTTTGTTTTTTTCAGTGATATATTTGATGCCATGTTTCCTGTCACTCACATCGCTGGGGAAACAGTCATACAGCAAGGTATGTTCTCTATCCTGACCAACTTAAGAAACTGCCAGGGGTGGTGGGTGCTTGAGAGACTGAGGCAGGAGGAGTGTCATGAGTTCAAGGCCAGTCTGGGCTGTGGTGTGAAACAAAGGACCTTTGTCCTTTGTGAGTTCCAGGACATCTAGGGTTACATAGTGAGACCCTGTCTCTAGAGAGAGAGAAGAGAGAGAGAGAGAGAGAGAGAGAGAGAGAGAGAGAGAGAGAGAGAGAGAGAGAGAGAGAGGAAAAAAGGAGGAGGAGGGAAGAAAAGAGAAGAGGAAAACAAACTAATGAAACACAGCAGGATAGTAGTATAAATCTGTCATCCCAGGCGTTCAGGAGGCCGGGGCAGGTGGATTTCGAGTTCAAGACCAACCTGAAGAACTCAATGTGTGAAAAGAATTCTGGGTCATAGCTCATTGGTAGAGCCTTTGTCTAGTTGTGCATGAGACCCTGGGTTCTATTCCAGCATGGGACAAGGAGCTGGAGGGCGTGCTCTGCACCTGGGGCTGGTATTTACTCGGTACTGGCTGGCACACGTGGTTGCAAGGGTTCCTTGCCAGGCAGTCACAAAATTCTAGCTGACTTTGTTTTGCACTTTACATCTGTTGTCTCTTTGTTTTGTTGTAGGGAATGAAGGAGATAATTTCTATGTGATTGACCAAGGAGAAGTAGATGTGAGTATCCATCAATCATGGGATTTGGACAGCGGGTCCTCTTTTGCATGCTTGGTCTGAAGACTTCACACAGCTTAGCATTGGGTCTTGCAAATGCAGGCTTAGAGTGTTTCTTTCTGAATATATTCCTAATGTTCTTCCTTTCTATCTATCTATCTATCTATCTATCTATCTATCTATCTATCTATCTATCTATCTATCGTGCTAAGTTAGGGGGTGTTCCGTCACCCACGCACTAGTTCATTACTGGGGGATTTTAGACAGGAGCTTTAGTGCTGAAACATGCCTGAAGCCTTATTTTGATTGTTTTATTTAATGACAATGCATGTTTGTCTGAAGGATACTATAAGACCATGAGAGCCCAGATGGGAAGGTGAGCTGTGCAGGCAGGTGCTAGACCAGTGGAGTTCTTTGTTGCTTTCACAGAAGGTCTGGGTGGAAAGCAGTCTAAGGTGTTCTGTTTGGCTGGGTACCCCCAGCAAATGCCACACAGGCTCACTGTGGATGCTCATGATCATCATGAGGGCAGGGGAGACCCTAGAGGTACTGGTATCACATGGGTGACAGTCACCTTTTGTGCCAGCATGCACCTTTCCTCAGACAGCAAGCTTCACTGAGGGACTCTCAGGACAAAGGGCTCCCATGTTTATAGAGCCCCTCCTCACTGTAATGTTAGACCCATCCCCTGTAGAGACCCCACCTGGTGCCTTCAGTTAAGACCTCTCTTTTTCTCCCTCCATGGTCATCTCGTCCAAGCCCCTAATGCCCTGGCTGGAGAGGCATGTCTCTTTGCTTTTTTTTGGGGTCTCAATGTGTAGCCCAAGCTGTCTTCAATCTCATGGTCACCTTCCCGTGTCATCCTCCTAAGAGGTGTGATGACACTCATGAGCCATTACACCTGGCTCTTTGTTACTCTCTAGGTAAGTAGTCTGGGGCCTTCTCTTGCCTCCAGGAGTCTGACTGCTGGGCCTGGGCTGGTCCCATCCTTATGGGTACCCCCTTACTTACTCTTGCTGTCATCAGAGTGCCTGCCACTCCTTTCATGTCCCATTCCATGTCAGATCTTCAGGGTGGGTGTCAGCAGGGACACCATGTGCCCTTCCCTATAGTTAATTGCTCCCTTGAGGCTGTGTTGGTAGCTGTTTCTTGAAGGTCTGTGTTCAGATGGGCCAGAGGACATGGGCAGAGTTCCCCAGGACATTTCAGGGTCTTTGAAGTTGCTGGTCAATTCCTAGACCAGCTCCAGGGTTATTGCTGGGTTGGAACTCAGCAGAGGTACATGTTCCAATTAGCCACAGTTTGTGCCCTACCTGTCTGAGGGGACTTGCCCTGCCCTCCATTGCCTCAGAGGTGTCCAGGCCACACCCTGCCTGGTGCCCTGGGGTTAGGCAAGCTATTTTGGGCCTGGCCTCTGCTCCTGAGCCTCTGTCCAGCCGGGCTATTTCTGGGAAAAGCCTTTTCTGATTTCCCCAGCAGCCTGACTTTGCCCCACAATGCATTTCTGGGAACCGCACTGGCCCACCTGCTTCCGGAGCCACCACATAGGAAGTGACTCACCCTGTCATCCAGAGGGGGACACAGGCAGAGTTGACCTAGGGAATCTGACAGCTCAACCCCTGGCCTGGGTCTCAGGGGAGGGAGAGCCTCCTGTCTCCCCAAACAAGGAAACTGAGTCGGGAGCTAGCTAGCAACCTCCCTGGCGGCTACTCACTCAGAGGAAGCATGAGGCAGAGGGAGGATTAGAAAAGCGTTCTGATGCCAGCTTCTGCAGTGACCACGGTCACCTCCTTCTACTGTGCTTCAGGTTAAAACAAACAAGCCAAACATCCATGAAAAACCTAGGCCAGAAAATAGCTGGGTCCTGCCCAGGTCAGATTAGGTAGGGAGGAGAGGAGAGCTTGGTCCCCAGTGATCCCCAGTCTCTCCAGGTCTCTGTTGAAAGTGGCATTGATGGGTTGAGAGGCTGAGAGGTGTAGATGACTCACTTCTAATTTTCAGTTTATTGTCGTTTTGGTTTGGTTTGAAAGATGGGGATTTCATGTAGCACAAGCTGTTCTAAACTTACTATGTAGCCAGGGATGGTCCTGAACTGTCAATCCTGCCTCCATTTCCCGAGTGCTGAGCCTCTGGTGGGGGGTGGGGGTGGGATCCAGGGTTTCGGCCTGTCAGGCAAGCACTCTACCAACTCCTCTAGTTGCACCCAGGGCTCCTCCCCAAGCCCTGCTCTCGGGTTACTGTCCACTACCTGCCCCTCAAACCACCACTCATCGCTTCCTACGTGTTTGCTAGCTCTTGCTCTCCAGCCTTGCCAGTCCCATAGTACCCCAGGAGTAATCAACATGGGCCTTCCCTGGGGGTGCAGTGGTTGCAGCTTCATGCAGGAGATGACAACCATCAGGAAATTAGTGAGCAGTGCCTCGCACCTCTGGGCCTTGGCTTTCTCTGCTTCTTAGTTTTGCTCTGCATTGCAAGCTCTCATTCAGCCTTCAATACCCTCCAGGCCAGCTTCTGTTTGCACTGGGACATTGATAAAGGCTGACCTTAGTGACAACAGGAGGCCAGACCCTCCCCCGAGTAGTCTGGGAGCCCATGTGGGTTCTGATCTGGGCCCGTTCATCCCTCAGCCCCCAAATGTGCCACTGCCCCCTCCCTCTTTTTCATCTCCCTTCTCTTTCCTCCTCTTCCCCCTCTTCTTCCTCCATCTTTTTCTTCTGACAGACTCTCATGTATTCCAGCCTGAACTCAAACTCTTTGGTGTTGGAGAATGTCCTCAAACCTCTGATCCTCCTGCCTCCACCCCCCCCCCAGTGCTGGTTTATGGGATGCCCGGGGATGGTGAACCCAGGACTTCTAGCATGCTAAGCAAGCACTCTGCCAATTGAGTCATAGCCCCAGCCCAAATGTATCCTCCTTCATGTTCACCAAAGTCACCTAGCATCTTTCAATTCTGTCTCAAAGACAAGGCTGGGATGACCCAGAGGATTCTGGCTCACACGTTCTTTGGTTTCCCTAAGTGGTGTCGGGAAAGTGCTGGCTGCCTTCAAGGTCATTTCTTGGAGTCCCAGAACCCCCTACTCGCGTGCATCTACAGGAAGGCTGCGGATGGGTCAGAACCTTGTGCCTACTGTCCTTTCCCTCTGTGCTACCTCAGCTGTGGAGGACTTTGTCCCAGAGAAGTGAACATGGGGAGTTCCCTCCTGCCCTCTTCCCTTTAGCACCCTCATTGTGCACTGGACAGGCCTCACCCACAGCCTGTTCTCTAGAGCTCTTGCAGCCCCAAGAAAGCCCTCTACACCCACTCTGTGCCCCCAGTGCAGCAGCCACCTCTCTCTCCAGGTCAGCTTGGTGTATCTGAGGGTATGTGGCCATCTTGTGTCCCTGGCTCCCTGGAGGCCCCTGAGCCACGTGCTGTAGAAGACCCCCAGGTCTGGCTAAGGAGCAGGGAATCATTGTTCTTGGGAGGCCATAGCGTGCTCAGTGTTTTAGCCTATGCCATCCCATCTACTTTCAGAAGCCAGTCTCCACCCGAACGTCTCCAGAATCTTGCAAAATGGGCAAGTCGCATTAACTGACGATGCTGACCCGCCCCTTGGATGAGGAGTGTGAGGTGGATGGGACTGGCAGGATCTCATACTTCCTCAATCCACCCTCTCAAGGCAGGACTGAGGGTCCCCAAAGCCACAGCTTATCTGAATAGGCCCCTTCCAGCCCTCCCTTTGGAATAGCCACCTTCCAGACTCCAATAAGACAAGGGGCTAGGGAAGGAGCCTGACTTGAGGTTTCCTGGACTCTGGTTGGCCTCACTGCCTTATAATGATAGTCAGAGCTCTAGCTGGCCTCCTGCCAGCCCGGGGATATGTGGAGGCGATTGTGTGAAGGAAAAAGTGAGCTCACCTTCACAAAACTGTAGTTCTTCAAATATATTGTCTCAGCAGAGCTGCCCTACCTCCCTCCCCAGCCCGGAGGGTCAGGTTCAAAGGCGGCTTAGAGGCCCTTGCTGGACCCTGGCTGGCTAAACCAGGATGTCTGGGCATCGTGGGTGGATGCTGCTTCCTGGCTTAAAGCCTCGAGTTTAGGATGTAGAGGCTGCGGGTGGTGCAAAGATTGGACCTATGAGTGGGTGCATCCGGCCTTGCCTCCCCACAGCACTGTGCAAAAGTCCCCAACACCTCCATCATTCTCTCAGACTTTCCAGTGGGAACAGGGGTGGGCGGCAGGCGGCACCCACAGGGCTGGGCACAGAGGAAACCGGACTGTGATGTGGGAGATGCAGGGTAAACACACAGGAGCCATCAAGGAAAGCCATGTTTAAAGGAATCAAAGGGTGCCCAGTAAGGGATTGGGAGGGAGAAGCCGGCATGTCAGTCCCAGCTGAGTTATGGGGCATATATTACTATAATCACCGTGATTACTCTGAACAAGCTTCAATGGCCTCAGTGCTGTATTCTGTAGCCCCTCCCTCAGGCCAGGCAGGTCTGTGAGGATGCCACCAGGTCAGCAACAATTCTGCTGGGTGGGGACATGAGAGGGAAGTCACTAGCCTCACCCCTCCAGGCAGGATCCACACCCCTCCTTTCAAACAGGCCAGTGAGCTAGGGTTTCTGGAGCATCCCTCTAGGATGCACACTGTCCTCCTCCTCCTAGCTGTGCCCTAGAAGACCAGGGAACTAAAGGCCTAAAGTTCAGTCTTGGTTAAAATCATGGCTACCCACAGAGACTTTATAAATGCCAGGCAGTGTGTGTACATTTGCCAAGAACTATAATCCATTTTTCTAGTAGAAAAATATTTTCCAATTTATTTTATTCTTGAAACACAGCATTTCTGATGAAAAGGACACTCAACTGTAGGCATACAAGATTTGGAATGGGGCCCAGAGGCTTTCCTGGTTGTCTTTAGACTCTATTTGGGGGTCTCTCCATCCTTTCTGAGGTTCACACTGTCCCTGTGACCTTTAGGTAGGTAGGATTCCTCCTGTTTCAGGAGAAGAGGTTCTTCTCGCCTCAAAGATGCCTCCCTCCCTGGCAGCACCCTGTGGATCAAGGAGTTGGGCATCCCTGGGCATCACTGTCTGGTCCAGCAGTCGGGCTGGGGGCTATTCAGTTTGCCAGAGTTTCTGAGTGAGCACGTATGTTTAAATTGTGGAGCATGAGGTTAACTATGGTATCCTCGGTGCAGCTGTCACCATCATCCATCCACAGACCTCTTTCCTCTGTGAGTGTGGGGGAGGGGTGGAGGAGAACACAGTCTGTGCAGGTCAGCGCTTAACCTCAGGTGTCTTTACCATTCATTGCCCACCTTGTTTTTTTGAGAGAGGGTCTCTAATTGGCCAGGGGCATGTAATTGGGTCGGTTTTTGATGGCCCACAAAGCCTCAGGTGTCCACCTACCTCCACCTCCCAGCACTGGAATTACAGGCACACACCATCACACCTGACTGTTGAAAACATGGCATCTGGCAATTGAACTCAGGTCCTCACATTTCCACTGTGAGCTGTTATCTACCAACCCAGCTCCCCATCCTCCTCCTGTCTAAATCACCTGATTCTCTTCTGGCCCCTTTAGTCAGTCACTCCATAGCCCCACCCCAGCCCCTGACTCTCCCTTTCCTATTTCCTACCTCTACAAATCTGACTCCTGGGGTTGGAGAGATGGGTCAGTGGTTAAAGTACACTGGGTGCTCTCTCAGAGGACCTGGATTCGATTCCTAGCATCCACATGACAGCTCACAACTATCTGTTACTTCAGTTCCAGGGAATCATGCCACTTCTTTGCCTGCACAGACTTATATGCATGCAAAACAGCCATACACATGAAATAAATCTAAAAATAACCTGACTCTTCTGGGGGCCTCCTCGTGACTTCATACAGCATCTATCCTGTGGCTGCTTGTAGCTGAGCAAAACATTCTCAAGGTCCATCATCCATTTTGCATTATGGTATGTGTCAGAGTGTTCTCTTTAAGGTTGAATAGTATTCCACTTTGGGCACATGCCACATTTTCTTTATGTGCGTCCTGAGGGGCTCTCGTAAGCCATGCTGCAGTGGGCTTGGATGTGTGTCTCCTGGAGACCTGCTTTCCAAAGTTCTCTTGTGTTTCAGTTACTCATTTGTTGAATGCAGAGCTCGCTGTGCCATTTTCCTGAAGGTCTTGGGACCTCCCAAGCTTATTTTACTCACACAACACATCATCCTGAGGCCCTTGGTGGCCCTGCTTGATGTCACAGGGTGTTGAATGTAGCCTGACAGTGAGTGTGCCTGGAGAGTTGAGAGTGTTAGATCCTGAGGTACCCCAAATGCTGTGCTGTTCTAGTGGGGATGGGTGACACAGCCTGGGTGCTGGTTAGTTCCTTGGACTGTTGGGCTCATGCAGATCTCATGTGACTCCACTTTGGGGTTCACATTGGGGTGCGGAAGTCAGAAGCTAACTCCTGATTTGGGGTCTTGACCTGTCTTAGGGGGCCCAGGAACTGCATGTGGACACAAGAACAAGAGAGAGTCACACTCAGGATGGATTGGCTACAAGTGGGAGAGGAACTTCACTGGCCCGATGACTACCCAGGAGTGGTCTGGGGGCATAGGCCAGGAATGACAATGCTGTACTCCAGCTCTTATGATCATCCTCATCTGTGGCATTGGTGACACACGCCTTTAATCCCAGCACTCAGGAGGCATAGGCAGGCAGATCTCTGTGAGTTCAAGGCCAGCTGGTCTACAGAGCTAGTTCCAGGACAGGCTCCAAAGCGATACAGAGAAACCCTGTCTCAAAAATCCAAAAACAAACAAACAAACAAAAAAGATCGTCCTCACTTCCCCACTGCTATCTTGCCCTCTTGATTTTAAATGCTTGGGATGGGAGGCAGAGCTGGCCTGCCCCCATCTGGGCACCTCTGGGCTCCTGGCAACTGTGGTCCAAGACTTTACTGCACAGGTGGCCTTCTGCCATCCAGCCACCTCTGGCTACCTCTGGGCACACTACAGTCTGAACAAGTTTGGTGTGAGTCCCCTGAAAACGTTCTCGTGCAGGCCATCCCAGGGATCTGAAGTCAGAGGTTTTGTTTTATTTGTTATGGTTTTCCTTTTTCTTTCTTTTTTTCCCCTAGTGTGCATGTCCATGCACATGTGTGTGATGTACACGTGTCCATGCATGTGTACACGCATATGGAAGCTAGGGGTCAACCTCAGGTTTCATTCTTCAAGTAGTACCCACTTTGTTTTGTAAATTTAGTAAATTTTGTAAATTTTAGTGTGTGTGTTGTGTGTGTGTGTGTGTGTGTGTGTGTGTGTGTGTGTGTGTGTGCGCGCGCGCGCACGCGTGCGTGCATGCATACACATGTATGTGTGTGACGTGGTGGGTGCTTTTGACACCACATATCTGGAAGCCAAAGGACAACTTTGTGGAGTCAGTCCTCGCCTCTCACCTTTACATGGGTTCCAGGGATGGAACTCAGGTCATCAGGCTTGCACGGCAGGTACTTATCTGTTGAGTCATCCTGTCAGTCCACCTTGTGTTGTTGATACAGAGTCTGTCTCTAGGCTGGAACTCACTGACTTATGTAGGGTAGCCAGCCAATGTGCCCCAGAGATTTGCCTGTCTCTACTCACCCCCTATCCTCCCCCACCCACCCCCCCAGCTCGGGCTTACAGACACAGGCCACCGTGCCCAGAGGCATGGGTTCTGGGGCCTGGAATTCATATATTCTTGCTTGCAAGACAAACACTTTATCAACTGAACCATCTCCTCAGCCTTGTTTGCTTTCTCTTTTAGGCAGAGGCTCTGTAGCCTAGGCGAGCATTGTGTTCCCAATCCCCCAGACTCAGTTTCTTAAGTGCTAAGTTCACCACGTGTGGGCCACCACACTAGGCTTGTGTCTCTGTGGTGTTTGCCTGTGGCCTGTGTCTCTAGTCTTTGGAAGATCCACTGCAGATGGGAACCTGTCATCTATTGCAGAATCCCAGGAGGTGAAAAGGTGCCTGGGTCAGAGGGCCACTCACTTAAGCAGAGGCTGAACAGGGACAGACAGGAACGAGAAAGGCAAGTAGGACAGAGTAGCAGAGGCTGAGCTCAGCTGGGGGACCCTTGGCTCCTAGTGTGGCATAATGTAGCCCAGTGGGGCCTCCCACCGTTTTTCTCTTAAAGGAAGAAAAAACAAAAATGGAACCAAGCAAGAGTAGCCCCTTTGCGTACCAGCTGGGTGGAGGAGCTGTGACAGAGGCCAGTGTGCACAGAAGGATGGCCCTTTGTCCTCCGGGTGGCCCTGGAGGACACAATGGTTTCCTCTGACACTGTAGGGATTCCCTAGGGCTTGAGGCTCTGGAGTGAGGGAGGGTAGTCACCGCAGAGGGTCCCTGCTGCCTTGGTCGTGTCCTAGGGCAGCCACACTCACTCACTTGGGGAGTGAAGTATGAGAGTTGCTCATCTGGGATGTTGGGTTCCCAGAGGCTCAGTGCTCTGAGGCTTTGTGTCCTTTTTCCCATGTGGGGTAGTCACTGAAGTCTTCCTTGATCCCCATGCTAAAGGAGAGAGACTAGCCTACTGGAAACTCACCAGCAGGGACTTGGGTGTCCTACACACCTCTCTCCCAACCCCAAGAGCATCTATCTGTAGTCATGACTCAGCCCAAGATGACACATGGAGACAGGGGTCAGAGCAGCCTCTAGGGATATGCTTTCAGTAACACATGCTTCTGCTGAGCCAACAGGTGTGCCTCAGACACAACAGATGATGCCCCAGACCTTTGTCAGAGACAAACAAGAAGTCACATTAAAATGAAGAATGTTTCTGATGCCTGGGTGGTAGTGATTGCCTGTAATCCCAGATCTCTGGAGGCTGCAACCAGAGCATTTTTCCAAGTCAGGGGACAGCATGGACTACAGGGGAAAGTCTGTCTCAAAAAAGAGGAGAGGCTGGGGATATGCATTTGTCTAAGAATATTTCAGAGACAAGCTGGGTGCATGACTCCGAGGTAGAGCACCTGTGTAGAATCCCCCAGTGAGGGGCTGGGGTGTGGCTCAGTGGTAGAGCACCTGCCTAGAATAATCCCCCAGTGAGAAGCTGAGGTGTGGGTAGTGATAGAGCATCTACCTAGAATCCCCTAGTGAGGGGCTGGAGTGCAAGGCCTTGTGTTCAAACCCTCGTACCACAAAAAGCAAAACACAAAACAAAAACAAAAACAAAACAAAACAAAAAACCAATGATTCTGGCAGCATCATGTGGTTATGACAGCCCAAGCCCATCTCGTCTGGATGAGCGCTCCAAGGCTAAAGGAACTAAGTGGCAGACTGAGGTGACACTGAGGAGGTCCTGGGAGGGATGTGCATCCTCACTGAGCTACCTGTTCAGATTACTGGGGTTTCCCGCCTGCAAGTTAACTTTCCATGCATAGGTTCCTGCAGAAGCATAAGCAAGGGGCAGTGCCGCTCTGAGGTGGGAGGGGGGCTGGGCCTTACCCTTCCTTGGCTGTGGAAGTGAAGTCCTGGGGGTGTGCTCTGATGTCCGTAAACTCATGTCTGCAGTGTCAAATCGCTACCCTCCCCTCTTTCTCCTCCACATTCCCTATAGCACTCGATGGGCCGTGTTTCCAGATTCTTTGGGGATCTTTTTGGCTCTAATTTGTGTGTGTGTGTGTGTGTGTGTGTGTGTGTGTGTGTGTGTGTGTGTGTGTGTGTGTGTGTGTTTGTTTGTTTGTTTTTTGGAGACAGGACTTCACTCTATAGCCCAGGCTGGTCTGGAGTGACAGGTGTATGACAGACACCCTCTTTGAGGGTTTTCAAGGGCGAACTGTACCTACCTCTTCGTCTCCCCACCCCATAGCTCCCTCTGGGGCTTGGGGAACCCACCAGGACAGGTAGGAGGAGCACACATCCCATCTCGTCTGGTAGAGTCCTGTCTTTGGGAGCCACTCTCTTCCCCACCCCCATCTTTGTGACTAGCCAGCCCCACTCTACGCCTTGCTCACTTCATCCATGGAGTTACAACCATCACCTGCGAGGCGTTCTCTTTCAGACAGAAATCTCTGTGCCTCAGTTATTACCGGATAATGAGACATTGATTTCAATAAGAATTGCTTCCATGATTCATCACAATCCATTCTTCGGGTACGCACCCGGTTTAGCAGTGGGAACAGTTCTGTACGCTCATTGAGACGCTGAGGGATAAAGCGTGCATTGTGTCAATTTATAGTAACCGAGCTGCATAATCGCCCTGGGAATGAACAATCTGCCCATTCTGTGTCCCTGTTGGGTGTGGGCTGCGCAAGGTCCAGGCATAGTGCGCACACTGTGCAGGGTGCGTTGCCCATGCGGCCTGAAAGGGAATCTTGTCCCTGCTTCTTCTCGGTGCAGCTTGGTAGTGGTGCCTGGCCAGGGGGCTCAACTAGGCCACTGGCCAAAAGACTTGGGTGCTTGCCTTGGTGGCAAAGGTCCAGGGGAGAACGGGACAGTCAGTGCGTACCCACAGGGGTGGGACAAGGGGGTCAGAGGGATACTCAGGCAGAGGGATCACTGAATTGCCAGAGAGAACAGGCAGTTTGTAAACGGGAAGGCAAGAGGCAGGGTATTCGTCTGGATCTATCTATGTGTAATGGTAGAACAACTAACTCGTTACGGTGCACTTGGGAAAACTGGGATCAAAGAGGCTGAGTGGTGAGCCCTGGATGGGCAGATGGCCCAGGAAGTATCTGGGACACATTGTGTTCTGCCCTCTGGTCCTGACCTGTTCTTCAGTGTTGTGTGCTGCCCAGTTGTGACGAGTAGGATGGGATGAGGTGGGATGAGAGTTCCTTGGAGCATAGTTAGCCATAGTTACCTCCAGAACAGGGGAGTGTGAGAAGTGGCCCAAAAGCCTTGCAAGGGTGGGCTATGGATTCCCCATAGATGAAGGAGCCATTATGACCCACATGTCACACCTTGTGACCCACCTTTTCTTTTCTCTGAAGGTATATGTGAATGGGGACTGGGTTACCAACATCAGTGAGGGGGGAAGCTTCGGAGAGCTGGCCCTCATCTATGGCACCCCCAGAGCAGCCACCGTGAAGGCCAAAACAGACCTCAAGCTCTGGGGCATCGACCGTGACAGCTACAGGCGCATCCTCATGGTGAGTAGAACCCTGGCCAGGAGGTTTTGTGAGGGGAGGAGATGGCTGCCAGAAACCCAGGTGTGTTGCATGAGTTTTCTGTTGGTCAACAGTGCTTTATTCATTAACCAATGAGAGACATATTTACAGAATGCCATCTCCTATCACAGGTGCCAGGTCAAGATGGGTCTGCATGGTAGACACAGCCCTTGACACGAGGGGAAAGGATCAGGAAGGGTTTTGGAAGCTCTTTAAGACAGTTAGATGGCTGGGAATGTCTCTATTGTATGCCCCCTTTCGCTCTTTCCAGATTCTCTAGGATGTAGTGGCTGGATCTCCAGCCCTACCACCTAGGGCCTTGAGGTCACTTGGAGAATAAAATTCAGGGTCCATCCAAGGTGACATTAGGGCAAAGGCTAAAAGGCATCATGGGGTGCCTGCTGCTTGGAGCACAGGGGTCTGTATGGGGAACACCATGAGAAAAGAATGAGGGTTTCAATCTAAGGAGTCAGGAGGCTCCATCCCGAGTCCCACAGCCTCCTCTGGAACCCACCCTCCTGACCTCTGACACAGTGAGAAATGAGAGTGGCCATGGGGTCAGACATTCTAGAATGTTCCCCAGAATAGCTTGGGATGGAGCCCATGTCCTCAGTCACTGAGGTGCAGAGGACACATCCTGTTGTGGTCTTGATGGGATGCCAGTTCTTGTGTAGGATCAGTACCGTCTTGGAAGGCAGCTGTCCCAAGGGCTTAGCATGCTCGGCACGTAGGGACTCCTATACTGCTGTGGGCACAAAGACACAGAACAGACGGTGCAGCACTGTAGTCCTCTGTCTCCAACATGTTCTCCATCTGCAGGGACCTGCCTGTCCCAGTGAGAGGGTGCCATGGGGGCTCCTCCCTCCTCAAGAGGACACAGTGCTCTTCCCCTCTGAGCACACCTGGCTTGGAGTTGCACTAGCAGCTGTCTGTCTACCGTCTCGTCTATGCTGTGTCACTGCTGGCTGTGGGACATTTGTGGTCAGGACTTTATATTCAGGAATGCTTTCAAATCGCAGAGGGAACTGGTGCTGTCTTTGGGTTAATTTCGGATCCCCAGACACTAAGAATAGCGTGTTTGGGCTCCAGAATCGGCAGAGCTCTTGTGGGGAATTTGGATCCTGTTCGGACCCATCCCCCATCTGGGCAGACTTGTGTACATCTAAATCACCCCACTGAGGGCTCCTGCCTTAGCTGGGACTCACAGTGGGAGACACAGGAAATGAAGGGTCACCAGTGTCCTGAGGGAGTTGGTTACATCCCTCAAGGTCAGCTCAGACTCCACGTTCAAGTTGGAATTTGATGACTTCTAATTTAGAAGTTTCCTAAGTGTCTCTCCTTGCTGCTGTTTGCCTAAGGGACACACAGTGCCCAGCGCTGGGCAGAGTTGGGGGTGAATGGAGCCTCACATAGGCACGCAGATGAGGGCTCAACAGAGTTTCTTTCCTTGGGCCCTCTGTTTGTGTGCCCCCTTTGGGGTACCTTGTGCTGCAGCTAGTGAGTTAGGAATTCCCAGGAGAGGGGCTGGATGTGCACCAAACCCTGGGTCCCTACCCAGCACTGATTAAAACCAGGCCCAGTGGTGCACACCTGTAAGCCCAGTACTCAGGGGGTGAACTCCTAAGTCCAATGTCATCCTCAGCTACATAGCAACTTTGAGGCCAGTCTGTATTACCTACAGCCCTGACTCCAAAGCGGGGGAAAAAGTTGCGTGTACAAAATCAAATTGTGCAGGAAGAGTCATACTGGGGTCTTCTGAGGCCTCTATATGATGTGTTCTGATTCCCCCGGAACTTGTGTACTAAGTAGATATGGGTCCCCATTCCTAATGCTGCTGACCCTGAAGGACCTGAGTCCTTACTGACTCTCTAAGCCATCTCCACAAGAACCAGGCACCCTCCATTTCATAGTATAGGTGGTGTGACACCTACAATCTCAATGCACCTTCATTTTCTGTAGAGTTTCTGAGGTGAGCTTAGAGCCACCCAGTGACTCACAGCCTGTGTAGATAACCCCCTTCCACCCTTGCCCATAGTCAGAACCCCAAGGCAGTGAGAAACTATGCACACAAAATTGCCTAAGAACTTTCTTCTGAGTTGTTGCTCATGGTGCAATGCAGGAGGTGGGGGGTAGGTATGTGCTCGGAGGCTTAAGGTGATAGAGAAACTTCAGTCAGGGCTAGCAACTTGTCCTGGGTAGCATAGGTAGCCTGGCTAAGACAGGCTGTGCTGGGAGCTAGAGTCATATCCCTGGTTCCAGTTCTTCTGAACCATGGGGTATGCAGAGTTCACTGTGGATTGGGTATGGTTCTCAGCACTGCTCACGCACCAGTTTTGTGTGTGTGTGTGTGTATGTGTGTGTGTGTGTGTGTGTGTGTGGTGGGGGCAGGGTCTCTGGTCTCTGGTCTCATTGTCCTACCTGGAGCAGCCTGAGCAAGGCAGGCCCTCTGCATGTTCAGCAACCACCATCTTTCTCTCCTGTCCACACAGTGGTCCTCTAAGCCAGCCTCATGCCAATTCATTCGAGAGTCAGGCACACTCTGCAGGTGGGGCGCAGGGAAAGGCCCTGGGTCTGCTTCGGTTTCCTTTCCTATTGACGTGACAAAATGCTCCAACAAAAGCAACTTAGGGGAGAAAGGGTTTATTTTGGCTCATAGTTCCAAAGTCCCATCCATCATGGCAGGGAAGTCACAGCAGCAGGAGCCAGAGGCAACATCCCAGCCACAGCTCTCTAAGCACTGGAATCCAGTCCTCAGTTTTCTCTCCTTTGCCTCCAGGTCAGGACTAATAAATGGTGCTACCCACATTCCAGGTGGACATTCCCAGCTCCATTAATACAATCAAGATAATTCCCCACAGACGTGCCCACAGGTTAACCTACATCAAGATCATCCTTTACTGAGACTCCCTTCCTGGTGATTCTAGATTCTGTCAAGTTGGCAATCAATACTAATCATTCCAAGGCGTGCTGTGGTTGTCATGGGGACAGGCAGATCGAGGTCCTGTACCAATCAGGCTGCTTGGGGAGAGGGGCTGAGCCAAGCCTCTGCAGGCAGGTTCCTAGGCTGAGCCCCATTGGAGCCATCTTGGGTTTGCTGTCTTGCATTGCCGTAAAGCCTGCTAACCTGGGGATCCCCCGTGTCACCAAGAGGCTTAGCAGATGGCTGCTCAGTGTAGGAACAAAGCAAGCTGGCTTCACCTGCCGCCTGACCACTTCCCTAGGCCCCACAACATTTTCAGCATCATCCTACCCACTGTACCAACATTAGCATCTGAGGTTCCTGGGTCACAAACTGCCTACATTCCACTGGGAGAGCTTAATTGCTAGGTGGTCAGTGGGGACTACACATTTTCAAAAGAGATGCCTTTTTTTTTAGGGCTGCATGGGATTAAAATGGCTTGGGCCAGGTCACTGAGCAGGTCGCTGCCACCGCAGCCATCCTGACCTGTACCCATCAGCAGACACAACAGTTCTGCATCACAAGAGCCTGGACACTGGCTTTCCAATTGTGCCATCTTGTTGTCATGGAAACAGACTTGTTCCAGCCTCCACTGGCAGAACCACCGTCTAACCATCGAGGTCTAGATAGCTGGGGACAATTTAATAAAGTTCTCCCTGCCTTGCTGTACATTGAGTTCCCAGCCCTGCTGGGAATTGAATTAGTTATTTGTCTCATTGCTCTGACAAAATACTTGACCAAAGCAATTTAAGGGAGGGCAAGTTTATTGTGGCTCATACCTTTAAGTACAGTCCTTCATGGTGGCAGGAGCATAAGGCAGCTGGTCACATGGCATCCACAATCAGGAAGCAGGGAGAGAGATGGATCTCAGCTTGCTTTCTCATTTGTACTCAGTCCAGGACCCCAGCCCATGGAATAGTGGTGGGGTCTTCCATGTTTAGGATGAGTCCTCCCATGTCTAAGGGTGGGTCCTTCTTCTAATAACGCAACCTGGAAGTTTCCTCACAGGAATGCCTGGAAGTTTGTCTACTAAGTGATTCTAGATTTTGTCAAATTGACCATCAGGGTTAGCCATCACAGGACTTTTCCTAGGAAGTAGAGAGCTTGGGGCCTTGTGACTCTGGGTTTCTAGGGACTTGGCAGGCTTATCAGTGCTGGTCTGAACCAGATAGGGAGGTTGAGACGCAAAGTTGGGGGCAGAGTTGGGGCCCTATCTCTGCATTCTGTGTTGGTCTCCTTGGAGACCCTTTGGGGCAGGTTTTCATTTTCCCCTGGAATAGATGAAGAAACAGAGCTCAAGAGGACAGTGAGAATGGAGGTCTGAGCCGAGGCTTTCTGACAGCTCAAGCTCCAAGTCATCCTCCAACCTGCCCCCAGACATGTGAGTCACTGGTTAAGGGGCACTGGATAGATGTGCTCTCCAAGCTCTTGTGCCTCTCCAAGCTCTGCAGGTTTCCCTACACTGACTTACAGTCACCTGCTGCTCCTGGAAACCGCTGAATGTTGGAAATGGCACCTCACACCTCAGTGTGTCCCCACAGCCCCACGGCACTGTTCTTGCTTGTACAACCCCCTCTCTGTGTCCCCATGTTCCTCTCCTCCATCTCCCCCAAGTGTCATACAAGGCTGGTTTCTCCTTTGACACCTGAATATTTGGTCAAGTGGGAACTTTCTAGGTTGTCCACTCTACCTTCTAGGGTCCTCAAGTCAGAGTGGCAGGGTCTGGCTGGTAAGAGCTCTGCTGGCTGCTAATGCCTCTGCGTTTCAATCATAGGCATCACCCTTTCACTGTTGGTACATTGTAGTGGGATATTCACCGTGTCTGCTTCTGTGGCACTGACCACACCCATTGAGGGGTGGAGCCAGGGGCGGAAGTGACCGATAGAGTTTAGTCTTGGGAGGAGGCGGAGAAAGGCCTTTCTGGCGGGACACGGAGAGAGGAGCATCCAGTTTTAACTGCTGTGTTCATCTGTCTGTGTTGTGAGTTGTTTCTCCCTTAATAAACATCTATTCGACCTATTTGTTTATCCTGACCTTTATTGAACCGCAATAGTACGTGACTATTCAGGGATAGATTTTTCTCTGGGCTCATCAGGCTTTAACAGGACTGTGGGTATCCATGTCTCTAAGAGGTGCCCAGCCATGGAAATCACACTATGAGTGTCCCAAAGGGCACTGGGCTGCAGAGAGAGCAATGAGCTGTCTCTATCATTGGCTAACCATGGCAGCTAGGCCCCCATGCATGTCTGTCCACACGGCATTGAGCCCTCTCCACCTGCATGGAAGCCTGTCTGAAAAACTACCTGCATGGTTGAACACAGCTGCTGCTGGCTACTCTGCTTGTACCGGAGCGTGGGAGGGCGATGATACTATGACTATGACATCAAACAGACCAGCCATCTTAGTTCTGCTCTGTGCCAGCCTCATGCCTGGGTACAGGGTGTGTGATTCCCCCAGTCCAAGGTGAGGATGGAGGTTGACCACATAGTATAGCACATGGCAAAGGCTTTGTGAACACAGCCTCTGTCCCCATAGGAGCAAAGATGCCTAGTCGGGAGAATGCAGTATGGCAAACTGTGTGAGCTTATGTCTGTAATCCTGGCACTTGAGAGGTTAAGACAGAATCACAGGTTCTAGGTCAGCCTGGGCTACTTAATGAGTTCTAGGCTAGTGTGGGTTACAGAATGAAACTATACTTCAACAAAGGAAAGAAAGGAAGCTGGGTGTGGTGGAGCACACCTTTCACCCCGGCATTCAGGAAGCAGAGGCGGGCAGATCTCTATTAGCAGGCAGCTTGATTACATAGAGAGCTCTAGGGCAGAAGTTTCAGGCCCTCACTCATTGGGCAGGAACCAAGCCTTCTTTGGGCCTCTGTTTCCAATCCAGTAGATATACAACAGTAGTCTCTCAGAACTATGGGGGTACATTAACAGTTAAGCCAGGGGCAAGGTCTTGACTATGCTCTTGCCACCTTCTGAGAAGAGAGGGTTGCAGGAGTGGCTGGGGTGCAGGAAGCTGGCGCCTCTCAGCACCTACCTGCAAAGTAACTCTGAGATTAGGGTTTTGTCTCAGGCAGATGGCCCTGTGTGTCAGAGCAGGAAACCTTCCCAGCTGAGGTGTTGACAGCTTTGTCTGAGCAGTGGTCTGATGTCACAAAGGGAGAAGGGGGGCCCAGGTTAGAGACGGCGGCCATATCACAGACCGGAAGGAGAACCTGAGACCTTGCAGAGGATACAATTGTTCCAAGAGCATGGGCAGTGATGGAAAGACAGTGTGCTGACCCTCTCTAAGAGGCCTCCTCTAGGTTACTCAATAAGACTCACACCATCATCTTTGCTATCAATCAGCACCATCGCCACTGTCATCATCACCAGCATCATTATCACCATCCACATCACCATCACCATCATCATCACTATCACCACCACCATCACCACCACCCTTGTGACCATCAATAGCATCATTATCACCTCCACATCATCATCACCACCATCACTATCATTATTCCCAAAACCATCACCACCACCACCATCATCTCTATTATCAGTACCATCATCATCACCACCATCTTCATTGTCAGCAACACTACCACCACCGTTATCATAAGTAGCAACAACTTAAGAAATATTGAATCTCTGTTTTTATAACAAAGGATTTTTAGATCTTATTTCCCTAGGACGAGTGACGTGGAAAATACACCCAGATTTACCCTTGTTCCCCTGCATTGAAGTATACATCCCCTCAGAAACTCAGCCTGGCCATGTGAGGTCCTATTGTGTGGGGCTCAAGTGGTACCCACTGTAGGCTTTATATTCTTTCTGAAAGTGAGAAGCTCATATCAGCTCCCTTAGTCTGTGTTCTGGATGCTGAGAACCCAGGAGGTGATCCAGGAGTGTTGAGCTTCTTGAGGCAAGCAAAGGTTGACCTTGTGCATAGCTAGGGAAACCCCATGATCTGGCCCCGTGGAAGCTGTGGTGTGCCCGAGAGCCTCGAGGGCCCTTCCTCCTCACTTCATTGCCACTGACATTTTTGTCATAGCTTTCCATTGACTGCCACATGCCTTCAGTCCAGTTCGTCTCCTAAGAGTCCTTTTTTCCCCCTAACTCTGGCTCATGACTCGAGTTCAGGTCCGTGATCTGCCTCCACACCCTGTGTGGAGAGGGTTCCTCTTACAACCCTTATTTCCTGTGTGATGGAGCCAAGTTGACAGAGGCACGAATATCCTTTATACCCAACTGAACCCGCTGCTAGAGATCAGAGCCACAGAACAGTGTTTGTCCCTGTTAGTGGGTGACGTCAAGAGGGGCATGATGTCTGGCTTTGTCTTATTCTTAATACCTGAAGCTTCTGCTCTGAGCATGCAATGCTCTGGTCTCTCCATTTCTGCCCACCACCCCCACCCCAGCCCTGCTTGGAGCTGCTGCAAATTGTGCTGTTGTGTTCATAGGATTGTGTCAGGCCACGTGAGGGACATCTATATTATAAATGCCACTAAATGTAAAAACTGGGATTGCAAGTCTCTCAGGTGAGGCTGAGCCATGTCTCTCTAAAGACATGCTTCAGGGAGAGCCTCAGGCATTCACAGGTCTCTATATCAGTCCTGTCTCTCATGTCTGATCCATTTCTCCTTCTGAGACATCTTCTGGTGTGCATCTTAGTGAGTACCAGAGATTGGCATTGGCCTCAGGAATAAGAGAGTCCCAGCCCTGCAATGGCAAGCAAGGCATGAGCATCTGAGGTAGCATGGAGGTCACTGGGGGCTGGATGTCCTGACAACCTGTCCAGAAACCTCAGGGCTTTATAACAGTGCATCTCTGTGGTGCATACTTGTAATTCAAGTCAGGGTGCTGAAGCAGGAGGATTACAGGTTGGAGTCTAGCCTGGGAAGAGCAGGGCAGACAGCTGTGTCCACCTTTGGAAATGTCAAACCTCACGGTCCCATTCACTGGGGTGGCTTGCACAGGGTTGGACCACTGGGCCTGTTGGTAGTGCTGGAAGGTGCTCCAGAAGACACGGGGCGAAGAGCAGAAAATGGGAGACATGGCCTCATACAGACTAGTTTATCGGGTTTCCTTTGAAGAGATTAGTCACTGAGAAATCTGCAAGCTTTGAAAAATCACCTTCTTTGTTCTGCTTTCCTTTCACAGGGAAGCACACTGAGGAAGCGCAAGATGTATGAGGAATTCCTCAGCAAAGTCTCCATCCTAGGTCAGTAGCTCTGCTGCTCATAGCCTCTTCTGCCGCCTCCTCCGAGCGCCTGCCACCAGCCCACACCTGCTTCTCCCTGGGCGGCTGACAGGCCATCTCTGCTTAGCATCATGCATGTTTGGGACATGCAAACACAGACATATGTGCATGGCTCTCACAGGGGTGGCAGCACATACTCATATACACACATAACACACACTCACCTACACTCATACACTCGCACACATGCACACAATACATACAGATACATATGCACAAATATGTATGTGTGCACATTCATATATATACACACACATTTGTGGCATATGTTCATAGTACATACATTCACGCACGTCAGTGCACATGTGCGCGCGCACACACACACACACACACACACACACACTCACACACACACTGCATGTTCATATATCCACACTTTCATGGTGCACCTTTGTACAGGTGCATATACAAACCCTGCTTCCTGTGAGCATGAATGTCATCCTGCCAGTGTCCCTGTCCTTCCCAACTGCTTATCTCTCCTGCTGTCTTTGGTGCCGCCATCCCAGCTCCAAGATTCTAAGCTGAAAGCTAGCTCTTTGTTCTCATAGCTGGAGGGTTACACTAAGTGTCTTCCCCCTCCCTCTTGGCTCACCTTGAGCATGGCTCCTCAGTGACATCATTGCCCTTCCAAGGCCACCTTTATATTCCACCCCAGCAGCCTGTGGAGACTTGTGGGTTGCACATGCATCCTGTGCTCATGTGCACAGTCGAGTAGCTCAGAGATCTTAGGAGAAAATGGTGGTAATCTGCTTCTGAATATGAGGGAGGGCTGTGCTTGGCACCCGTCCCTCTCAGTGCCTCTTAGACACAGGGGCTCTTCATACACTTTGTCCTATTGCTGCCCGAAGGTGCCTCCACTTCCTGCCCTTGGTGAACTACTGCAGTCCTCATTTATTCATTGTAGGGAGCCACGCACAACACAGAACCAGCCATTTCCAGTGTTGTAAGCAGCTTGGCTCAGAGAAACAAGCCCAGCTGTAGGATATGCAGGCCATCACCATCTACCTAGAACCCACTCATTGCCCCAGCAGAAGTTTATTCCCACAGGCAGCCACTCACCATCCCCCCAGCCCCCCAGCCAGGTCACTGCCAAGTCCCTCCCTGCCTCTGCCTATATGTGTGTGGTTTAAATGTTCTG
Organism: Cricetiscus sungorus; assembly: GCA_030556225.1. Classification (NCBI taxonomy): domain Eukaryota; kingdom Metazoa; phylum Chordata; class Mammalia; order Rodentia; family Cricetidae; genus Cricetiscus; species Cricetiscus sungorus. The sequence continues at coordinate 11,109,851 of JANBXA010000044.1, forward strand.
AAATGTGTTCTGTTTCATTTAAGCTCTGAAGCCAAATACTGGCTGTCTCCCTTACAGTTATTTCAGTTTTCACCCAAGATTTGTGGTGTTAGGAGATAACATTATGGCAAGTCTTGTTTTCCAACCTTAGAATATTACACATTTTAAATGCTATTGGGGGGAAAACCCTATCCTTGAAAACATGTGGGGGAAAGAGGGAGAGGTGCTGCTGAAGCCCAAGCCTTGTACATATTAGGCAAGCACTTTATTGCTGAACCTCAGCCCCTCACTGGGGGATTCTAGGCAGGGGCTCTACCACTGAGCCACACCCCAGCCCCTCACTGGGGGATTCTAGGCAGGGACTCTACCACTGAGCCACGCCCCAGCCCCTCACTGGGGGATTCTAGGCAGGGACTCTACCACTGAGCCACACCCCAGCCCCTCCCTGGGGGATTCTAGGCAGGTGCTCCACCACTGAACCACACCCCAGCCCCTCACTGGGGGATTCTAGGCAGGGGCTCTACCACTGAGCCACACCCCAGCCCCTCACTGGGGGATTCTAGGCAGGGGCTCTACCACTGAGCCACACCCCAGCCCCTCACTGGGGGATTCTAGGCAGGTGCTCCACCACTGAACCACACTCCAGCCCCTCACTGGGGGATTCTAGGCAGGGGCTCTACCACTGAGCCACACCCCAGCCCCTCACTGGGGGATTCTAGGCAGGTGCTCCACCACTGAGCCACGCCCCAGCCCCTCACTGGGGGATTCTAGGCAGGGGCTCCACCACTGAACCACACCACTCACCTACAGGTGAGCATCTTAACTGCAGCCTCTATTGCACATGGTGTTCCATATCTACATTCCAATTCTGCATCTGTTTCTTCTTGACACACACTATAATTTTGCTCTGAAGTGACCTTATTCCACAATGGATGATATGCATTACTTCATTGCTGTGAAGAGACATCATGACCATGATGAATCTCATAAAAAGAAAGCAGTTAGTTGGGGCTGGCTTACAGTGTCAGAGGTTCAGCCCATTATCCTCATGGTAGGTAGCATGGCTACAAGCAGGCAGACATAGTAGCAGAGAGTTCTACATCTGGATCTGAAAGCAGCAGGAAGAGAGAGACACTGGGCCTGGCTTGGGCTTTTGAAACCCCAAAGCCCACCCCCAGTGAAACACTTCCTCTAACAAGGCCACACCCTCAGTCCCTTTCAAGTACTGCTGCTCACTAATGACTGAGCATTTACATCTTCCGATCCTAGCTGGGTGGTGGTGGCGCCACCTTTAATCCCACCCCTCAGGAGTCAGAGGCAGGTGAATCTCTGTGAGTTCAAGGCCAGCCTGGTCTACAGTGCCAGTTTCAGGACAGGCTCCAAAGCTATACAGAGAAACCCTGTCTTGAAAAACAAAACAAAATCTCTGAACCTATGAACCTATAGGAGCCATTCCAATTCAAACTACCATAGCCCAAGGTGGCCTCTAACTCAGAACTGGCACTGAAGTTCTCTGGCCCTCTACCTCCATCTCCCATGTCAGATAGCTTTGAAAGGCAGCTGGCAGCATAAGTCTGTAAACATAGTACTCAGGCAGCTGAAGCAGGGCATTATAAGAGTACTATAGTCAGTCTAGGCTAGATTTCAAGATGAGAGGGGAGGAGAGAGTGAGAAGGAGAGAGAGAGAGAGAAGAGAAGGGAAGCAGATCCACTACTGTGCTTGGAGTAGACTCGCTGCCTACAGTACACAGCAGGGCTCCCTGTGGCCTGGGCTTCATGGGAAACATGGCCTTTTGTAGTGTGGGGGTATGGACAGGGGACTTAGGGGAGAGATATTTCCCTGCTAACCTAGATCTAAAATGAATGCCTTTTTAAATTTTTATTTTTAGCAGCTGGCCTACATATGTAGAGTCTAAGCGTAGGCCAGAAAAGGTTTCTTTCACTGTGAGGGGGAATGGAGGGGGATATAGTTATAAAGGTGACCATGATCTTCTCACAGAAAACTCCCACATTATTATGTTTTCCCTCCTCTCTGGGGGCCGGGGATGGGCAGTGTCAGGGATGGGAAGGAATGAACAAGGCACCAGCAGCCTCAGAGTTTCTGAGCGTTTAAAGACGAACTCAGTGTCAGAATTAAGTAGTTTTGCCCAACATAGTAGTCACTGTGTCCTTTCTGAGTATCACAACGACAGTGCTGGCCGTGATGGCTCAAGCCTGTAAACCCAGCATCCCAGGAGCTGAGGCAGGAGGATTGCTCTGAGGCTAGCCAGGGCTACCCAGGGCGTCCTCATTTCATTTGTGTTGTTGTGATGAAAAACACCTTGACAAGAAGCAACTTGGGGGAGAAGGGGTTGTAGGGTAGAGCTTCTCATGGAGAAGTCCCGATGGCAGGAACTGGAGATAGCTGGTCATAGCACATCCACAGCAAAGGCAGAGGGAGAAGGAAGGCGCACATCTTAGTGTTCAGGGGGCCCCTGCTACTCTTACACAGTCCAAGACCCCGAGCTAGGGGAATCAAGACAACCCTCTACAGACATGTCCACGGACCAGTCTGATCTAGACCATCCCACATTGAGACTTTCTTCCCAGATCATTCTCATTATTTAAATTGACAACTGAAACTAACCATCACACAGTGAGTTCAAGCCCAACCTGGAATAGTAGACCATGTCACAAAAACAAACAGGAATCTGAGGAGGTCGCTCAGTGGTTACAGTGCTTGAGGTTACAGAGCATGAGGACTGGAGTTTGGAACCCAGCACCCACATAAATGCTGGTGGGTGTGGGATCCTGCCTGTAATGCTGGTGGGTGTGGGATCCTGCCTGTTATTCAAGTCTCTGGAGGTGGTGATGGGATCCCAAAGCAAGCTGATGAGCAAGAGGCTAGTCGTATCAGTGAGCTCTGGTTTTGATTGGAAGACCCTGTCTTAATATATGTGGAAGAGCAATGGAGGGTCCTATGGTAGTGGGGTGTGGCCTGTGACCCCTTGCATCTTCTTGCAGAATCCCTGGAGAAGTGGGAACGCCTGACAGTAGCTGATGCTCTGGAGCCTGTACAGTTTGAAGATGGAGAGAAAATTGTTGTTCAGGGGGAGCCTGGGGATGACTTCTACATCATCACAGAGGTGAGTCCTATGCAGGTCGTTGGTGCCAAGGGGCTCTGGGCAGTGCCCGAGTGGAAGCCAGTGCTGCTGTGACTCTACCCCCCTCACCTAGCACCTCACCACCCCAACCTCCACCTCCTCCCCCAACTATCCACATGGGACAGATGGGGTGATAGCCTCACACCCCTGCCACCAGTTGTCTGCTGTTGAGATAAAAAAGAGTAGCTCTTTTAAAATGACTGTAGGTCAGCAGAGACAGGGAGAAGCAAGATGGGCACACCGTACTGAGAAAAGGTACCAAGCCACGTGGCAAAGCATAGCTAAGGAAGATGGGTTGATTTAAATGTAAGAGCGTTAACTAGTAACAAGCCTGAGTTATTGGCTGAGCATTTACAATTTAAAAAAAAAAATGATGGTTGGTGTGGTGGCATTGCAAAACACACACACACACACACACACACACACACACACACACATGCACGCACGCGCACACACACACCTGTGAAATGGGGAGATGGAGTAAGATGGGTAGATGGCGTCTACCTCAGAGCCCTGGTTTTGATGCATGCAATACTGTACATGTTGGGGAAAAAATATGTTTTACATATGTTGGACCTCTCTGTGCAGTAGTCGGCCTTCCATTGCTGTGACAAAATACCTAAGAAAGCATTGTAGGAAGAGAAGAGGTTACTTCTGCTTGTCTCAGGAATTTCAATCCTTGGTCTCTTGGTTCTCTTGAGTCTGGGCTGGTGAACCTGCACCATTGACTGGAGTTTGTGATGGGGCAGAGCTGCTCACTTCATGGGGAGAAACAATAGTGGGCTGGAGCCCCAATGCCATTTTCAGGAGCATTTCTCCAGTGACTTCCCAATAAACCTCAACTCCTAACATTCACTGGGACGACACACCACACACACATACATACGCACACATGCATGAGCACATGTATACACACACATGGACATGCTGCTTGGGTACATGCATGCACACATACACATACAAGCACACATGATTACACATACATACAAATACATAAATATAGAAAATAAAATGTAAAGAGGAGAGAAGACTAGAACCGTGAGTAGAGCAAATGACTGTTCTGGTCAAGACTAGAATGAGGCTGCTTCCCCCATTGCATCCCCAAGACTCAGGCCTGTGTACAGGCTGAAGCCAGAGCCTTTGCATTGCTACCTCTGTGTGTGCGTGCATGTGTGTGTGTGTGGTGGGATTGACTTTTCACAGACCCCCAGGCCCAAGAGGCTACCCCTGACCATATTAGAAAGAAAGACGCAATTGGGTTAGGGACATCTATCTGACAAATGTCCAGCAGAACACGGTTGGTTTGCAGGCTCTAAGAGCCAGAGTGATGGCTGACATCTGAGTGGGAGCTATGCAGAACTTCCAGCGTGTGCCCATCATGAGGGCATCTGTCCCTAGCCTTACCTCCGGTGTTGTCTCCTGTCCCCCCAGCCCCAGTTCTGAAAGTCCTCTGTTCTGAACTTTTCTGTGTTTGGTCATGACTGTGGCCCCGGTGTGATGCTGTTGGATGTCTATTAGAGCCCATCTTCTGGTTGAGAAGGGCAGGTGTGCTGTGTGTAGTGATACACACCTGTGACCCCACTATTTGGGAGAGTGAAGCAGAATAATTGGGGGTTCTAGGCCAACCTGGGCCAGGTGAGGAAAAAAACAGGGGGGAGAGGAAGAAGAACAGTGGCAGGAGGGAAATCAGACAGTCCCAATGACCCTCTTGTCCCTGTGTCCCCGGTTCTGGGCTTACAAGGATATGGCACTTCCCCCAACTTTCTATGTGATAATGGGGATCAGACTCAGGTCCTCCTGACTGAGCTGTTTTCCCCATCCTCTCTTTGGCTTTTTGAGAGAGTCTCACTCTATAAACCAGTTTGACCATGCCCTGCTCTGCTTTGTGTGTTTCGTGTGTCTCTCCCCTCTCTTCATGTCTGCCTGGTGAAGGAGTGAGATTTGACCTCAGGGTGCCCCTGATCTTCCAGAAGGATCTGCTGTTTGAGCAGCGGGTGGACTGCTCACTTACCTGCTAGGGGATGTGTGTGTGGGGAATCTTAGGCAGTGGGGTTGGGCTGGGGCCAGCTTCTTTATAAGGCCCCCAATGTCCTCAATGCAGAAAGATTTCCAAGAAGGTTACTGCTTCCCAGGGTGGCCTCAACATCAATCAGCTTCCCCTTCATTGACTGGAGACCACTGAGAGGTTGGGCCTTGTTCACATGAACAGCGTATTGTTTAGGCCTCTGGGATGTAACCCAACCCTGAGGGAAGGTATAGTTTTCACAACCTTATAAAATGTGTTTGAAGTGGTTTCCTTGGCAACGTGGCTTCCCTACTACCCCGCACCCCCTTCTTCCTCTGTGATCAGCTGGATTTGGCAAGTCAACCCACAGACCCCAGGTCCATGGGGATCAGAGACTCTTTGAACCAGAATGTGCCTCAGGGACCCTGCAGCTTATTCACATGGCTTGGAGGAAGCTTCGGCCACATCTAAGCCAGATGTGCATCCAGGGTCAAACCCTCTGGGATGTGGGCAGGCGTGCCCAGATGCTGTGTCTGGGCTCCTCTCCTTGAGGCATGAAGTCTCCTGTTTCTCCCACTTCTGGGGCTGCCCCCTTCCCTGTCCCCTCTGTCTCACAGCCTTATTCCATAGTTATCACATTTTCCTAGTGTGGATTTCCTGAAGTTGTTTTGTAAACTGTGTCCTTGTCAGCTCAGGAGGACCTTAGCCCTGGGAAACCTGAATGAATGCAAAGACCACATCTCTGTATACTTGTCCTCTGTACCCAGTTAGTGTGTGTGTGTGTGTGTGTGTGTGTGTGTGTGTGTGTGTGTGTGTGTGTGTCTGGGTGTGTGTATGTGTGTCTGGGTGGGTGGGGGTGGGGGTGGGGGTGGGGTTGTCTCTACCTGTCCCTGAGCTTCAGAGCTCCGAGAGCTACAGGATGTCATACTGACAGATTAGGGCGTTGGATGGCCAGTTTTTGGGCTCTGTAGAGGTCTCTGCAGGGTGGAGCCCTCTGAGGCCATGTAACTTCTTTCTCCTTGCTGTATTCACACCAGCTGTCCCTGAGCTTGCCAGCCTCTCAGACACCTGATCCTCAGAGCTTCTAGAAAATACTCAGCAGACAGGGCAGGCGCTGGATGTGCCTTCTGCAGGCACGCCCACTGGTGGGAGCCAGGCGCCTGGAACACAAAGGGGGAAGGAAGGCTCCAGTGGGGTGGTACAGGGCTCCACTGCCTTCCGAGCTCACCCCCTGCTGTGTCACCCTCCCACCTTGTTCCTCTGTGTGAGGCCTAGGGTGGGTTACCCTGGGCCAGGAGCCCTTGAGATGGGACAGAGCCTTTGCTGGGTCTGGACCTGTGCTTGGCAGGATACAGACTCTGGCTCACCTCCCCGTGGGGGTACCGTGGGCTTGGGCTGGGCCTGCCAGGACCTAGAGGCATGAGTGACCTCATCAGGATCCAAGGTCTCCCACAGCTCTCCAGGAAAACCCAAGAGGAGTGGGTCAGGAGCTGGGGGAGAGACGTGAGTTCCCAGCAGCTCAGATTCCAGACCCGCATTCCTCAATTTAAGCTGCCAACCCCCACCCCCATCCCCCCATTCTTGGGCCCTGAGTGTCCAGGGAAGCAGCTGGACCAGGAAGAATGGCTTCCCATAAAATCCCAAGACTGAAATTGGGCAGCATGGGAGGTATTGCCCTGGGAACACTGGACTGGATTTATCTCCTTGCTTAGCAAATTAATTTTATGAATGTCCACAGTGTTGAAGCAACTGTAAAACAACACATCTCTCAGCTGCCCCCAGGCATGGGAACACAGCCCTAGAGCATCAGAGTGCTTGCCTCTATGCTGGGGCATAGAGGGCACCTTTGCAGACCTGCAGGAAGAGGGCCAGACACATACTGTACCCAGGCGCCCCTGAGGGACATGTTTGCTCTGCTCAGGGTCATTGAGTCTGGACCTGTGCTGGCCCTGCTACACGACGGGCACTGTGTCTCCACAGAGTGTATTTACACCTCAAACTCACTGTCCTTGCTCATTGTCGAAACTCACTCCTTGCTCATTGTCGCCGCTGTTCTCATGGCTCCTTGAACTGTTTTATTTTCTTTTTTCTTTTTTTCCGAGACAGGGTTTCTCTGTGACTTTAGAAGCTGTCCTGGAACTAGCTCTTGTAGACCAGGTTGGCCTTGAACTCACAGAGATCTGCCTGCCTCTGCCTCCTGAGTGCTGGGTCTAAAGGTGTGCACCACCACTGCTGGCTTCCTTGAACTGTTTTTAATGTCATTTGTTGGTTCCTATGTTCCTCTCTTTGGGACTAGTGTGTGGAGAAGATGTGGGGTCCGCCAGAGCTGTGTGGAACCATGATTCAGCTCTCTTGGCTGTAGATGTAGCGAGCATCATTCAACCCTTATGAGAAGGGTTCTAAGGGAGGCAGACACTGTAGAAGGACACAAGAGAAGGACATTGGGAAAGAAAACTATGCCTGTAGCTCAGGACATCTCAGAGATACGGACAATAACTGGATATAGGGAGTGAGGGTCTCAGGTCTGGGGTCTGGGGTGGAACTGGCCGGGGACAAGGACTACAGAAGATTCTGGGGCTCGGGCAGTTGTTGGAGCCCTGCTAGCCAGTGCCTCTCAGCCTGTTTTATTCTGGGTTTGAAGTGGGTTAGAGTGTGTGGTACTTGCCAAGAAATCACATGGGATTGTGGATGTAGAATAAATTGAACAAGGGATCAGGGCAGAAACAAGGCAGGCAGAAAGGTAGCCACCAGAAGATGAGGAAGAGGAGGGCAGGTGGGATTGGGGTATTGAAGTTCAAGTAGAAGTTTTTGAGGTAGGAAATGTGTCATATAGATGGCACAAGCCTAAGACCAGGTACCAGTTGTGTTGGCCCTCCTGATACTGGATCACATGGTAGAGAGGCTGCACAGAGGGCCCTTGGCAAAGGCTCTCAATGATTGCTCACTCTGATGGCTGATGTACATGTTGCTGAGTGTGTCTGACATTGGAAGCTGGAAGTGTGTGTTATTGTAACATTGCATCGTTGGGTACATGTACCATGCACATTATATGCCACATATGACAACAGTGCGTGTTGTCTGGATTACCCAAACTCCTCACACCAGTCAACAGGGGTCATCCAGTGCCTTAGGATCCCAGGCCAAGGTCACTGTTCCCAATGGGGCCTCCTGACCCCATCTGAAACCTAAAGGCCTTATGTGTGTCCCTGTGTTGGGAATCATGTTGGGCATGGCTGTCAGCTAGCTACACTGTCCTAATCTGGCCAGGGGAAAAAACCAGCTTGTTGGCTGGAGCCACTGTGAGGAGCTGTCAAGATTTCCAGGGAAGTCTGGCTTCTCCATGCCTGGACCACTTGGTAACCATGAGTGCCCATTGTTCAGACCCCACCCAGTGGGCCAGGGAAGCCACTAAGAGCATAGCCCACCAAGAGGATCACAGAAGATCATGGATGCTGAACCATGTCTTTCTCATGGAAAGTTAGCATGGTCACTTTGAGTCAACAGGGCTTGATGTCCCCTTTAGCCCAGTGTGGAAGAAATCCTCATAGGGTTTGTTTGCCATGGCTCCATCACAGCTACATTCTCTTAGTGTCTGGGTTGTTGGGTGCTATAGCTCACAGGGGAGGGAGCAGGGGGACTGTCTCTCTGGCTGAGATGGCCATACCATGCTGGCTCACAGTGGATAAACCGACCCTCCAAATGCACACTATCATTTGGTTCCAGAGAATTCCTGTGAGAGTCAGAGCCTCTGTGGCAGGCTGTTCTCTAAGAGTGAGAACAGTAAGAGTGTCTCAAAGTAAAAGCTAAAATGAGGGCTGGGAATGTGCTCCTGTGGTAAAGTGTTTGCCTGGCCACACGAAGAAAGATCTGGGTTCTATCCTTATCACCACATAAACTGGGTGTGAAGGCACATGCCTGTAATCCCAGCACTTTAGAGGTTCAAGCAGGAGGATTAAAAGTTCCAGGCCATTCTTGGCTACATATCCAGTTTGAGGTCAGCCTGGGCTACATGAGATCTTGTCTCAAAGAAGAAGAAAGAAGGGAAAAGGAAGAAGGAGAAGAAGAAGAAGAAGAAGAAGAAGAAGAAGAAGGAGAAGGAGAAGGAGAAGGAGAAGGAGAAGAAGAAGAAGAAGAAGAAGAAGAAGAAGAAGAAGAAGAAGAAGAAGAAGGAGAAGGAGAAGGAGAAGGAGAAGGAGAAGGAGAAGGAGAAGAAGAAGAAGAAGAAAAGAAGAAGAAAGAAGAAGAGGAAGAGGAGGAGGAGGAGGAAGAGGAGGAGGAAGAGGAAGAGGAGGAGGAGGAAGGTAAAACCAGTATCAAAGGCTTATTGTTCCCATTCCTTCAACTTCTCCAGAGACCAGTGGCCCCCACATCCCAGGCCTCCATTGCAGTCATTGGAATCCAATTCCCCATCGTCCTTCCCCTGCCAGTGGCATGTGTCCCAGAGAGACAGATGTGGAATGTATCTGCTGGCTTCCATGGTTAGGGATTACCCAGCTGAGACTCCTGGCTCCACAGAGGCGCCTTAAACACTGTGCAGAAGCAATTCCTATGAGGACAGATGTTTTGCTGGGAAACCCAAACAGATGCACAAGCCAGTCTGGATAAGCCAGCCGTCTGTGGTGCCTTGAACCACCGCATCCCATGACTGCCCACACAGCCAGCCCTTCAGCCCCTCTGCTGCCCTCCATATAGGCCTTGAACCACCAGGAAGCAGGACTGGGCTAGGTTTTTATCTTGGGAAACCACTCATGGGAGCACAGTGCAGGAGTGAACAGTGGGCTTGCCAAGGAGACTGCCATGCACTGGCCATGGCCCCTCCATAGCCCTAATGCTGTCTGGAACTCAGCTCAAGAGCTTCTAATGAAAAATGGTGATTTCCTCACCCCCAGGAAATGGGCTGGGTCCAGTCAGGGCTGAGACATCAGGAGTTCAGGGCTTGTCCAGCAGGTTGGGGTTGGGCCCTGCCAGGTGAGGGATGTGGAGGAGGCCAGGGTAGGATCCTGAGACCATGGCTGGGGTAAACTGAGGCTGGTCACATATAGCTGGAATTTCAGTGATAAAATATAAATAACAAGAAGTTTACATTTTAAACCTTGATCTACAAAGACAGTTTGGTGGCATTGACTCCCACAGAGTGTGGCAGTTGCACATCTGTCAGAATGTCCCAGCTATTTGGGAGGTTGAGACAAGAGGATTTCTTGAGCCTAGGAGTTTAAGAAAAGCCTGAGTTGGGCAGGGATGTTGCAGACTTTTAATCCCAATACTCAGGAGGCAGAGGTAGATGGATCTCTATGAGTTTGAAGCCAGCCTGGTCTATAGAGTTAATTCCAGGACAGCCAGGGCTACATAGAGTCCCTGTCTCAATTTAAAAAAAAAAGTGACAAGCCTGAGTAATACAGCAAGACCCCATTTCAAACAAGCAAACAGACATGTCCAGCACTCACACAGACAATATATATGTGCACACACACAATATGCCCACTTGCCATGCAACCAACAGACTAACACACATACAGAAAGCGTGTATTTCTCACACAGCACACACTCACTTGCACATCCTTGTCTATATTCTCCTGTACACAACACACTCATAATGCAGATCCATCCACTCAGCATATAATCACATGCACACAGCACACACAGTCATGGATGTACCCTCATTCACAAACAGCACACAATCATGCGCACACTTGACACACAAACATACACAATCATATGAGCACAGTGCCTTTACTCATGCACACACACACACACACAGTACATACCATACAGCATTCATACTTATGGGTAAAAACCACAAATATCCACATAGCATCACACAACTGCTCACACACTTGTGCACATAGTACAAACACCCATATTTGCACAACATACATATACACAATTCATGCATGTGTGCATCTAAGCAGCACCCACATTCTTGCTGACACATCACATACACTCATGTGTATACACACAGCACACTGGGTTGCTGGCTGGAGCAGCTGGTGGAACTCTGGGGTCGGAAGACCGAAAATCTAGGCATGGTGGTGGCTATGGATCTCTGAGAGAACAGCCAGATCTCCATTTTAATTTCTCCCCTGTCTGGTAGGATCTTGGCAGATGGAGAGGCCGTAACTGCAAAAGAAAGATAGAGTATGGCAGAGGCAGGAAGCTGTGCCTATCAGGCACCTGATGCACTCTGGACTTGTAGATGTGGGACATTAGTACCAGGCTGTGTCAAAGGGCTAACTGCCGGTGCATGCCCCACCCAACTGCACCTGGAGACCAAGTATCCTTGGGGCCTGTGTCCTCCTGGGTTGAAAATAAAAGTAGGGCAAGGAATAGCTCATTTGTAGGGGTGAATATATACCATTCAGAGCCTGGGACAAGATGACTACAGGGCTCCAGATACCATGGCTGTAGAGGAGGAGGGTTCCTGGACATCCAGCCCAGCAGTAGATGAAGGGACAAAGTCAGTTGTGGCAGCACTCTTTGGGACAACCCTCCAGGGCCACAGTGAGTAGATGGAAGGTGACCTGTGGGTGATGCAGACTCTTTTAGAGTAGGTTCTGGAACTCTCTTTTGGTTGGGCAGGGATGGAAGAAAGTCAAAGGGAGATCACTGGGGTGTGGATATGGTAAAGGTGGCAGTGACAGAATCACTAGGCTCAGTGATGGATGGCAGGTGTTGTTGGGTGGGTCAGCCAGGACTCCAGCAAATGATGGGGGAGATGAGTAAGGGGGCGTTCCATCTAAGACAGAAAGAGGGGTTCATCTGCAGGGGAGGTCAGCAAGGATGTCCATCTAGGGGATAGGACAGCAGGGGGTTCCATTGTTAGCAGGGACAATGGGCCATCAAGAGCAGGGAGATCAGAGATGATGCGGGTCACTGAGGATAATGTCAGTGAGGATGGGGGAGCTTTGGTAGAGGTCAGTAGGGATGGGGGCCACTGTTGTGGGGTTAGCCGGGATGGGAACCGGAGTTGAGTAGTTTATCAGATAGGGACATGGATGCTCTGAAGATGAGCTGGGATACGCATTCAAAAGCAGACACTGGGCCTCATTCAGGAGGTGAGGCCATGGGCTCCCCAGACGGAGCTTGGTGGCTCATGCCCACTCCGTGCAATCAGTGCTAGCCTAGAACATTCACTCTACCTCTGTTTGGCTGAGTTTTCCAGAGGTCAGTGTGTAAGGCCAGTGTGCATTTTGTTTCTCTAGCAGATGATGGGGTGGGGTGGGATAGGATGGGGAGGGGAAAGGAGCCACAGAAGGACACAAGGAGCAGGGTCCTACGTGACCGGTGGTGCCCACTTACCGTCTCAGGCTCTTGCTCCTACCATTGTCATGTTGACCCCTGCATGCCAAGTCTACCTGCCCTGGAGTCCTGTAGCTTCATTAGAGCCAGTGTTTGTACACCTGCTGGACAGACTCAACCTTGGGGTATGTGTGACAGAGACTGACCAGCAGAAGGGGACCCTCTCACACAGGCTTTGACTGCCTGGAGCTATGCTCCCCAGGCCCTCATTGGCACCTGTCCCCATCCTGAGAGCTGTGGCGCCGGAATCCAAGCTAATGTCTGTTTTCCCACTGGAGCTGCTGGGCCGTGCCTCCGCCATGGCCCAGACCTCACGGATGAACCATTAAACGCTGGCACAAAAGCTGACCTCGGCCGCCCACCAGGCTGGTGTGTTTGCTCAGTTGTCGAAAGGACAGGCTGTAGCCAGCCGTGTTACAGACAGGCAGCGGAGCGAGGCACAAGGGGAGGGGGGAGCAGGGCACCTTCGCAGATGAGAGCCCAGGCTTCTTAAGCTAGCAGAAGCTACTCAACCCGCAGGAGCTCTAGGGAAAGTCACATGGAGGGGGACAGACTGGCTTTGCACAGGGTGGGGGTGGAGGTGGGGTGGGGGAGCTGCAGTTGAAATCAGCTTCCATATGGGAAACTGTTAATTGTGGTGATCACTTTCTTTAAAACCTGTGGGTGCTCTTGAAAAAAAGCAAAACAAAGCAAAAAACAAACAAAACCACAGAAACCTATGGGTGTGGAGGCAGGTCTGCCTGGACAGGGTTGTGAATTTGAGCCTCAGCACTACAGGGGTGGGGGGAAGCCTTACATGTTTAAACTAGGTGTGTGGTACATGTCTGTTAGCCCAGAACTTGGGAGGATGAAGCAGGAAGGCTAGAAGTTAAGGCCAGCCTGGTTTACAGAATGGATTAGAGGTTAGCCTCATCAACATACTAAACTTTGTATCATAAAACCAGATGTGGAAGCTGGGTATAATCCTTGGCCAGTTTGGGCTACACAGGAACCCATCTCAAATAATAATAATGATGATGATGATGATAATGATAATGATAAATAATGATTTGGGAGGCTGAACATGGTAGAGCCATTTCTATAATCCTAGCCCATGGGAAGCCGACATATAGTATCAAAAGTCTGAGGGCAGCCTGGGCTACATGGCAAGCTTCTCTGAGGGCAGCCTGGGCTACATGGCAAGCTCCTATCTCAAAATTAAAATAAGTCCTCTGGGATATGTTCCCCAGGTTGAAGTTACCTCCGTGCTTTGTCGCATGTGTGTGTGTGTGATGTGTGAGTTCAGTCCTGGCATCCATGCAGATAAAGATGAGTCTTGAGTACACACAGCAGCTACAGGCTAGCCCTCAATCCCTGGAATGGGACAGCTTTCATGACACTGAGGATAAGCCCGTGACTTCCATCTTCCTCCTCATCACTCATGTTCTCATCTACCCACTCCCAGTGGAGCTATTTCTGGGATCTCTGGGTTAGGCAAATCTTATTCCTGTGGGGGATGGGCCACCCTCCATTTACAGCATGGGCCCAGCATGAGCCCCAAACACATGCATGTGTCTATGCATTTGCATGCTTTTGTGGGTGCTGGACCTCTCTGAATATTGATTCTCATTTGCACGCATATCCCCATATACACAGGTGTGTGTCCCTGTGGGCATGTGTGTCTCCATGTGTGTGAGTGTCCCCATGGACACCCCTGTCCCCATAGGCCCCAGGCGTGTCTGCAAAGCATCTCCTACACCTGTCTCCAATTGCTTGTGTCACTTTTCATTTATGGATGGTAGGACCCACTTCCATGTATGGAAGTGAAACTAAGATTCTTTTAAAAGATATTTCTTTAAATAAAGCAAATAGTTTCGCCTGCTCCCTGTTCTGGAGCGGAGGGTTGGTGGCCTCAGCTGTGCACAGGGTCTGGCTCCTCCCCGTTCAGGCTCAGCTCCTTGCTGTCCATGTGCACAATGCTTCTCACGCAAAAGCCTTTTGGTTCTTCACTCCTCAGCTGTTTCTGGACCTGGAAGGCCTTTGGCTTTCGTGCTCATGCTGGTGTGGGTCCCAGGCAGGTGCTTGAGTTGGGAGACTTTCTTGCTGGTGCTGAAACAACATGGTCACCTGCCCTTACCGACACCCTGAGCTTGTCCTATTTTTGATGTTTCCCCTTCTTCGCCCTCCTCATCTCCCTGTTCCCACCTTGACATGTTACCAACTGCTTCTCACACTCTGGGAGGATTTCTGCATTGCTGGTTGATAGCTCTTGCTCCATGGCCACTTTGTGGCTAGACCTAGTTGACTGTCCCCTAACCTACGCCCTCAGTATCCCCAGTGTCTGAGCTCATGGCTTGATTTTCACTGGATGCTTAAGGATCTCTCCAGCAGAGGTGAGGGTCCCAGTCACCACTCAGCTCACGCTGGAGAGATGGAGGCTGTGAAAGGGAGGGGCTTCAGGGCCAAGGTTGTGACTGGTGAGCAGTTATGAGAACCAACTAGTCAAGAAGACTGCCATCTCCTCCCAGGAATTGGCTCCCAAGTAGATCTGGTTTTCCCGAATTCCATCTCTGAGAACTCAGCTTCCCCGTTAGAAGCTATCATGTTTTGAATCTTAAAGATGTCTAGGAAAGTGTTAGGAAGATGATGTAGTCGATGAATGGCTTGTTTTATAAATGAGGGGACCTAAGTTTGATCCAGAAACCACCTAAAAGCCAAGAGTGGTGGCGTGTGCCTAAATCCCTACTCTGGGGAGGGAGGGTGAGATAGGAGGATCCCTGGGGCCTGCGGGCCAACCAGTCTAGCTGAACTGGGGAACTGCAGGGTCAGTGAGAGACCCTGCCTCAAAAAATAAAGTGGACAGTGATTGAGGAAGACATTGAGTTCAATCAGGTCTTCACGTGCAGGGCTGTGAGATACGGAAAGGGGAAGTGGGGGACCTGGCCCTGTAATGGTGGATCCCACGTGGCCCCTGCTGTCTTCCTTCTTAGGAAAGGTCACACTTCCTCTTTACTGCTGCAGGAAAAAAAATAAACTTTTTTTTTTTTTTTTTTTTTAAGTAACAGCAGTTAAAAGGAAATTTGTTGTCTGTAACTGCGCCCGTCATAGGCACCCAGGAGTGACGATTCCCCTGCATCACCTCTGAGCTGTCTGCCACACATCTGTAGCTAAACTTGGATCTTCAATGAGGAACTTGGAGACTATGAGCCAGCAATTTGGCATGGGTGTTTTCCAGGCCTGGGTTCTAGACATGTCGTCTAGGATGTCTGGCCATTTCTGGGGTGACTAGGAACACAGAATAGTCCTTGAATTGGGAGTGTTCTTTCTTTTCTCCTAGGAGCTTTCCACGACAGGAGACAACGGCCTGTCTCCACAACGTGTGGAGGGGGCATACTGCTTGCTGGCTTTAGGGTGAGGAAAGTGATAGTCATGCATCAGACAGTGTATTAGTCAGAGCAACAAAGGAGTGACTGTAACAAAGAGCCCCATAGCAACACAGCAGGAAGAACAGGAGTGTCTCTCTGTCC
Source organism: Cricetiscus sungorus (assembly GCA_030556225.1). Lineage (NCBI taxonomy): Eukaryota > Metazoa > Chordata > Mammalia > Rodentia > Cricetidae > Cricetiscus > Cricetiscus sungorus. The sequence goes on from JANBXA010000044.1 coordinate 11,125,780, forward strand.
CACAGGGTCTGGGGCCCACATCATGGGTGTTGCAGCCAACCTTCTTTCCTTCAAGAAAGCCAGGATTCCCATGTTATGTGTGGGAGGCACCGAGTCCCCTGCCCCTGCTGACACCCTGCTCTCCCGCTTCCACTCCCGTGTCCCTCCTGACCCCACCTCAGCATCTTGCCAGCTTCTCCTCCCTATGTGGGAGGCTCCTGTATCCCTGGTTGGCTCTTTTCCACTTCTGGAGCTCAGCTTCACGGTCACATTGTGTCTTAGCCATACTGACTATGCCCCTTTACACTCCCTCTGTCTGAGCCATGGTTTGAGTGCTCTGTCCCCTAATTTGCTGTATGCTGACCCTTTGAGGGCAGGGACACGCCTGCACATTCCCTACAGGATTCCCAACCCTGGAGAGGCACACAACCCACAGTCGCTGGCTCAGTCTTCTGAGAGTATCAGGTAGAGGCTTCGTGTACACTTCATCTTCATGGACACCTTTCATGGGTGCCTCTGTGGCCATCCCCAGCTCACTTTCAAAGAAACTGAGTTGACACGGGTTCCCTTCATTTCTTTGCCAACAGTATAGGGATGGCATCTGGTGACTCCCAGAGCCATGGCAACCTTTTTACATCACGAGGCACCTGTTAGAGGACTGGAAGACTGGGCACCTCACTGAGGTGCCAGGGCAGGAAGGAAGAACAAGCTTGGATCCCTAAAGTCCCCCACCTGTTTTCTAGGTCTGAGAATAGGTTGTTGTTGTTGATGATGATGATGATGATGATGATGATCATGATCATGATGATCATGATTATTATTATTATTTTAACATGTAACAACATTAAGTTGACTTTCTGTTTGGGTTTTTTTATGTCTGTCTGTCGCTCTGTGTGTGTGTGTGTGTGTGTGTGTGTGTGTGTGGAGAGAGAGAGAGAGAGAGAGAGAGAGAGAGAGAGAGAGAGAGAGAGAGAGAGAGAGAGTGTTCGCATGTGCTTTGAATTTGAGATTTTCATGTGTCTGCCTTGAGAATTCTGGGATGAAGGATTTGAGATAGCTCAGTGGGCTAAGATAGCACTTGTCACCAAGCATGATGACCTAAATTTGATCCCCAGGATTCACATTGTGGAAGGAGAGAACTGAATGCTGGTATGATAGGTTCATGCCAGTACACCAGGCTCTAGGCCGGCATACCCTACCCTGGGTTTGTGTGTATTTGTACTTGTGTATATGTGTGGGGGTGGGTGCAAGTATGGGAGGAATGTATGTGTATGTGTATACAAGTGTCTCAGTTAGGGTTTCTATTGCTGTGAAAAGACACCATGGCCAACTCTTATAAAGGAGAACATTAATTGTGGCTGGCTTACAGTTTCAGAGGTTTAGTTCATTGTCAAAATGATGGGACATGACAGCATGTAGTCAGATATGTAGAACTGAGAGTTCTACATTTTGATCTGCAGGCAACAGGAAACGAACTGTCACTCTGGGCATAGCTTGAGCATAGGTGACCTCAAAGCATGCCCCTTCAGTGACACACTTCCTCCAACAAAGCCACACTCCTGATAGTGCCGCTTCCTGTGAGTTTATGGGAACCGATTACATTCAAGCTACCACAACAAGAGAATGTAGAGGCCAGAGATCAACCTCAGGGGCCATCATCTACCTTGGTTTTTAAGACAGTGCCACTCACTGGCCTAGGGGTTGACAATTATGGCTAGGCTGGCCAGTCAGTGAGCCCTAGAGATCCCCATGACTCTGCCTTTGTCTCTGTCAGGAGGCTGACATGGGTGCTGGGAACTGAACTCAGGTCCCCTGGAAGAGCAGCCAGTGCTCTTAACCATTGAATCATCGCTCTGGCCCAAATGAATTGCTTTTAAAAATGACTTTTTTTTTTTTTTTTTTTTTTTGTGGAGGGGTGTGATGCATGTGTAGAGATTCAAAAGCACTGAGATTATGTTTAGGTCACCAAGTCCAGCTCTATGTGGATGCTGAGGGTCAGACATGCCAGGCTCATATGACAAGCACTTTACAGACTAAACTGTCCCCAACACCAGCCCCCAGGAACTTCTCAGGAAGCCCCAGCCAAACCATCTATCCCCAGTCCTAACACAGCAAAGTCAGCTGAGGAGCCCACCATAGGGAGCTATCCTGACAGATGGGGCTAATCTCTTCTGTTGGGGCCCCTGCTGGGCATGAGCATGTGGCCCCTTGCCCATGTTCCCTGCTCACACTGGCAGCCGTGAAGTGGTCCCATGTTTACATGCCCCATTCCATCCATCAGCCCAATTCATAAACATGCAGCAGAGGCCCAGGAGCCAGATTGGGGATCCAGTTTCCGGGGTTGCCAAGGGCGCCTGGCAACTCCAGGCACTATGGGCACCAGCTGCTGGCCTGGGAGTCACTCATTAAGCCAGGCACGGCCTGGCCACAGGCTCTATCAAGACTGGGTCTGAGTGAACCTGGGAGATGAATCCCATCTTGCCGTGGAGTGCTGTCCATGCCTAGAGAGTGGCCTTGGGGGGTGGGCACCTAGATATCTTGGCATGGTGGGTGGCCCTTGAGACCTAGCAACACCCACGTGGAGGCCATCAGGACCAGGAATCTCAACATCCCTGTGGGTGTTAAATGAGATGCAGAAGCCCTCGGGCAGCTGCCTGCCTCAGGGACATGAAGGATGATCAGAGTCTGTGGAAACTCAGAGCTAAACTCTGGCTCCTCAGAGGTAGATCACATACAGTCTGATGCTCAGTGTTGTTTGAAAAGGATAGCCCAGGCTGTTCTTGAATGCTCTCTGAAGCCTAGGATGACCTTGAGTTTCCTATCCTTAAAACACCTGTTTCCTGAGTGCTGAGGTTGTAGGTTTGGTTCACAGCTGACCTTCCTTCCTTCCTTCCTTCCTTCCTTCCTTCCTTCCTTCCTTCCTTCCTTCCTTTCTTCCTTCCCTCCTCTCTTTCTCTCTTTCTTCTTTCTTTCCTTTCTGTCTTTCTTTTTTTCTTAGTTCTGTGTGTGCGTGCGTGCATGTGTGCGTTCGTGTGTGCATGTGTGCGTGCGTGTGTGCATGTGTGTGTGCGTGTGTGCCAGTGTCTGCCATATATATGTGGAATATCTATGGTGTCCAGAAGAGTGTAGCAGATTCCCTAGGAACTGGGTTCACAGGCAGTTTTGAGTCACCTGACCTGGGTGAAAGTCTTCTGGAAGAACAGTTGCTTTTAACCACTGAACCATCTCTCCAGCCTAAATGAATGTGCTCCGCCCCTGATTTTAGCGTTTACTTATTTGTGGAGAGGTGATGCATGTGTGGAGGTCAAAGGATAACTTTCAGGAGACAGTTCCTCTCTTATACCATGTGGGTCTTGGAGATCAAACTCAGACATTGACTGCAAGTGACTTCACCCACAGAGCCAACTCAAGGCCTCCATTATCCTTTTTGGTTTGTTTGTTTTGGTGAGCTTTTTTGTTGTTGTCTTTGTTGTTTTGCTTTGGCTTTGTTTGTTGGGCATAATTTTTGATCAGTATCTCACTATGTAGCCCAGCATTGCCTCAAACTCACAGCAATCCCCCTGCCTCAGCTTCCTAAGTGCTGGGATTCGAGGTGTGAGTCGCCACACCTGGCTTGGCTCTGCTGTTCTTGCTGAGAGGTACTGACCATGTTGAAAGCCATTCTCCATCTTCCTAAGTCCTGAAGGTGGCAAGTGGGGATACTGACTGTGGAAGGGTTTGCCTAGAAGCAGCCTCGGTCCAGCCATGTGTGCTGTCCATCTCAGGTAGCAAAATGTGTGAGCACAGGAGGCATTTGGCTGCCCAGACGTCCCGGGTGCCCTGGCCTTGCCTTTAATGTTCCCAGAGGCCACTGACCTACTGCAGCTGCCCTGTTAATCATTGAGCCAGCTCCATCTGTAGAACCGCTGCCCTCTTGGGAGAAAGGAGGGGCTGCATAGCTCAGCAGGTGTGTGACCCTGAGACCATGCTCCTCCCTGCCTCCCTGGAGTGCCCCCCCAAACGTGGCGGGACAGCCCATTGTCCTTAGGCTGCAGCCCAAGGTCAGCTCCAGCATAGTGACAAAGCACTGGCACCTTTGGGGCCATCCCCACAGTCACCACCAAGGCCTCTGGGGGAGGTGCCAGGTAGGTCCCCATTTGGGAGAGCTGTCTGTTGTGTCAGTAAAAGCAGGGTTCAGACAGAAACCTCTAGGCCTGTAGGTATCTGGGAGGGTGCATTAGCAAGCCACAGGAACTTAAAGCTCAGATCTCATGGGGGTCCGCCTCCCAGAAGGCCTGGTGGACCCAAAAAGAGGAGGGAGAAGCAAGTGTAGTTAAGGATGAAAGCAACTATGGCTGCATGGAGGAAAGGAGCCAGGAAGAAGGGACACATAAGCAGTGACTCCTACTGTAGACTCCCCATGTGACCCTCCAACAAGTGACCCCCACATGCCCATCAAAGCAAGTGATCCCCAAAATGTAGTGTACCCCAACAAGCAGCATCCAACATGCCCCCCACTAACAACTGACTTACACACTTGGTTGCCTCTTGTCTGTCCCCTCCCCCACAGGGCACTGCTTCCGTCCTCCAGCGACGATCCCCCAATGAGGAGTATGTGGAAGTGGGGCGCCTTGGACCCTCTGACTACTTTGGTGAGTTGGGCCCCCCCACTCAAGAGAGGCATCTCATTTGGGACCCTGGGTCAGGAGCTGCATGGGTTTCTTGAGGCTTCAGGGTGGCTCTGGGGGTTAGGGCAAGCCTGGTGTCACCTCAAACTGAGGTCCGAGACTGGCCTGAGACCACAAGACTGACAGTTCTGGGTGCCAGCTGCTGGTGGGGAGAGCAGAGCCCTGGTGAGACGCAGGGACCATAAGCTGTTCACCCCTGTAGCTGCCAAGGAAGAGGGTCCTGAGTATATCCAGAATGTTCTCACTGCTGGAACTGGGTCATGAGGAGGCCTGGGCTGCTTCATAGTGTCTGATGCATGTGGGGCTGCTAGGCAGATCCCAGGACAATACTAACTAAACTTGAATTTCAGATACATAACAAATTTTTCTTGGTGTGTGTGTGGCTGAGACAGTCTTATGTAAGCCGGGTTGGCCTCAAATTGGATGTGTGGCTGAGGATGACCTTGAGGTCTCCATCCTCCTGCCTCTGCCTCCCGAGTGCTGGGTTTACAGGCATGCTTCACCATGCCTGGTTTATGCAGGGCTGGCATGGAACCCAGGGCTCTGTGCATGCTTGGCAAATACCCTACCAATGAGCTACATCCCTAGCCCCTAATTTGTTAGCTTATATAAAAATATTACAACTATTATGCAGGATATACATAAGCTAGGGAAGTTTGTGCCAGACTGACTAGTGCAGAACTTGCCATCCTAGCTATAGCTAGGCAGGCAGGAGGCTGGCATGTTCACGGCCTATCTCTAAATAAAACAATCAATTTTTAAAGGACTCAGGCTATAGCTCAGTGGTAACATGATTGGGTACACATGCAGGAGGCTGTGTTCAATCTCCAGGTAAACACACTCAGAGACAGACAGGCAGACAGACTGACAGACAGACAGACACACAGACACACACACACACACACACACACACACACACACACACACACTGCATTTATAATTCAAGACCAAGGCTAAAGATTAATGGGTTCAGTCTCCAGCACTGAATATACCAAGTGTGATAGTACAGTTTGAAATCTCCAGCACTCAGGAGGAGACAAGAGGATCAGAAGTTCAAAGTCATCTTTAGCTCCATAGCAAGTGAGTTCTAGGCCAGTCTGGGAGATAAGAGGCCCTGTCTCAAGGAAAGAAGGAAGAGAAGGAGGAAGAACACACAGGTCCACTTGGCATGCCACTGGAAAGAAAGGCCATTCTATGCCTTGACTTTCTCCTCTCATCCCTCCAGGGGAGATTGCACTGCTGCTGAACCGGCCCCGTGCCGCCACTGTGGTGGCCCGGGGTCCCCTCAAGTGTGTGAAGTTGGACCGGCCTCGTTTTGAGCGGGTTCTGGGCCCCTGCTCTGAAATCCTGAAGAGAAACATTCAGCGTTACAACAGCTTCATCTCCCTCACTGTCTGAGCTTGCATTGCACCTGTACCCTTGTGGGGGCTCCTATTGTGGCCCAGTGACCCATTCCCATGCCAGGGGCCTGGGAGCTGCTGGTTAGCAGCTGGGTGGGGGAGGCTGGTGCCTGGCACAGAGCCTCTCCCTTCTCTGGACTCACTTTTGGAATAAATAACCATCTTGTGCATTTTAAAAATAAAGGGCAAGCAACATCTCCGTCCCCAGACCAGGGAAGTGACAGCTGGCTCCCTCACAGTGGCCCTGCAGCCTTATCTTGGGGTCACCCTATCCCCTCTTCAAGTGTTCTGGGAATTATTATCTGGTCCCCATACTTGAACTGGCCCTGTGTCCTGCTGGGTCTCAAGAGGGGGGACCACAGCTACCCTTTTAGCTTTCTTCCAGAACTGGAAGTTATCAGGACACTGTCTCTGGTCCCTGCCAGATTCTCCCAGGTCTAGGCCCCAGGTGTAGGACAGATTGTCAAATGGAGGTGTCCTCAAATGGACACTCAGGCTTGAGAGCTGAAACAGAGGGTGAGGAAAGACATTCATGATCCGTGCCCACTACCCCCAACTCCCAGAGGGACCCAAGTAGACCCCAGCCTCCTAACTGAGGACTGAGATATAGCCCCAGAAAGTCAGGAGGTAGTGGCTTAAACCAGTCACTTGCCCTCACAGCTCTTGGAAAGTCCATTTCCGAGTAGGCTGGACACCCTGATCTCATATCAGGACAGTTGGCCAAGCCTGTGACCCCTCACTGGCTGGATGCCCAGATTAGGCAGGAAGCATGGCTGACATCGGGGCTTTCCAAAAGTGGTGAGTCTGGGCTGAGTCCCCATCTCCTGGAGGTTAGGAGCCATGGTTCTGTTAACCTGCTTATTTGAAACCCCAAGGGACAGCAAAGAACTCCAGCTTGCTGGTTAAAGCTGTGGGCATTGAGCCTTCCCCAGATTCATTGTGTAAAGCCTGAGTCCCTGCCCCTGAACCTGAAGCATCTCTCACTTGAGTCTCTCTGCTCCCTTACATGGGAGGAAATGTACTGAAACCAGGCTTGACCCCACATAATGAACCATCAACACCCTGTCCCCAGTGCAGTGTGATATTATCCAGCCAGGCCTGAGGGCCACATGAGTGTCCACAACTGCTCAGTGTTCCCTGGGTAACCGGCATGTCACCAGACAGTGTGATCAATCTCTCCCTCGCTGTGCACGTCTAGGGAGGTGACCCTTCCAGCTGGCCATCAGCTCCTCCCTGTGTGGCCCTGGCTGTGTGTGTCCTGCCTGCACTGTGGACTATCTGTGGATTCTGTGGACCTGCCCCTCTATCCCCTATTTATGTCATCAAGTGCTGCATGAGCTATTATTAAATGTGCAATGAAGAACTCTTTCCCAACCTGGGAGGCCTCTGTCTAAATCTTTTGTAGGTACATTTGTTTACTTATCTGCTCTGGCATTTCCAAACCATTGACACTGAGCCAGGCAGAGTTGGCTCAGCAGATACTTTTCCTGCAAATGTGAGGACCTGAGTTCAAATCTCCAGAGCCCATGTGAAGCCAGACAAAGTATCAGTCGTCTATAATCTCAGGGCTCCTTCTGCAGGGTGGGAAAGGCAAACAGGAGAAACCCTGGAAATACTCAGATGAGCTAGCCTGGTGTACCTAAAGTAAGAGACCTTGTCCCAAAACCAGGCAGAAGGTGAGTGCAACTCCTGATCTTTGACCTACACATGTGTATCATGGAACATTGGAAGGCACACGCGCGCGCACACACACGTGTGCTTTAAAAATCATTAAAGCTAACCAGGAGTGGTGGTGTATGCCTTTAATCCCAGCATTTGGGAGGCAGAGACAGGAGGATCTTTGAGTTCGAGGCCAGCCTAGTCTACAGAGTGAGTGTCAGCACAACCAGGGCTACACAGAGGAACCCTGTCTCAATAAGCAAAACAAACAAATAAAATCCCTAAAGCTGGCCTGGCTCAATAGGAAAACACTTTGCTAGAATCCCCCAGTGAGGGGTTGCTCGTTTGGCTCAGTGGTAGAGCATTTGCCTAGAATCCCCCAGTGAGGGGCTGGGAGTGTGGCTCAGTGGTAGAGCACCTGCCTATCATGGGTTCAATATCTCATGATGCAGAAACAAGTAAATATAAATTAAAAGTTAAAATGGCAAATGTTTTTTTGCCATTATCTGCATGCACAGTATGTTTCAGTGATTATTACACCCTCCTGCAGAGCATCTTCCTACCCCAAATCCCACACTTTAGATGTGAACTCCCTATCCTTACCCTACCCTACCCTACCCTTCTACCTTCTGTAACTCCATGTATCCAAACCAGTCAGTCAATCATTATCTATCTATCTATCTATCTATCTATCTATCTATCTATCTATCTATCTATCTATCTATCTATCTATCATCTATCTATCATCTATCAATCCATCTATCTATCTATCTATCTATCTATCTATCTATCTATCTATCATCTATCTATTATCTGCCTGTGCAGTCTCACTATAGGGCTCAGGCTGGCTCCAAGCTCATGAAATCCTCCTGCCTCAGTTTCTTGAGTGCTGGGTTTAAAGACCTGCGTCACCATGCCTGGTTAACTAGTTTCATTTCTACATTATCAGCTCAAATGGGAATCCATGTTGGCCAGACCCCTGCCTACCTCATCCTAGGGATGGGCAAGTAGTCAGGGCTCAGCTCCAATCTTGTACCCAATGTCTGAATCTCTATGACTTCCTATATTGTAGGGATGGGGCCATGCTGTTGCCAGTTTGAAAGGGTTGACTAAACCTCCAGAGGGAAGAATTTGTCTGGTGCCACTGGCCAATTTCTCATGGGCACACATGGGATCTGGGATAGAGAACACATCTCCATTTCATTCTGGCCTCTGCCCCTTGCTAACTGTGGTGGGCCATTTGCTTGCCTGGGAGGTGAGCAGACTCTATCTGGTGAATTATTCTCCCATCCTCAGTCATTCATGCAGGCTTTCCTCAGGGAGCTCACTGTTCATTCACTCCTTGGTTCTTCTCCACAGTTCCGAATCCTTTCTAGGAGTCTTCAGTCATAAGCCACTTCCCCTGCCAAAAACCATTTCCTTGAGGCCAGGGCTTTCTGACCAAAGGACTATGGAGACAGGCCTGTTGTGGCTGCACGCCAGCAGGTGGGGCTCAGCCCTGCTGGGATGATGGCCTTGGCTGGCCCTTCCAGACAGTGGACAGTCCTGACCTTGGCTGGCTGTTTGACTGTCTATGGACAGTCCCGGCCTCACTCCCCCAGCTCCGCTGAATCAGCTGGGCTGGCTGTGGTGACTCACTTTGAGGTCAGGCCCCTGGCTAGATGCTGAGGAGACTAGCAGCCCTCCTGCAAGGCTGGGGCTGGGTGATTTCACATCCGGGGTTCCCAGGTCCTCGCTTTAGATCCAGTTCCCCCACTCCAAGTTAGTTGCACTTCCTCTGAGCCCAGCTGGCCCTGGTCCTGCTAGGAAGTCTTCATTGACCCCAGCCTGGATGCCTGCTATCTGAGCTTGCTTCCGGAACGTCACCAAATTGGGAAGCTGGTGCCTGAGCCCTCCACCATCTCCAGTTGATTGGTGATGATATCTCTTCATCTTGTCTGTGTCCAGTCTGTGCAAACAGACCGGGAGGCCAGCTTGGGTAACAATGTGACACTGTCTTAAATAAAAACAAAAACAAATGTAGGCTGGGTGTGGTGATGCACATCTTTAATCCCAGCACTCAGACCTCTATGAGTTTGAGGACAGCCTTGTCTACATAGCAAGTTCCAGGCCAGCCAAGGGGACCTATCTAATGAGACCCTGTCTCAAAAATGGAAACAAAAATCCCAAACAAATGTAAAATAATGGCTGCTGGTATAGCTTAGGGCAGTACATGCCTAACACATGGAAGGGCCTGGGCTCTATTCCCAATCTTTGGAAGAAAAATAAGGATCACTGTATTTGCATGTATACATATAAGCACGTTCCTTGAAAAGATTCTGAGGGCCTTGATGACCCATAAGTACATCATGGGCCCAGTGGGTGTGTGGATAGGGTTCTGACTCAACCTGAGTTTAAGGAAAGGCCCTTCCTTTATCAGATGTCCCTTCAGAACATAGACCTGTGTCACTCCACTCTTCTGTGGGCAGTCAGACCCTTCAACAATCTCCTTGAATAAATATTCTTTCAACTTCTACAAGTAGAGAACTCAGTTTTGTACATTTTGACAAAGTACCCGAGGCTTGGGATTTTGGGTGGGTCTATTTGTAGAAAGCTTGCCTAACATGCACAAGACCCCAGGTTCCATGCCCAGTGACACAACCAGCCAAACAACAAATTAGAACAGTGCATGGCATGGAACTTAGTGATGACTGACTTATCATGTACCACCAGGTATGGCTGATGTAGCCTGTGCTGGTGAAAGTGTGTGTGTGTGTGTGTGTGTGTGTGTGATGCACAGCACAAGTGCAGGTGCACACTATCACACGTGGCTTTTCCCACCCATGCTGGGACTTGGGTTCTCATGTTTGCACATAAAACACTTTGCCTACTGAACCATCCCACCAAACCCATTGCTCTCTTTTGAGACAGGGTCTCTTACTAGTCTGGAATTTGCCAAGTAGGCTAGCTAGGCTGGCTGGCCATGGAGCGCCAGGGATCATCCACATTCCCAGCACTGGGTGTACAAGTATTCATGCCTTCCTTCCTTCCTTCCTTCCTTCCTTCCTTCCTTCCTTCCTTCCTTCCTTCCTTTTTCTTTCTCTCTCCCTTTGGCAGTGTCACTGTGTAGTCCATACTTGAGGTTGTCCCCTTTCAGCCCCCCAGGTGCTTAGATTACAGGCATGTAGCACCGTGCTTGGCTCCTAGTTTTCTTTCTTTTTTGGGGGTGTGATGGTGGTGGTTTCAAGACAGGGTTTCTCTGAGTATCTCTGACTATCCTGGAACTCATCCTGTAGACCATGCTGGCCTTGAACTCTCAGAGATGCACCTGCCTCTGTTTCCAGAGTGCTGGGATTAAAGGTGTGTGCCACCACTGCCCAGCTATGATCATAGTTTTTATTAGCTGTTCGGCATATGACAAATTGCTTAACTTCTCTGAGCTTCGATGATCTCATCCATGAATTGTGAAAAATATTTGCCCCTCTTGCTTGATTTTATCATGGCATGAGACTATAGGTAAGGTGTGTTAACCTAGTAAAAGAAACTCAGACTTGAAGCTGTCATTGCATGGGACGTCAAACCCTATTGCAAAGACAAGCACCTGGCCCTCTGACATCAAACCCTATCATAGTGATAAGCGCCTGGCTCTCTGGCTTCACCCAAGCACATCAGTTGTAGCATCCAGAGCATCCAGAGTCTCTACACCCAAAGTGACCAGGTGTGACCCTGACGGGGTCCTTTGTTTGGTTACCTTAGTCCAACGGAGCTGTCCTCCTCTCTCCTCCTGGAACCTCATTCTTCATGTGTCCCCTGGTGGAGCTGCCTTAGGTAAAGATGCTCTGACTTTCTCAGGGACCCTTGTGAACAAGATAGCTATCTCCAGGAAGGTGGCTTTCCGTGCATCTGGCCCACCATCTCGGGACATAACCTCCAGGGTATGACCTTATGGATTCTGTGGAGAGGGACCCAGACAGGCCCTGGAGAGTAGGTTGTCTACTGCATGAGGTCTGAGGACCTGCTGTTGGGTACAGTCATGATCTGAATAGCTCATAGCAGGCCCCAGCATGTAACTCCCACTGGATGTTACACCAGAACCCTTGTCTCCAGAATCTAGTCCCCTATTGGGACTAGGTCTCAGCGCCAGGGGCCCCAGGATGCCCTTCAGGACATGGTCCCTGAGCTGGTTGGTTGGTTAGTTTTTTGTCAGCTTGACACTAGCTAGGGTCATCTGGGGAGAAGGAACCTCAGTTAAGAAAATATCTTTATTATATTGGCTTGGAGGCAAGGTTGTGGAGCATTTTCTTGATTAATTATTCTGGGCATTGCCACCTCTGGACAGATAGTCTTGGGTTGTATAAGAAAGCAGCCTGAGCAAGCCATGGGGAGCAAGCCAGTGAGCAGCGCCTCCATGGCCTCTGTTTCAGTTACTCCCGACAGGTTCCTGCTTATGTTCTTGCCGTGGTTACCCCGATGATGGACTGCAAGCTGTAAGATGAGATGAAAGCCCCTTCCTCAAAAGCCCCTTCCTCGACAGGTTGCTTTTGGTTACATTGTTTATCACAGTAACAAAAAGCTAACTAAAACGGACCTCTCATGGAGGATCCCTTGTGTTGGGTTAAGGGCAGGAAGGGGGGGGGAGAGAGACAGAGAGAGAGACCGAGAGTCATCCTCTGAGGTAGAGAGGACCCCCCCAGTAACTTTATGTCACTACAGTTGTCACCTGCCCCCCAACATGAGAGTATTGACCCCTCTCCCAACGAGGAGACACCTATCTGGCGTCACCCAAGCTCCCGGCTTGTTCAGTTACCCACTCCTTAACTCATCAATCACTCAGCAAGCCCGCCCACTGGGCTACAGGGCTGGAGTGAACTCTTTATGATTCCCCCCCCTCCCTTTCTCCCTTCCTCTCTGTTTCTCTATGTCTCCATCTCTACCTCTTCCTTATTCATCTTCCTACCTCTGTCCGTCTCTCCCTGTTCCATCTTTCCCTGTCTTGATCCTATCTCTACCTTCTCTGTCTGTGTCTATGTCTCTCTCCTTATTGCTCTGTCTCTATTTTTCTCTCTCTCTTCCCTCCTCCTCCCAACCCCCCATGAATGCCAGTCTGCACCAAGCCTCACAATGTTCCTGTGGGGCTCGTTTTGCACATGGGACACTGAGTTGGGAATGAGAAGCAGTTCACAGAAGAGAGGGCCCCCAGAGAGGAAAGCCTGGGCCATCTATGCCCAGCCCAGCTTGCCCTGGCCAGCTTTGCCTGCCCTGGGGCCATAAAACTGTTTATGAGTGGAGCCCTGCCCACTGGAGTCCAGCCAGGTTTCCCCTGGGAGGCTGTCATGTTTCCAGGGAGTCCCCAGGATGGTATGTGCACTAGAGGGAGTGATGGGCACCAACGGGAGCTGTGTACAGGCCATGTGGGCTGGCCATGGCTCAGTGTCCTCCATCTGCCTGCATCTGGCACGAGAGAACCTGTCCTTAGCCCACCCTCCAGTCTTTGAGGTGTCTCTCCTGCTTACCTCTGTGACCCGCATCCATCAAACTGCAAGATGAAAAACCCACAGGATGGGAGGTTGTCACCAGGCACCTCCTGACATCCTTTTCCCAGTCTGAGTGGCAGATGGGGGGTGATGAAGTTGCTTACCAGCCTGAGCCCAGAGGCCTGTCAGACAATGTACTGTGGAATTTATCAGAAAATGGCCCAGGATCCTAAGGCTAGCAGAGCATGTGGGAGGTGAAGTTTACCCACCCTGGGAACCCTGCCTCTAAATGCCTCTTAGAGCTAATGTCATACCTGGACCCCAGGATGCTTACCCAACTAGGAAGACAGGAGGCCTCACTGGTGTCCCCATGTCCACACTGATAGCCACCTGGCACAGGCATTGCCAGCCTCTCAGCATCTGAGGGCCCGGTAAGAAGGGTTTGTTTGGCAAGTGGGGCTGGATTCATACAAGGGTTCTGTCCTCCAGGATTGCCTAAGGGTGCCCAGAGCTCCTCTCTTTATTGACTGTTTCTGAGCCAGAAATAGGGAGGTAGGAAAGGCCACAGAAGACCCCTGTGTGTCTACTTGAGATGTTGGGTCACATCCTATCTCCCCATCCAAGGAAAGGGAGCTATGGGCTAGGGACCAGCCAAGAGGGCCTCAGAGGATCCATGAAAGTAGAAAAGCCAGCGAGGCACTGAAAACCAAAGAAATCTTGCATTCAACCCAGAGAGACAGCAGTGTTCCTCATGAAGAAATACAGCTGATGGCTCCAGTGGACCCCTTCTTTAGGGAATCCACCCAAAAACCTGAGGCACAGCTTGAAGATCTGCACATATCTAGGACTGTGTCTCCTGGAGGCCATCCAGCCCTACCCCCTTTCTGGGAAGCCACCACAGTCATCTCCCCTTACTGAACTCCAGGTGGCTGAGAGGGAACTTGGAGGGGCTGGGTCTGGAAGCAGTCCACTCTCTCCTCTTGCCTGCAGGACACAGCAGGTCCTGAGAGATGCTAGATTCCTTGTTCTAGACCCCACCCCTCCACGAGGGGAAATGATGAGCTGGCCTGGAGTGGGGAGGGGAGGACAGGAGAGGGCAGGGGAATTGAAAGTGCATTCCAGACTGGTGACACAGCCCAGTGGCCCCAGGGCAGGGAGGGCACCAGCTGAGCTGCTGTTCTGGAAGGTCCCTGAGATCCAATTCCTCTGAGGAAGAGGAGAGACTGGTGAATGTGGTGGGGGTGGCTCTTGCTCTGGAGGGTACAGCCAGCCTTAGAAGCTACTTGGAAGTCTTCTCAGACACCCCCTCCCCATTCTGGATCTAGGTTCCCTAAACTGCCTGGCTTAGGTCGAGGGCAGAGTGGACGGTCTCTGGCCCTCATCAGTTCACCTGCATGTACCTTCTGTGGCCCAGAGCCCAGGGCAGGTGAGATGGTAGTTCACACTGCCCTTGGGGAAGTCCTGGTAGGTCTGCTTTGAGAGGCGGGAGTTCCTGAAGGGAGGGAGGAGGCTCAGAATGAGGGCTGGCTGGGTTAGCTGGGTTCTGTGCTAACCTGTGCCAGGCACCACCTCAGGGGGCTTTCCCTGCTTTAACTCTCAGGACCTCCAATCATACAGTGCATGCTACCTAGGTTATAGCTGCGGGGCCAGGGAATTTGGGGGGTGGGGTGAGGGAGCTTATGCTGGTCTCTGAGGGGGAAGCTTTTTCTGTCGTAAATGCTAGAGGCTGGAGTCTCCCTGTGCTTCCAGCAAGCTGAGTAATGGGGTATTCTTTGGTGGGGACATCATTTAGGAGAATAACAAGCAAAGGCTCACCCTCTCTGGGACTTCTGCTACCCAGAAGCCATTCCCTTCACTCATAGGGCTCTTGCCTTCTTTTCCATGGCACATGGCATGTCCCTTCATGGGAAGTTCTGTTGGTTTGCGGGCCCTTGATAGTACTAAGGGGCAGGCAGGATGCTGGAGCTTGGCACTGAATGGCCAGGAGTTTCAGATCTCACCACATCAGCAGCCAGGCAGTCTCCAGCCATCTATGCCCCCTTTCGGGTTCTGTGTCCTTGTGTGGTACCTTCGCAAGTAAAGCTGTTCTGGGTGATTAACTTGCGGATGGTACCTCAAGAAGGAGCTGTGAGGTCTTTTGACTTCCTAAGTGGGTTCATTTAAGCCTTCTGTGGGCCAAGCTAACCCATCCCAAAAATCAGAGCTCCAGGAATCATTAAGTCATAAGTCCTGCCCCCCTTTCTGAGCCTCCAAGTTTTGGGGTAGTTTGTTATGTAGCTAGCATGAATACCTATGAGCCTATGACAATAAGTACCACCATTGCTAGGAAACTGCAAGCTGGAGTATTCATAGGACTTGTTCACAGAACATTGTAGAATAATGTAGGTACAAGTGTTCGGGTACACAGCTGACTTGTCATCATGTGGACAGTTTAGTAGGATCATTTGATACTGAGCCAGGCAGTCAACTTCACAGCCAGGGCCCTTGAAGCCAGGACTGATGAACTTCTCTGTCCCCTAGAGCTACTAGGATATTGTGACAGGGTGACTCATAATTAAAATCTAAGACTTAGGCCAAGTATGGTGGTTTATGCCTTTAATTCCAGCACTCAGAGGCAGAGGAAGGTAGATCGCTGTGACTTTGAGGCCAGTCTGATTCCATAATGAGTTTCAGGATACCCAGGGCTACATAGTGAGTCCTGTCTCAAAAATCCAGCATCAGTGGCTCACGCCCTTAATCCCGGCGATTCGAGGCCAGTCTGGTCTACAGAGCAAGTTCCAGAACAATCTCCAAAGCAATACAGAGAAACCCTGTCTCAAATGTATTGAAAAACAAAAAGCAAACAAACAAACAAGAAAAAAAAAGTCAGTCCAACACAAAACAAAAGCCAAGGCTTCGTCTAGCCTGGTGACACAGGCCTGTCCTCTTCCTGCTCAGGAGGCTGAGGCAGGAAGATTACTAGTTTAAGACCTGCCTGGACTACAGAATGATCAATACCAGGCTGGGAAACTTAATGACATCCTATATGAAAATTTAAAAGTAAAAAATAGGGCTTTGATGGTTGCTGTTGGGTTGTACACCTTTAATCCCAGCTTTTGGGAGGCAGAGGCAGGCAGATCTCTGAGTTCAAGGTCATCCTGGTCTACACATTGAGTTCCAGGACATCCAGAACTATGGGAAAGATCTCATCATTAAAGGGGAGTGGGCTTTGGTTGTACTTTAATGGTTTGCCCCAGTGAGGCTACAGGGGTGTGGCTTAGTGGTAGAGCACCTGCCTATAATCTTCCAGTGAGGGGCTGGGGTGTGTCTCAATGGTAGAGCACCTGCCTAGAATTCTTTAGGGCTACTTGATGCCATTCAACTCCAAAGATTGGCGTAGAGATGAGCAGGGCTACCCTTTTTGCAAAGTGCCACCTAGGACCCTTGTCACCCAGAGGTGAGAGCTCCTCTTCCTACTCCAGTGGAGCTGATTGTGCTCACTGAGGCCTGCCACATGCCACACATGCCACAGCTCATGGCATTCAGCCTTCTCTGCCACTAGGCAGTCTCCATGCTGGGTACATTTGGGCTCCATGCCAGGCTCTGCCTGAACAGATCCTCCAACAGTTCTAATTAGCAGCTATTTCTGCTTTATTATCTTTTTCATGGAGGCCCAGAGAGGTGAAGTAACAGGTGGAAGGATGCATAGCCAGCAGGTGGCAGAGTGGCTGCCTCTCTGGCCAGAGCCCTTTCTCACCTCTGAGGCCTTTGGACCAAGCAGACACTCAGCAAGTAATGAGTTTGCTGGCATCTCTAGGAAGGTGATTTGTATGGCTCACATGGCTATGTTTTCCTTTCAGAGGGAGGTGGCTGCCATGGGAATGCCGGGGCCTCCCTATCCTAGAACAGGGATGAGGATGAGATTACCTGCCTGGACTTTGCCTTCTGCTTTAGAGGAGCCGCCTGGGTGACCCAGCTTTCCCAGATGACAGGAAGGGGAGGACCTAAGACTGGCCCATGACTCTGTCTACAGGGCAGGGGACAAATCTCCAAGGCAGAAAGATATATCCAAGGTCACTCAGTGGGGATGATTCCCAAATCCCCCTCACTGGAGTGCTCCAGTGTGCAGGAACAGAAGTCACTCTGACAAGATAGAACAGGACATGTAGCTGGACAGGACAGAGAGGCTGAGGGTAGGGTTCAGAGCTGACACAGGCTGGGATTGTCCTCACTATCTGAGGGCAGTTTTCCTTGGTGAACAAACAAGCTGGGCATTAGGTCTAGGCATGGCAAGCTTCACTGTCCTGTCTTCAGCCATAGTGCCCCGGGAGCACAGCAGTCCAGATAGTGTGGGATGGTTATAACAAAGTAAGAAGATGAAGTTGAGAGACCTGAACCAGTGGTACCCAATGGAAATGGAAATCACACAGATCAGCACAATAGCCTACTTCCTTGGCTGGTTTGTATTGGGTTGCAGAATCCTGGTCTCTCTTTAGACAGGGTGGGGGATGGACACCATCATAGATGAGGAAATGACAGGGAACTCTCCTCTTTAAAATTTTTGTTTATTTGTGTGTGTGTGTGTGTGTGTGTGTGTGTGTGTGTGTGTGTGTGTGTTTAGGCAGGGTCTCTCACAGGTCTCGATTTTGCCCAGGAGTCTAGGTCGGCTGGTCAGGGAGCCCTAGGGATCCTCCTGTCTCCATGGATCCAGCACCAAAATTACAAGTATGTGCTAGCACACCCAGCTTTTTATATGTACTTTGGGGACTAAACTCAGGAGCTTTGGTCCCAGGCTGTTTTTTATTTTTTGAGACAGGATCTCACTAAATTGTCCAGGTTGTCTTTATATTTGCTATCCTCCTGCCTCAGCTTCTGAGCTAAGTCCTGGGATGATAGCTGTTTCATTTTTTTCCTCTCATTTTTCTTCCTTTGCCATTCTCACTCCATTCCCATGTTTCTGTTTCATTTAAGATTCATGTATGACTCATTTGCTCCCTGTCCTAAGGCAAGGTGTTCTAGCCCGCAGGAAGCCACCCCATGCCCACTCATGTGTGGGCACTTCTTTACAAGAAAGCCTTTGCCCTCACCTCATCAGTCCCCAACAGACTGTGACCAGCCTGATAGCACCCCCAAGTGCCAGCCCACTAGGCCAACGACACACAATAGTCCCTCAAGCACTCTGTGTGTGGGCCTGCCTGGCTGGGCTGCCATGGGCTCAGAGGCAAGGGACACCTCAGGAGCAGGAAATGGCCTTGCTATAAGAAGTACAGCCCAGAAACAGGATGCAGATGAGGGAGGAAGGTACAGCCGAGAAACTGTTTTGTGTCATCTCTGCATTTCCCTTTCTTCCAGTCAAGACTTCTGAGGTCCCAGCACTAGCAGAAGCTAGCTCTGAAGCCTCATTAGCAGACTGGAGATGTCTGCGGGTTGCAGGACAGCCAGACAAGTCATTGGATAATAGTTCAGCAGCAGCGGGGCTGGAGCTTGGGAAGACGGTTGTGAAAACAGGTATTCCTGGAGGCTAGGGAGATGGCTCAATCAATAAATCAATTCAAATCCCCACCTAAAACAACAACAAAACAGGCATGATGACTGAAGCTTGTGACCCTAGCTCTGGGGAGGGGAGAGACAGGAGGGTCTCCCAAGCTCACTGGCTAAATAGTATAGCCTAGCAGTGAAGGCTGGATTCAGCGAGAAACCGTGACTCAAAACCATAATGCAGAAGGCAAGCTAGGTGGCTCAGCGGGCAAAGCGCTTGCCACACAAACCTGATGAGCAGAGTTTGATTGCCAGAATCCACTGTTGGAGGAGATTGGATACTTCTTCAAATATCCTTTGACTTTTACATATTCAACATGGTGCACACACACACACACACACACACACACACACACACACACACACACACACACACACACACACACACACACTCTTAGGAAAATGGTGGGAATGCAGATCAGATTATCTACATGGAGGTGACAGCCCATGGACAGGCCCCATACAGACATCCTCATTCCAGGGAGTCAAAGTAGCAGAGAAAGAATGGGACAGTACTGCAGCCTGACTCCCAAACCATTGAGGGATGGATAGGAGCCATGGTCTCAGGCAGTGGAACAATTGCCAGGAAAACAAGATGATGACTTCCCAAAGCTGGAAATATGGGTATCTCTGGTCTGTGTCATTTCATTTAATGGTTATATATTGCCCTTTTGAGACAGGATCTCACTCTGTAACCCAGACTGGCCAAGACCTCAGATTCTCCTTTCTCAGCCTCCCGAGTGCTGGAATTACAGGAGTGCATGTTCACACCTGACTTTGCTAGTTTAAATCATGCTGTGTCAGACCTTCTGAGAAAGGGGCTCTTTTTCCATATTTGAGTTGCTTTGCCAGGCTGGTGCCCAGGTGTTAGATCATAGGGTTAGGGTTAGGGTTAGGGTTAGGGTTAGGGTTAGGGTTAGGGTTAGGGGTTAGGGTTAGGGTTAGGGTTAGGGTTAGGGTTAGGGTTAGGGTTAGGGTTAGGGGTTAGGGTTAGAGTTAGAGTTAGGGTGAGGGTTAGGGTTAGATCATAGGACCACAGCTGCTCTGGAAGCCAGCACTCTGTGGTGGCCAACTATGACCTCGTGGGCAAGGCTGAAAAGCAGCTGAGTCCCCATGTTCCAGCCTACTCTTGGGCTTTCCCAGGCAGCACATTCTCCATATGCTCATCTCCAGAAGTGATCCTTCCTCTGTGTGACTTGGGACACAATTGCATTTTAAAATCTAGCTAATGGGCCAGCGAGATGGTTCAGCAGGTTAAGACACTTGCCATGAAGCCTGATGACCTAAGTTTGATGCCCATAACAGAGAGAACCAACTCCTGCAAGTTGTCCTCTGACATACACATGTGCTGTGGTATGTGTAAGTACACACACACACACACACACACACACACACGCACGCACGCACGCACGCACGCATACAATAAACAAACAAATGCCCCCAAATCTTGCTACCATTAACAGGACCCAGTCTCATCCCAGACACTTGGGAGGCTGCAACAGGAGGATGGCAAGTTCCAGTCAAACTTAAGTTACAAACTGAGTTCAGAGCCAGCTTGGGCAATTTAGCAAAACCACGTCTCCAAATAAAAAAGTAAAAGAAGGCTGGTAATATAGTTCATGAGTAGACTAGAATCCCCTAGTGAGGGGCTGGGGTGTGGCTCAGTGGTAGAGCCCCTGCCTAGAATCCCCCAGTGAGGGGCTTAAGGTGTAACTCAGATAGAAGTAGGAGATAAGCCTAGCATGTATGGAGTCAAAGCCTGGAGGTATGATTAATATGATATAGATGCAGATGAAACACAGAGTGAAGATTATGTTATTATAACACATGGCTAAAGGATTCTGTGGTTCAGGCTTTTACATTTGTCTTAGATGTCTGACATTTTTGTATTACTGAGTCCAGGTCATCACTGTCTTCTGCCTCCTCCTCTTCCTCCCTTCTTCTTTCTCCCTGGCCCCCTCTCTCAGTTCTCTTCTGGAGGTAGGGTCTTACTGTGTAGCCCCGGTTGGTAGCAGCTCTCTGCAAGCCTAGGTGCTGGGACTGGAGGCCTATGCCACCACACTCAGCCTGCTATTCTTTTCACTACAGGTTGTGAATCAGTACCCTCCCAGTGGCCTGTAGCCAGTGACTTACTCTGAGCTTTCCACGTGCCAGAAGCTCATGGCCTTCTAGGAGTCTGATGAGTGAAGTAGGAATCATCATCACCACTTTTTACTTTGCAAATTTTCCATTATGTAGAGAAGTAAGACTAGGACAATGAGGGCTGGGAGTGTGGTTCAGCTGGGAGTGTGCCTGTGTAGAGTATGCAAGTCCAGGGATCCATTTCCAGCAGTGCATAGACTGAGAACCCCAACATTCAGGATATATATATTCTGTCTATTATGTATATATTAACCAATCAGCTGTCATATATCTATATCTATTATTCATCTTCTTTTCTTCTATCTACCTATCTTTTTTTTTCTCTCTGTGTAGCTCTGACTCTCCTGGGATTTTCTCTGTAGACCAGGCTGGCCTCGAACTCACAGAGATCTACCTCCCTCTGCCTCCCAGAATACTAGGATTAAAGGCTTGCACCACCATTTTCTGGCTTATCTACCTATCTTTTATCTACCTACTTATAATATATTTTCTATCCATCAATCACCTATCATCTGTTACCCATCAATTGTCAAATCATTTATCATCTATCATATCTCTACTTTGCATCTGATGTTTGTGTATATCTGTGTGTCGTTTATCTCCTGTGTCTATAAGGTCCGTATCTATATATTTATCATCTATCAATGTCTATAATCTATGTAGCTATGTATCCACCTATCTAAGTATCTTATCTGCCAATCAATCTTCTTTTACTCCCCCTCTTTTCTTCCTTCTTCCTTACTCCATCACTTCCCCACCCCCTCAGCTTTCTCAGCCAATAGAAAGCGTACTGCAGACATCAGGACCCTCCACTGGCTCCTGTGAGGTTCTCCAGGG
Organism: Cricetiscus sungorus; assembly: GCA_030556225.1. Taxonomy (NCBI): domain Eukaryota; kingdom Metazoa; phylum Chordata; class Mammalia; order Rodentia; family Cricetidae; genus Cricetiscus; species Cricetiscus sungorus. The sequence continues at coordinate 11,147,434 of JANBXA010000044.1, forward strand.
TGCTGGAGACTGTTGGCACACTCCAGGACTTAGTGTTGACACCTGTCACTGGCTCGCCCAGCACCCACCTCTGCTGGTTCTGTGCTGCTGCTAGCTTGGAGGGTTGGTTGGCGTCCAGGGAAAACAGCAACTGAGGTGATTGACTTCCTTGTTATCAGCTGGCTGCCTTTAGGGCCAGCCTTGAGATCTAAGTGGTCCTGCCCAGCACCACATCCCCTCAGTGCCACTCCAAGGGCTCTCCTTGGACCCCTGACATTCCTGTCACAGGGACTGTCTGCACCACGCCGACTGAGCAGAGTTAAATGTGTGGAGCTGTATCTTTCATCTGCATCTTCATGCTGTGTCCTGTGCCTAAGTCCCAACTGGGGCCTGTAAAGCTGGAGCGTAGGCACTCTCTTCGCGGTTCTCTCCCTGCAACAGCCCTTCTCTTCCTGGCAACTGTCCTCCAACACGCATGAGAGACCCTCAAGCAAAGCTAGCACTCCTGCCCCAGGGTCCGGTTGTCTATGTTCTGAGTACAGCTGAGACTCATGAAATCTGAGGGCTGTAACATCAAAGGACAGAGAGGCTAACTCCGACAGGGTTGAAGCTTCCACCTAGGACACTGGTGTGTGTCTCAGGTGGTGGTGGGTTTGGGCTCAGGGGCCATGGAAGCAGCTGACGATAAAGAGGTAGTTGTGCCTTGAGGAAGCCTTCACTGGTCTGCCTGAGGGGACAAGTGCCCAAGACAATGCAGCCCCTGCTCTGGACACACATTCAGGGTCACAAAAGGCCTACTCTCTCCAGGACAGTTCCAGGTTCACTGTATAGAAATCTTTAGAGACAATGACTGGTACCCATTATGGCATTACACTTTGTATTCCCCTCAATGGCTTCATCCTCTCCAGAGAAAAACCTCAGCTGAGCCTTTGCATGTCATCTCAGTGCTCAGAAGATAGGTAGAGGCGGGGAGATTGTGAGTGTGAGGCCATACCTTGACTCAACATGATAACCCCCCCTCTGTGTGTGTGTGTGTGTGTGTGTGTGTGTGTGTGTGTGTGTGTGTGTGTGAGAGAGAGAGAGAGAGAGAGAGAGAGAGAGAGAGAGAGAGAGAGAGAGAGAGAGAGAGTTGGGGAAACCCAAACAAATTCAACTTCCTTTCCTTCCTTTGGCCTCAAAGGCCCATGGTCCTCCCACCCACTGCCTGGTCCCATCATCCTCTCCTCTTTGCAGAACTTGGGACCTGCCAAGCCGGTTCCTGCCTCAGGGCCTTAGCATTTGCTGTTGTTATCTTGCCTTGGAATTCTTGGTCTGGATCTTTTCATAAATGTACCCTTCCCAGCCACCTGAAGTGACAGCCACTTGCTGCTTAGTTTATTGCTTCCTACAGAGCTGCCTGTTGGAAGACACAGACAAATCTGAGTCTCTGAGAGGCCAGTTTACCCACGGCAGCAGGGGGTGGGAGGGCAGTGTGGGTCACAGTTGAGCCCCTACTCAAGTCAAGTTTAGAAGCCAGAATGCTTCCTCTGGCCCAAAGAGGAAATACAAGAACACAAGTACCCTTCCTTGATTTGGGGGATTTTTTTTGTTGTTGAGACATTTCATATGGTAGACCAGGTTGGCCTAAAACTTACTATGTAGCTCAGGCTGGCCTAGAACTCCTAATTGTCCTGCCTCTGCCTCAAGTGCTGGAATTACAGGCATAAACCATCATAAAAGGTTCTAGATACCATTTTCTGTTATTATTTTTAAAAAATATTTATTTATTTGTTTGTTCTGAGAAAAGGTCTGTATAGCCCAAGTTGGCCTAGAACTTTTGATCTTACTGCCTCAGCCTCCTGAGTGCTGGGGTGATGGGCTGGTGCCTCTACCAGACTGATTTCTACAGGTCATTTTTAATGTATTTGAACCACATTTAACAGGAGGCATGGGGGGGTATTGGGTATGTATGTGAAATGAATAGTAACCATATTGTTTATTTAATATTATAATTGCAAAATGTTACCACTGTAATCCATACTATAAAAGCTACAAGCAAAAAGTTTTATTCTGGGGGATGGAGAGGTGGCTCAGCGGTTATGAGCACTTGCTGCTCTTCTAGAGGACCTGGGTTTGATTCTCAGCACCCACATGGCAGCTCACAACTGTCTGTAACTCCACTTTCAGGGAATCTGATGCCTTCTTCTGGCCTCTACAGGCATCAGGCATGAATGTGGTGCACAGACATACATGAAAGACACTCATACACCTAAAATGTTAAAAAATAAATAAAAATTTTCTCTATCTTGCATAGGATCTAGAGTCCATGCTTTGCAGGTAACAGTTATGATCAGACACCCCTAAATGTCTGGTGGCTACATGTGGCTTCAACTTGCAACTAGGACAGAATTTATTCTACTCTTTGGGTTTTCACCTTTTTTCTTTTCTTTTCATTTCTTTTCATTCTTTCTTTCTTTTTTTTTTTTTTTTTTCTTTTTGAGATGGGAATCTTAATATGTAGTCCAGGCTATCCTTGAAGTTGAGGTAATCCTTGTGATTCAGCCTCCTGAGTACTAGCATTATTGATATGTACCATCATGCCTGGCTGGGATTTCTCCTCTCCTCTCCTCCCTTTCTTTCCTTCCTTCCTTCTTTCCTTCCTTCCTAAGACCGGGTGTAATGTCTTTCTGGCTGGCCTTGAGTTTACTGTGTATCTCAAGGATGACCTTGAACTCCCAATCTCCTGCCTCCAGAATGCTGGAATTACAAGCATGCTTTACCAGAGTTGTTTTTATTTAGTGCTGGGAATAGAACCCAGGGCCTTGTGCATGCTAGGCAAGTACACTATCAACTGTACTACATTCCCTAGCCCCTAGGCTTTTCCTTTCAAAAGCCACCATACATTCCTTTGCATAGGCCTTCATTCAGAAACTATTCACAAGCCTATTGTGGGCTTATAGGCTATTTTAAACACAATTTCTGTTTGCGCATTTAAAAGTGAAAATAAAAACATATACTAGGGAGTGAAAAGCAGCCTCCCACCCCAGCACAGAGTTATCTTGTGTTTTGGAGAACCTGAACTGGAAAGGCCCGATCCTTAGCCTGGGGGAAGAAGGGGGGCAAGATAATGACATAATTAAGGCTTGTGGCTGGGCACTTTTGATCTTCAAGGACCAGAGCCCACATGGCTGAGGCTCCATTTGGGTTAATTGCCCAGAACCAAGAAAGCCTTGCCCAGAGATAAAGGGAAACTGGTGTTTCAACATTACAAATTGTTCTGGGATGGCTCTGGCAGAGCCTGGATGCCTGGGGCCCAGCTGGCCCCACCCACATAGAGAGGGTCCTATGGGTTCCAGGGGCTGCTGGATGCGGAGACCACCTACATACAGGGTGAAGCACAGCCTTCCAGTTTTGTTGCTGTTTCTTTTTTTTCCAGATAAAGGAACAAAATTCAAGGTGAGCTAGGGACAGATCAAGAACAAAGTCAGCATCACAGAGCAGGGGGGAGGGAGGGGGGGGCTTCGACGTCTCTCTTCCAGGAGTTGGGGTGGGATGTCTATCCATCCATTCAATCTTCATGTTCTTGCCTAGTACAAATGCAACCTGGGCCATTCTACTTTCCGGTATTCTTGGATCTCCCAATGAATGGATGCCTGGGACTCAGTCTCACTTGTTCTCTGTGGACCGGAAGGGGTGTCTAAGTCTCTGCCTCGGGGTGGCTGTATGAAATTATTTCACGGGGCAAAAGACCGACATCAGTATCAGGGCTCAGTATCGGTCCTTGCAGCTAATACCTAACAACGACTGCAATAATTGAGCACGGATAATAATTGAGTTCCAAGCAGTTGAAGGGCACTGACTAGGTGCTTCACATTTAAGATTCTGGGCTATCCGATTTCTTAGTGCTGTCGGATGGTTTACCTCCTCTCAAAGCTGTGTCTACCCCTCCCTGTGTGCTCCTGGTCTTGGGTGGAGAGGGCACCATCAAGGGTTAGATGTTAACTGGTCACCTCAGCTTTTCAGCCCCTCTCTTGGGCTATTTCAAACACTTGACACTTTAATTATCGGCAGGTGGACACGTCGCACAGCGCCGGGGGCAATGGAGACAGGCTGGAAGCATCCGCTCCGGGGGCGACCGGACATCCCCGGTAACCGCCAGGTGCACCTTCTGGTGCCCCTTCCCACCTCCTCCTCTATGTCTCCAAGCTCCTGATACCTTCTTCCTCTGGGACTCTCCAGCTGGCATCAGGTGTCCCGGCCTCTAAGATGTTTATCTTGGTGGGAACAGGATTATTTGGAGGGGTGGGTGCGGGTCTTTCTCTGACACCAGGCTTGGGGGGTTGTTCTCAGCCGCTGGGACGGGATGCCCCGTGGAGCCTGGGGCGACGCACCTACAGGCTAGGGCAGCAGCCGCCCACACCTCCTCCGACTCTAAAGTATATTTAGCCTCATTATCAAATGTTTGCAGTGAACCGAGTGAACCGCCTAATAGCGGCTGGAAGTGAAACTCGAATCCCAGCCAGAGGGAAGCACGTGATCTCTCCCACCAGAAGGGATCACCGAGGCGCGGGCGGGACAGGTGCGGTGGCCTCGAGCGCATGCATGCAATCCCACCAGCTCAGCTTGGTTTCTTGGTGTTCTCTGGAAGCCTGACACCTGAACCTCACCCCCTCACACAGCCCTTTCCCCAGAGGCCAAAATGAGGACTGGAGAGTGAGCAGCGGGTCCCAAGGGGAACCGAGGCAGGATGAGGTGGTCTGAGTTAGCTGGTTCTCCTTTAGGCCCTTGGCCACATGATTTAGCCAGTCCCAGTTTCCAGAGACCAGGCGTTCATCTCTTAGAAGTCTTCCGAGGGCCCATGGAGGTGAGGGGTTGGGGGTCGCAGTCTCACGTCTTGGTAGCTTAAGGGCACGTGCCCTAGTCCCCTTAGGCGGCTGGCGCCGGGCTACACAGCTCTTACCACCCTCGCGCGGCCGCTGTTGCTGCGGTCGCTATGACGACGGGTCGCGGTTTTATTTTTAATAGCGGTCGGCGATTAGAGCAGTGCCTGCGCCCAGCTCCCTGCAGCTCCCGCGTCCCCGGCGATGCATCCAGGCCTAGCCTCACTCTGGCCCCAGATATTCCCTTGCGCCTTCAGAATTCTTCCCTCCCAGCTCTGATTTCCAGCTGGGCGCCTCTGCTGCGCCAAGTGAGTAAGGGGAGAGAAAAACACCGCTAGGCGGGGTCCCCAGGAACCCGCGGGCCTCCATGCGGAGGTGGCCGGACGGGCGCGGCATCCCCTCCGCAATGCAACCCGATCTTCTTCCTGGATTGCCATATCCACCGTCACACCGGGTCGTCGAACTGCAAACTGTCCTCTGGTCCTCTCTGCCTGCGAGGAGCCCGAGGGCTTGGCAGGACAGGACGCGCAGTACTCTTGGCATAAGAAGGTGAGGTCCAGTTGGGTCCTGGTAGTCGCCGCCAGAAGCCATGGAGTGAATCTCCATCTTCAGAGCAGCACAAAGTTCCACCAGCACGGATAAGGCCTTGGCTTTCGAGGACCTCGAGGTGGGGCGCTTCCCAACGTTTTTCCAGACCCCCTTGTTAGGCCAAGAAGGGGTGTCATCTTATCTCCTGAGCACCCCAGGTGTTAGGGCAGGGGCGTGGCGATGGGGGAACTGCAGGCCTATGGAAGCCTGTGTAACAACAGTAGATGCAGGTTCCAACGATTCTCAGGGGAGACCCAGGTATTTGGGGCTAGGTGAGCCGCCCTAGAAGAGCCCTTCCAACTAGGCCTTTGAAATGCAGGAACCCGGGGAGCTGGGGATAAAAGGCTCCTGCCTGGCTGCGCCTTTGTCTGGGGACAAAGGAGATGGGGGGGGGGTATCCGATTGGGGTAGGGTGCACGGGTTAATCCACATGATAAGGAGTGAACTGGAAGGGAGGTGTCCTCCACTGCATCCCTACCCATGGAAAGCTTCACAGTTTTCACAGCCCTGGGCTTGTCTAGCTTTGGGATTCCAAAGGTTCACAAACGCCCTAACTCCCGTGCATGGAGAAGCGCTGACAGGATTGGCCTTGCCGTCGGGTCACTTCCCACCAGAAATCCGTCTCTGGAAGTGGGAGAACCGTCCAACCCTGTTCAGACTTCTGCCCGCGTGTCGCTTCCCTGACACCCGATCTGTGCTGTGACTTGGCCGGAGGTGGCGCTCTGCTCTCCCTTGGATCCCAAAGCAGAACCCAGGTGTTCCTCACCCGTGGCTTCTTTTCTGTCTTTCCTTCTACCCCCTCAGCTCCCCGGGTTCAGGGTGCGGCTGGGCCTTCGGCCAAGGGCTAGGGATCTGGAGGGTGCAGGGTGTTAAGGTGGCAATGAGGCAGGCGGCAGCCTCCTCCCCGACCCGGGCTTCGTTTCCACCTCCACACAAGAGTGCGAGTTCCTCAATCAGGTGTCCCAGGCTTTGGCTCTGGGGCGCGGGCGCGTGGCAGCCGTCAGGTGAGTGCCCTAGACGCGCCCCTAAACCCGCCCCGCCTCTCCGCGGAGACTCACTCCCCCTCCTTTTATGGAGAGGGGAAGGCTGGAGCCCTGGATCGGCACGGTGGGAAGCGGCCCGAGCGCCGGGCGGGGGCCGGGCCGGCTCTCATGCCCTTTTTGGCGCAGCAGCTCTGGGCGCTGCCCTTTACTGCCGCTGGGGCCCAAGAGAGAGGCGAGCCGGAGACGGCCGTGCTTCTGCAGCGGCCTCCTCCCCTCCCCGCCCGGTGCCGCAGGATTGCAGCTGGCACTGAAGGGTGGGCAAGCTCGAGGGAGGGGCGCTCCGGGAGCCCCGGCGCCTGTGGGCTCCGAGCCGCGGGCGCCGAGCTTGGGTGGATTTAGCTGCCTGCGTGAGCGCGTGTGCGGTCACTGCAGTGGCGGTGGCGGCCGGGCCCGATCTGGCCGCGAGACCCCTGCGCGCTTCCGAGGTGCGGGTCCCGGGCCGGAATCCGGGGGAGGCGGGAGGGGGGGCGGGGGCGGGGGAGGGGCGCGGTGGCGGCGCTATAACCCCCTCCCTGTCGCCGGCCGGCTCCACACGCGCGTCCTGCGGAGCCCGCTCAACTCCGGGAGCCCGGCCTGCCTGTGCCTTCTCCTTCTCCACCTCCTTCTCTGGTCTTCCCGCGGCTGCTGCGGCGGCGCCAGCTCGCCCCTCCACCCGCCCTCCGGCCCGTGCGAGCGGCGCAGCAAGGCCCCGGGCGGGTTGGTTGCTGCCAGGCGGCGCGGCCGCGGGAGCTGCCCGGCCCCGGCGGGCGGAGGGCGGAGCGCCGCGCCGTAGCCGAGGGCGCGCCGCGGAGGGGCGCACGCAGGCCGCCGGGCCGCGCTGTGCTGGGCCGCCGCGCCGTGCCCGGCCCGGGGCGGCAGCGGCGAGAGGAAGGCCCGGGGACAGGCTCTCGGGGCTGCCCGTAGCCTTCAGGGAGAAGCGAGGCGGCCGCTGGTACCGGGCCGAGCGTCCAGACAGGTGATCGGTGGTGCGGCGGGAGCTGCAATCACGCTCCGTGGTCCCTTCCCGGGGCTGGCGGCAGCAAATATGCGGATTTACCGGCCGGGTCGCTCCTAAAGCCAGAGACGGGGAGCGAGCGCGGCGGCGGCCAGCACGGGGAACGCACCAAGGAAGAAGCCCAGCCCCCGCCCTCCGCCCCTTCCGTCCCCACCCCCTACCCGGCGGCCCAGGAGGCTCCCGGCGCGACTCTGTTCCTCCTCCTCCTCGCTGGCTCTGCACTCGCTGCTCGCGCCGGGCGCGCTCCGCAGGCTCCCTGCTCTCCGCGCCACCCTCCTCCGGGCCGCGCTCCCTGAGGGATGGTACTGAATTTCGCCGCCACAGGAGCCCGGCTGGAGCGCCCGCCCCGCGGCCTCGCCTCCCTGCCGAGCTTCCAGCGCCTCGGGACGCGATGAGGACCTGGGCTTGCCTGCTGCTTCTCGGCTGCGGATACCTCGCCCATGCCCTGGCCGAGGTGGGTGCCACCCCCGCGTCTCCGTCCCTTCTTGGCTCCCTCTGCGCACGCCCCCCTCGGCTACCTGTTTCAAGCTCTGCAAAGAGCATTTCGATTTTTTTGCCAGGGTGGTGTAATTTAAAAAAAAAAAAATTCCCAACTGGGTTCTATTTTCTGCCATGCCCAAGTGTGTCTGGTGAGTTTCCAGCGCGTTGCGTCGCTCCGCCTTGGAGAGGGACGGGGGAGCCGCGAGGTGAACCAGTGGGCAGAAACTTCGGGGGGCTGTGGGTGCCTTTTCCAGAAGGGGCAGCCCGAACGCAGCGGGCAATGCAGTAACGGGGTGCGGGCAGCGGGAAAGGGGGTGTGTGTGAACTGACCGTGCCCTGGGAGGGGACTAGGGCGGGCAGTAAGCAGGTAGAGGAGGGTGCGGCCGAAGCCCGGGACTGGGCAGGGTGGGCAGCGCCCAGCCGCAGTCCCCAGTTCCCGGTCCCCAAGCCCAGTCGGACGCGGGGCTAGAGCAGTCTCCGCCCGCCCAGGGCCTGCTTACAGGTGGCTGAGCGAGGCAGATGGGGCCGGGCCAGGCGCCCGCGCCCTCCCACCGCTACCACCCCCCAGATCCCGGGAGCTTTGCCGTGATGAATGACTTTCCACAGCCCCTGTCGTGGGAACTTCGTGGTTGAGTCCCCCAGCGACCCTGACTCCCTTTAAAAAACTGAGAGGGAGAGTGGGGGAGGCTGAACGGTGGGGGTGGTCTGTCTGGGCAGAGACCAGAAAGGCGCGAGGTGGATATTTAACCCCTTGAGTTCCCTGCAGCCGCTCTAAGCCCCGCTGGATTTGGGCGTCCTAGTCGGCGCTAGGGCCGTGCCTGGGCCAGAGCGGGTGGGGCGACCGCGCGCGCGTGCGTGTGGGGGTGCGCGAAGACCCTCTCCCCTGCGGGCTCGGCCCAGGATTCCCGGGAGTGAAATTGAACCCCCCCAGGCTAGATTAAAGTGTTGGAGCTGCTGTGACTCTAGGCATGGATCGGTGACGCATTTCGACCCTCTCTTCATGTGGATTTAGCTATTAAATCAGAAACTCCTCGGGCCCCTGGCTGCCCCCAGACACCCTGGGGAGGACCAGAGCGCGGGTGTTTTTGTCTGAACATGTCAAGGCGGTGTTGGGGTGTTTTGTTTTTGTTTTTGTTTTTAATTTAGCCAAGGTCAGACAGACAGGAATGGGGTGGAGGACTTGGAGGGGGGGGGTCCCATCTAGCCCCACCCGAGCCTCTGGTTCTAGTGCTTGGCGGGGGTCGGCGGGGCTGAGTGGTCCCGGAGACCGGGCTGGAACCCCTGGGCGCGTCCTGACAGTGTGGTGTGCTTGCAGGAAGCCGAGATACCCCGAGAGCTGATTGAGCGGCTGGCTCGAAGTCAGATCCACAGCATCCGGGACCTCCAACGACTCTTGGAGATAGACTCCGTAGGTAAATCGCGCCCCTGCCCCTGGCTGCGGGAAGGGCGCGGGCGGCAGGGCGGGCAGTCTTGGAGAGGAACCGTACCCAGCGTTCGGCCGGGCCGGGTGCTGCGCAGGAGCGCACCGAAAGGTCAGACTCCACTCGCCGGCCATAAACGCCCAGGCGTATGAGTCAGGCGTTTCTCCTGCAGTCGCCACTTTCTCTCCCAGCGGCAGCCGAGTGCTGCTTCGCTCGCCCGGGGGTTGTTTTTGCATTTAAGGGAATCGCAGCGGGTGTGTCACTGAAAGTTGAGCTTTAGAGTGTGCCAAAAGACCCTGCCAGGTGTGCGGGTCAACAGCCGCCTCTGGCCCTGGAGCGCGGGAGCCCGCCCATAGGGCGCGCGGCTCTAGCAGGTCTGCCTGGCTAGGGCCCCCAAGAGCGCTTGAGGAGCTAGCTGGTTGGTCCCGGTCTTTTGTAAACTCCTCTCACTGGTGCCTTGATTGTCCCGGGCTGGGTCCCTGTGGTGGCCATGGGAGGCCAATGTTTTTCTCAACAACGTCCTGTTTAAAAGGCGCGCCTGGGACACACGCGCTTGAGGCTATTTTAGGGGCTCCTCACCTCGGGCTAGAGCCAAGCCACTGTTGAAAACAATTTGTAAATGTAAGGTAGGATTAGACTCAGATCGACTAGGGCTAAAATAAAGGGGCTTGGATGGGGATGGGAGAAGCATACTGTGTGTTGGAGGACAAGGTCTCCTCTGTCTTTTGTGGCAACCTTGTCAAAATGAACACTTGCCCTGGGTATTCTTTTTGACGCACTGGAATAAAATTTACCAGTTTACCAAAAAAAAAAAAAAAAAAAAAAATGGTGAGTTTGTCTGGAGGAACTAAAGGCTGCAAAAGTGAAGAATTCTAAGTGACAATTAACCCCTCCTTGTAAACTTTTCAGAAAAGGGGGAGTGGTGGGAGAATTAAGTAAAATCACATGATCTAACCATTTGGAAATTTGTACCTAATTATGGTGATGGAGAGGCCTGAACTGTTTTTGTTGCATGCCAAAATCATTTTTTAACAAGGCGGCCCCGTTTCAGTAGTTTCTTGACCCAGGAAATCCTTGGCCTGATCCTTATCAGGAGTGGCAGGCCTAGGGTTTCACTTGGAGATCAAGAGTGGGACAGGGGGTTTTGATCTGATCCCTTGATGTGGAGGACTTGGCTTGGGTCACTGGGGAAATACTCCTGTAGATTTTGCTGGTCCCCAAAGACTTTGGAGAGGGTGGACTGCTCTCTTGCCCTGCTTAAGCCAGGGCTGGGCCTCCTGCTGTGTGGATACTGGGGGAAATGGGCCATTCACTTTTCTGCTGGGACCATTCTTATGCTGTTCTTTGCAGCCACGCCTCCCCCACCCCCCACCATTAATGCTTTTAGTACTGCAGTTCTGTTAGGTTAAGCTGCTGTGCCCAATGGGGGGGCTGGAGGCTTCTGGGTTGGGGCTTCCTCCTCAGGAGGGTCCAAAAAGAAAAACCAGTCTGGCCCCTGGAGGTTTCAAGTTGCTTCTGTAAGAATGGTGTGTGTGTGTGTGTGTGTGTGTGTGTGTGTGTGTGTGTGTGTCTGTCCCCCAGGGGATTTAGGACATCCACCCTCCTCAATCCACCTGTCAGACACTTGGGGGTCTCCATGGGAAACTTGTTGAGAACCAAGTGTGTGTGTGTGTGTGTGTGTGTGTGTGTGTGTGTGTGTGTGTGTGTATACACTTCTGTATCTCTCCTAGCTTGTTAACGGGAGGAGGGCCCTTTGTGACACCAACCCAAAATGGGGTCTCCCTGCTGGGCTATCTATCCCCCTGCTCTGGTGTGGAAACTAACTGGAGTCTAGTCTTTGGCTTGTGGGTGTGAGTGGCTGCTTGGCTCTCCTCATTCCCATTTAGTTCCTTCTTGAAGTGAGGGGCTCTGTGGCTCAGGCTTCTACAGAAGGCTGCAGACAGCTGTGGTGGTCGGTCAGTTTTAGAGTCAGCTGGAAGGGGTCATCACTGGGGTTTCCCAAGGGTGGTCTCTGCAGGTGGATTCTTGATGTCCCTCTATCTAGGTTGTAGGCAGCAGAGAATGGCTTAGGGGGTGTCCCAGGCTCCCCAGCCAACTCCTCATCCACATCCATGTGGGTGGAGCTTTGTGATTGGCACATGGCTCGTCAGTGCTGGCGGCATCCCCATTTTCCAGATGGGGAAACCCTGAAGGCATCTCCTCCCATCCTTGCAGCTCCTTAGCTGTGTGGCCCAGCTCCAGAGGTGGCAGGATTCCAATACATTGCCAAGAATGCCCCTGAGCCCAGAGCATTCCATGGTGGAGTCAAGGAGCTCTGAGTGGCTTTTGGGTCCAGAGACTGGCATCCAGCCTTGCTGTGAACTACAGCTCAGGAGTTCAGGTTGATCTCTCTCTCTCTCTCTCTCTCTCTCTCTCTCTCTCTCTCTCTCTCTCTCTCTCTCTCTCTGTGTGTGTGTGTGTGTGTGTGTGTAATGGGAGCTTTGTGCTCTAGAGCCGCGGGCCAGGCGCCCGTGGGTCATTGAGTAACTGATATATAAACATCCCATCCCGGGCTACTCATAGGACTGTAGCCAGGACAGGGCTAGTGGACTCTGTCTGTCCTCTCCTCCAGCAGTCGTCAGGTATTTGTCACTGAGACATCTGTATAGGATAAAGGGAGATGACTTGGTTGACCTGATAGGGGCTTAGCCACTAATTTATGATAGGCTCTGCTGTGTCACACAGGATAACATCCCCATGCTCACAAAGAGCTTACTTGCCACACAGCAAAGATGTCACAGTAGTGACAACCATTAGCTTGGACCATGTGTTGTTTTTTGTTTGTTTGTTTGTTTATTTAAGCTTGTGACCACTTTTTTTTTTTTTTTTTTTTTTTAAAGATATGGTCTCATGTAGCCCAGGCTGCCCTTGAACTCTTATGTTGCCAAGGACGCTCTCCTGCCTCTACTTCCATTTATTTAATGTAGTGCTAGGGATGAAACCAGGGACTCGTGTTCTGGACCCTCTTCCAGCTGAGCTGCATCCCCAGCCATTTTGTTTGTTTCTTTTTGTTTTCTGAGAAGGGTGGCCTTGAACTTCAGATCCTTCTGTTAATGTCACCACATCTGGCTCATGACCATCTATCTTGATCTGGACTTGTCTTGAGTAGGGGCTGTGGCCAGTTTCTGTGGCTGAGTTTCTGCCTGCATTAAGTGCAGTCGGGGGAACTTGTGTCAGGGACTTGAGCCTACTGGGCACTGGGCCTAGAGGGTCCCAGCATTCTTGTTCTTGTGGTGTTCATTTTGGGGTTTTAAAATGTTTATGATTTTTATTTTTCTGAGACTGGATCTTCTGTATCCCAGGCTGTCTTTGGATTTGCTTTGGGGCTGATTTTGAATTCTTGATCCTCCTTCCCCTACCTCCTGAGTGAGGGGGCTCATTCACCACAAGCATGTCTGACTTGTCCTTGTCTTGTTCACTATCTCTGGATTCTACTGCCCTGGCCTATGCAAAGTCAGTGATACCTACTATGTGCATGTTGAGGCCAGCACAAGGTACCCAAGGACCACAGTCAGCATCACTGCCTTCTCTCCCAGGCCCTGTGAGTGGATGGCTTATTCATCTCTTGTTAGCTTGGCCATGGCAGGATGGTCATCACTAGGTCATGATTCATCATGTCACTTTTTTTGGTGAAGAGATGCTTCTCTGTAACAGTTGGTTGACGGGAAATTTTTACTGCATGAGCAGTTCTGATCTTATTTTGGGTTTAAAAAAAAAAAATCTGTGCCATTGGAACATTGAGTCATTTTAAATAGTTTTTGGGCTCAGATTCATCGTTGACATTCACACCTTAGGCAAGTCTTTGCTTTTTATCTTAGACGTGTGGGTAGCAGACATCTCGGGGTGGAGGAGGCTGGCATGTCTCCCGTTGGTTTGTGGATGGTGTGGTACCTGGTGGGTTTGTATCGCCTGCTAGGAGCACCCTCCATTTGGGCAGAATGTCACTAAATGTTGGGACCCAGGAGAGATTTGAGTGTCCCGGGGAAGAAGTGGGAGGGGGAGGAAACTTTGCATGAAGTCTGCATGGTATAGTCTGGGAAAGTCAGGTATGGATTATACTGGGGGCTAATCTGTCTATACAGCATGTTGTGGAACTCAGTGTCCTCCTGTCCCCAGAAATCAAATAATTTGGGGACGATGTGTTCCAGGGGTTGGTTCTCCAGGCTGATCTTAACATCTTAATGGTCCTCCATTCTGTGGGACAGGGTAGCCCTATCTTTGCTGGACACCTGGTAGCCCTCAGTGTGTGAACACTCCTTCAAGCACTGGCTTTTCCCTTACTCCCTTCTGTAGGCCTCATTCACTGGGCCCCCAGGATAGCCCCAGGCCTGTGACTGCACGCCTCACTTCTTACTCTACTAGCAGCCGCACCCCTTTGCTGTTTCTCATGGCCTCTGGCCCTCAGAGCAGGCTTATTTCAGGAACAGTGGAGGTTGGCTTGCAGCCCAGTCTGGCGTTTGCTTCCGATGCCCCTCTGAGGTTAGGACACTTCATCAAAGCCTGCTTTACAAGAGGGAGGCCCTGTGCACACAGTGGCAGGAGAGAGGCCGCCACCCTTCCCATCTTTGCTTCAGCTGATAGGGATAGTGCTCCAGAACTGGGCCCAGCTGGGTGGCCTTGGGACCTGCCTGACCCGATTCTGCCCTCCAAGTGTTCCCTTCAGAGGTCACATGGTAAGGGAGAGTACCTGAATGCCTTCCTGGACAGACCTCAGATTTTCACGGGAGAGTTGCACTTTGGGGACATGCATACTGACAGGACAGGGAGTTGGTTGGTAATTCACATTGGAAACCCACATGGGATCTGAGGGTCTGGGGTAGAGGTCTGAGCCCACTGCGCCTTGCTCTGCAGGCTGCTGTGTAACCCTTAGCTGTTCCGGTCCCAAGGGTATGATGCATAGGTGTGGGCACTGGTTACCATATTCTTCTCTGCACTTGTAGGGGCTGAGGATGCCTTGGAGACAAGCCTGAGAGCCCACGGGTCCCACGCCATTAAGCATGTGCCGGAGAAGCGGCCTGTGCCTATTCGCAGGAAGAGAAGTATTGGTGAGTATGGGAGGGGTGTCCAGCAGCTGGGAGGGTGCAGGTCCCGGCTGGAACAGTGAATGCTAATTCAGAGGCTTCAGGCACAGCCACCTATCCCCCCTCCACCAAACAAAGGCTTTGCTGGCCTCTTGCCTCCCTGTGGAGAAGGCAGCCCTCTTTCTCCTGTAGAGTGTCTCCTGCCTGCCCTTCTGCAGTCTTGTGCCTGGGCCAAGAGTTTCCAGGAGGGGAACATTATAAATTCCTTAAGTGCCCGGTCTTGTTGGGGCCTGTCTGTAAGGAGGCTTCGTTGGAAAACGTGGCCAAGCTTAATTTCCAGTTCCTGATGGAGCTCCAGCATGTTCCTGGGCTTCAGCTACAGAGCTGGGTGCAGCCTGGAGTGTGTTGAACATCCCTTCCGGTGTCCCTTCCTCATTCACCGTTGTCTCTAGGGTTCCACATGGCCCTTGTTCTGGGAAAAACTAGATTCTCTCAAGACCTATGCATTCTCCTCCTGGGGTGGGGTTGCAGGTGGGACCCACCCAGTCCTGGCTCAGCTAAGTGTGCGTCTACATACTGTTTGCCTGTTGGCAGCTATGTGACCCTGGGCAAGTGGATCCCTCTCTCTGGGTTTTAGTTATCCTTCAGTAAGAAGGTGGATTTTACCAGTGCCTCATTGACTAGCAGAGCTGAGAATAGAGTCCCTACTCCCAGCTGAGCCGGGAACTGTCTGCAACCTACATAGTGGGCGAAGGCCTCTGCATGGGACTCACTTAGAAGACTACAAGGGCTGTGATGTGAGATGTAAAGAGGCCAAGCCCAAGCCCAGTTGCCCAGTGTTTAGGAGCTCTGTGTTGGAGGGACTTATAATCCAGAAGGACAATGCAGACCCCTGAGGTCAGGGAGGAATCTGGTCCCCATCTCTGTTTCTCCATGCTTTCCTTTCTCACCTCCCCCCCTCCCAGGGAGTCTGTAGACACCTGTATAGCTCCTCTGGGGTGTGTTGGCTGCTGTGGGTGTGCATATCCCCTGTGTCTCATAGGTATGGTTTATTCCTGTTGGTTAGCTGGCCTGAATCTCTTCTACCCTGAAGACCCTGGCCCCTACTGTCTCCAGCTCTGAGTCTAGGGTTCAGGAACCCTTGTGTTCCTGACAGAGTCAGTAGGTAGGCCCCAGAGGCTCCCTGGCACCTCAGCTGCCTCTCCAAAGCTGGATACTACCAGGCAGCCATTATGTTGTGACTAATGGGGGCTAGAGTTCAATGGGTTAATGAGGATTGCTTGAGGAAGAGAAGGGTGTGTGTCCCAGGGTCCTGAGGGGATTTCTTGTCTGCTATGCACACCTGGTAAGCAGATGGCCCCAGACTGGCTGTGTTCACCTATGTGATTAGAGCAGGGCAGGAAATAGCTGACTCCTCCTTGGGAGACAAATAAGTGTAGTTTTGCTGGCTTTTGTGACCATGTCCCCAGCTCCAGGCTATGTGGAGACGGGAGTTGAGCTGCTCCTCTGCTGTCTCACTTCTTGATCTGCAAAAGCAAGTAGAGGGCCACTAGGGAAAGAACCAATGCCTTGTGAATGTTAGGTAAGTGCTCTACCACTGAGCCCCTCACTGGGGGAGTCTAGGCAGGGGCTCTACCACTGAGCCACACCCCAGCCCCTCACTGGGGGAGTCTAGGCAGGGGCTCTACCACTGAGCCACACCCCAGCCTCTTGTGGTGGGGGGGGGTGGGGGAATGGTTCTAGGCAAATGTTATGCCACTGAACCATTTTCCTAGCCCTCTTCACTTTTGAGACAAGACCTCCCTAAGTTGCCCGGGTTGGCCTTGAACTATATCTGTAGCTTTGATATGAGTTTCAGCCCTGTACATTCAAGAGCCTGATGGCAACCAGCATTTTCTTTCATACTGGAGTCTGCCACAGGGATGCACCCTGCCTAGGTCTAGCCTAGGTGGGCATCTCTGGGTTGGGTGGAGAGAACGGAAGTCAGGCTCATGTGCTACTGGTAGATGTCTAGGTCTCCTCATTCATAGTACTCTTGCTTTTGCAGAGGAAGCCATTCCTGCAGTTTGCAAGACCAGGACGGTCATTTACGAGATACCTCGGAGCCAGGTGGACCCCACATCGGCCAACTTCCTGATTTGGCCCCCGTGTGTGGAGGTGAAGCGCTGTACCGGCTGCTGCAACACCAGCAGCGTCAAGTGCCAGCCCTCAAGGGTTCACCACCGCAGTGTCAAGGTGAGCCCTGCTCTTCCTGGTCATCAGCCTTGCAAGATGCTCTTGGGCTGGTGGGATGGTTTGAAGGTGGAGGGGCATATGCCTTAAGGTTTTTAGCACACAGCTCTGTACAAGCCAGGGGGCTGGCTTCAGTGAGCTTCAGGAGTGACTGGGACATTCCCTGGTTACAGTGTGCTTCTGTTATTGAGGACTTGTGAACGAATGTCTCTTTATCCTAGATAGGGTAGCATCTGGGTTGAGCACTAGTGGCTGACTAAAGAAGGTAGTTCACCCAAGTCCAGCTTGCTGAACCACTGAGGATATTTTGACTCCTTACAGAAGTGTGAGTGACCGTAGCACAGGAAAGCCCTTCCTGGCATTGGTGATAACTGGAGATGTCTGCATCTCTAGAGCGTTTTCCCATAGAGTCTCCTCTCCCCAGCAATCACTACTGCTCGTGTGTGTGGTGTGTGTGTGTCTGGGTCTTACTAGCTTCCTCTAGAAGGGAATGTTTTAATTCAGAGGAAATAGCCACGTATCACCTCAAGAGGTATTTGGGGGCCCATGGTTTGCATGTGTGGTCATTATCTTCATAGATGACAATGGAACTTGGGTCTGTCTATTCCTCTCTCAACCCGCATGTCCCTCTGTCCTCCTGGGGCTCCATTGTTGACCTCCTTGCAGGATGAGGGAGGGTTTCTAGTCACCAGGGGTTTGGTTCCTCTTTGGACATGAGTCTAAGAACATAGTTGAAGGCTGGCTGTCTTATGTTGCCAAGGCTGGATCCCTTTTGTTCCATCAGGTCAGACACTCTAGGGCAGTGGTTCTCAACCTCACGTTGTGGCCCTCTCCCCTCCCACAACCACCATAAAATTACTTTGTTGCTGTTTTGTTGCTCCTGTTAGGAATTACAATGTAACTGCCTGATCTGGGACTCTGAAGGGGTCATGACCCACAGGCTGAGAATCATCTTTTTAGGCTGCTCTGTAGTCTGAAAACTGACTGCACCTGATTGAGGCCCTTTTGCTAAATGTGTGATCATTTGGGTGGCTGAGCAGGCTCAAGGGATTCTAGACAGCTGACAGGCTAGGATGCCTCTGTAGGGCAGTCAGGCTTCTGTAGCCAGGCTACTTTTCTTGGGGGTGAAGGGCCCCCAGAATTATGCATGAGGATTTCAGATCCCATTCTTCCACCCTAGTAAATCTATCTCAGCCCCCAACCCTGCCATGACCCTTGGCCCCAGCAGTAGGGAGGTGCCAGGAGAACATCTTTCTTGGAAAGGACCTGTATTCAGTAGCTCATTTGCAACCCACAACCCAGGCACCTGTAGTTGAGACTGATTTTGCTGGCTGCTCGTTGGTCTCCCGAGCATTCCAGGGCTTAATTGAGTAAACCCTACATATCATTGCAGGCATCTTCAGGACTGGACACCCCATCAAAAGCCCTGGGTTCCATGGACTTGTCTGGGGTGCTCTCTGGGTTTGCTAGCCACCCTCAGAGGTTGGACAGGATGCTGGCTACCAGCAGGGTCATGCTACCATGGCTGGCTCGAGCATCCTGTTAGCCCATGTGACTTAGACCAATCTCAGCCTTTCGTTGGGCCTCAGGGTCCCCACTGATGGTGTATTGAGGAGTCTGGAAAGCTGCCACCTTGTTCTTTTGGGTACAGGTGATAGCTTTGATCCAGGGTAGGACTGTCTGTCAGTTCATCTGGCTTTATTTCTTGCCTGCCTGCCTGCCTGTCATGATGGACTTGTGTATCTAGGCTGGCTTAGAACTATGTAGCCCAGACTGATGTTAAGCCTCTGCAGCCTCCTGACTGGCAGGATTACAAGAGTGAATGATGATAATGTGAGTTTAGAGGTAGTTTTTCTATGCTGGAGACATGCTTGAAGGGTGGGTAGTGTGACAAGGTGTGTGGGGAACTGTCTATCCCCATCGACACTGCTGCCTACTGGGATTAGTGACTCCTGCTCTGTGCTGTATGGAATTGTGCCTTTACCCCCTGGGTCTCATTTGCCCAGTAAGGTCCTTGTCTGTTGAAAGGGGCCAGTCTAGTCCTGTTTAGGCTAGGCTCTCCCATATTCCCTCCTAAGCACCTGCCCACATGCACCACCACTGCCACCCATCCAGGGCTGGGAGGGGGCATCCGGCTCCAGATACTACAGGCTCTGGCAGAAGGGACAGAAGGTCAACGTAATAGGAGCTCCATTGTGGCTTCCAATTCTGCAGCATTTGGAGTAGAGACTGGTGCTGACCTGGATGGAGGGAGATGGGCCCAAAAGTCCCAGACTTAGGGTCAGCAGGGGTGGGGCAGATGATGAGGCTCAAGGTAGCCATATCTATCCTGTATGATATGTGCTATCAACTCTGGTTCCTCTGTGTGTGTGTGTGTTGGCCTGTTCCTTGTGGTGCTATGTATTAAACCCAGAACTTCTCAATATAGGCAAACATTTACCACTTAGCCACACCCCAGCCCCTCAGTGGGGGATTCTGGGCAGGTGCTCTACCACTGAGCCCTGACTCTCTGTATGTAGTTTTTGTTGTAAGACTTACTCTGTAGCCTAGGCAGGCCTTGAACTCCTACTCTAGCCTCCCAAGTGCTGGCTGGGATGATGTCTGTGAAGCCTGGGACCTCGCCTATTTGGCCTCCTGGGCCCTGCCTGTTATGCTAGCCTGATCCCAAGTGCTAGCTGTGTTCTCCAGACCTTGCTGTGGAAGCTGGAGAAGGATGTTCTATGGGCCTCTACAGTGAGCATAGGCCAGACTCATGGAGCTACCTAAGGTGTTTGGCCTGGACAGAGGTGAGGCCTCTCCTGTCTACATTGTATGGGGCTGCCAAGGAGTCAGGGAGTGGGGTTTCCAAAGAGGTTAGGGGTTGTAACTGCCAAAGGGCCAGGTCAGCTCCGAACCGTTGTTTGACCTGGCTACTGAGCTGCGTAGGGAAGTTACATCTCCAGGCTTCTGTTGGGTCAGACTCTGGGCTTCTATGTCCCCAACTTGGGTAGGGTCTGGAGTTGTGTTCTAGGGAGAGTCCCAGCTTGGCTCCGTCAGGTGGCTCGTGCAGATTCCAGAGATGGCCAGGCTGGCTTTAGTTCTGAAGGTGTGTCTCATGACCCTTCCTCTGGTGAGGAACTTGGGGTTTGAGGAACCTGGGGCAGCATGGCAGAAGACACCCCGGGTGTGCTTGATGTCCATCAAGCTCTGAGTCCCTTCCTTTCATTGCTATGTGTGGGGCCCTCAGCCAGGTGGGACAGGGGTCCATCCCCCTACCTTTGAGGCCTGGCACCAGCTTCCCTCCTCAGTGGATGCTCAGTTCATGGGACAGTTGGGGAGCCAGAGCATAACACCCTCTTGGTCCAGTTAGAGGATTGGCCTGGGAAGACCGCTGGTCTCTGGGGCTGTGTGACCTCGGGGCCTCACTCCTTTTAAATCCAGGCTATTAGACAGCAGAACTGAGTGCTCGGGGACCTGGGCAAGTTGTCCACTGGGCTGTACTCCATTTCTCCTCATTTGAAACAGGCTGTCATAGGGTCATAGGGTCCATGCAGCTGACCTGCAGGAGGGACTGTGCTCTGGGTTCAGCTTAAATCAACAGTGGCTTTTATCATAGATGGCACTGTCCTGAGGCTTGGGAGCAGTCAGGACAAGCCCTCCTGGGGGACAATGATCAGAGAGTAGCCTGGCCAGGTGACACTCTGTTGAACTTGAGGGAGCTGAGGGGCTCCTGAAACTTTACCATCTCCTTTTATACTTTCAAGTAGGCAGTTTTGAAAATTTAGTATTCCTAACATGTTCTTCGTGGGGGCGCAAGGGGGGGGGAGTGTAGCCATTTCCTGGCCAGACAGCAGTGGCAGAGCCGCTGGAATCTTTGCATTCCCAGGGCAGGTGCTCCCATAAACCACTGTTTGTTTTCGTCTGGTAAACATGAGCCTGTCTGGGAGAAAGGGGGCTCCCCAGCTGGCGCGGCTCATCATTGACCCTCATGCAGGGGACCACTAGATGCAGAGGGAAGGTTGCTCCTGCCCTGCAGTCAGGGTCTGGGTCTGGCCAATAGTCAGCCTCATGGGGAAAAGCTAAGGGCCTGGTTAGGCTGGAAGGTTATAGCTAAGACCAGGCCAAAAGCCCTTGGGATACCTGGGGTTCAGGCCCACCTGGTCTCCATCACAGAGGCAGTGGTGGGAAGGGCAGAGCAGCCACTGGCTGGTGTCTGTGGCCAGGGTCTCTCTCAGGCCTGGGTTTAGCTGGGCAGTCTTGAAGTTTACTGGGTCACTAAGGACTGCGGACATCTTTGGAGGCTGGGGAACTGTGGCAGGGTACATTATAGCGCTATTGCCTACAGCTCCTGGGGACTGGCTGATGTTTTTCCTTTGGGAGAACTAGCTCCTCCCCTAACCACCCCAGGGCCCTTTAGGGGAGGGACTATGGTTGCCCTTTGGTTCCCAGGGGGGGAAGTGTGTGACCACATTTCTGAGCATAGGGTCTGGGGGTTGCAGTGCCTCTGGGGACATGCTGACTTCCTGAACAGACCCTGGGGGGCTCATTTTAGTAAGAAGCTTTGTATGAATATTGATTTCTGTTGAAGCTAGCACCCATAAGGTGGCCCTGTCCCATGTCTAGGTGATTCTGTAATGTTGTGTCTTTTGTTTGCTGTTTGTTGTCATTGTGTTATTATTATTTTGTCTCTGTTTCTTGGGATACATTGTCTTACTCTGTAGCCAGGTTTGTGTGGAACTCAGCATGTAGCTCAGGCTGGACTTGAACTTGCAGCAGTCCTCCTGCCTCAGCCTACTGAGTGCTGGGATTCCAGGCCTGCCCCACTATACCCACTCGACTTCCCAGTGCCTCTACAGAGGTAACCTTGTTCTTTGGAGAGCTACCTGTGTGGATGTGACCACTGCCCCTATTTCACTGGTCAGATTGTAGGTATCTGGACAGCGAAGCCGGACTACACTTCAGATGCCCCTGCCCTCACTGCCCCTACTTGCTATCCTTCCCACCTCTTGACGTAGCGAAACCTCCTGGGCTGGCTCTTGACCCTGACCCCTGGCCCCACGCCCTACATGATGAGCTCATACTTGGCAGACTGTGTTCACACCTGAGGCACCCACACTACTTCACACGCCCGCTGGGCACCTGGCACCCTTTGCACCCATGTTAACCATTAATGTAGCCAAGGTGGTAGCCAAAGCAGAGTCTGGATGAGTCTGGTCCCCAGAGCTCTGAGCAGTTCCTTGGCCTGGATGCAGGGCTGACCCCTGCTTGGCTTCTGGTCTTCAATACCCTTCAAAGAGCAGTGGAAACTATTCCCCTTCCCAAATTTTCTCAGTCACTCTGGGTGGTCCAGGCATTGTCCCCACCATTGAACACCCAAGAAGCTGCCACCTCTTAAGAAGCTGCCACCCAGGGTGGGTTCAGCACTGTTATAGCCTCAGTTTCCCCAGTGTATGGTGAGGTAGAGCTCTCCAAAGGCTGTCCTGGGAGATGAATGCAGATTTGTCACTGATTGTATGCAGGGTTGGGAGGGTGGCACATGTCCCAGGTGGCATCAAGTTTGGGACAGGCTGCCAATCATGCTCCCCGGGTCACCTCAGGAGAGGGCTTACTGTGCCTGAGTTTTCTTTTCTATCCATGGAGGTGACAATCCTGCCTCCTCACTGGCTGGCCAGGCGGGTTAAACGGGTGCTGGTGTCTGGACTCTGAGGGAGGTGGCCTGGAGCATTCCCTAATGCAACCTCATGCTGGAATAGAGCAGGGTGTATGGCAAGGCTGCCTCCTGGTGCAGCTCTTGATGGGGTGTTGGGGTGGGGATCGTTAAGCATCTCTACGAGCATGGTGAAGGGAGTATGGAGCTGCATTCCTGGATTGGGAGCTGTGTACACCACTCACATCTGTATCTGTGGGCGGGTAGAATACCCATGACAGTGCTGCCCTGAGAATGACAAGCTGTAGTGGTCCGTGTCTGGCCAGGACCATGGAAGGATTGGCCTGGGATTCTGGAGTCTAATATGAACTTTGGTGTCTGCTGTGTTGGTGTGTCTGCAGGGACTCTGGGTTGAGTGGGAAATGACTCTCAAAGGGAGGTCCCTCCTTCAGCACGTTTTATAGCCAGGAGGCTGGCCCTATCTATCTGAGGCTCTGTTTTCTTCACTAACAACACAAACACCAGAGCAGTACTGTGCTCTGCCATCCTGTGCCCAGTTCACCCTTTCTTCAATGATGCCCTTCAGATCTTTTGGGAATTTAGGAGTCTCTTTGTAGTCCAAGCTGGCCTCAGCACTCTGTGCTGCCCAAGAAGACCTTAAGTTCCTGATTCTACTTCCATGCCCTGAGGACTGGGACTACAGGCTTGTGCTGCCATATCCATTCCTTTTATGTGGTGCTGGGGGTGGAACTCAGGGCTCTGTGGATGCTAGGCAAACACTCTGCTAACTGAGCCACCCACATCCCCTGCTGTGTAGCCCAGGCTGGCCTTGAACTTCTGCGCTCCCCAGTGCTGGGATGGTAGCTGTAAGCCTAGCATCATTGGGATTTATTTCGAATGGAAACAAGCCTGAACTAAAGGGAAGATGTCTTGGGGGAGGTTAGAAACCCGAGTCCCAGTTTGGGGTGAGCCTGGCAGGTCCCCCTCTGGCACATGGTGTTGACACTGGCTTTGTTCCCTTGGCAGGTGGCCAAAGTGGAGTATGTCAGGAAGAAACCAAAATTGAAAGAGGTCCAGGTGAGGTTAGAGGAACACCTGGAGTGTGCATGTGCGACCTCCAACCTGAACCCAGACCATCGGGAGGAGGAGACAGGTGAGTGGCCAGCACTGCTCTGGTGTTCGTGGGTCCTGAGGGATACGGGCTCTAGCCAGGTCAATCACAGAGTGATGGGAAAGTTGCTTCCCCTGAGTGAGGCAGCAGGCCCGCATTTGCAGCTGTCCACACTGGCTTGCAGAGCTAGAGTCAGGTAAGCTGTGTCTGCGGAGTGCCACGTCTAGGTGGGACAGTAGACTGTGCCCTGCTGCCCAGGGTCTTGGACTTCATCCTGCCAAGCATTCCTGTACATTGCCAGCGTTCAGGCAGTCCCGGTGCAGAGAAAGACCCGGAAGTATATGCACCAGGGTGGATCTGGCTTTCCTTTTGAAAGATAAACAACTCTAGTATTTATTGCCGTGGCTTCCCACCCCAGGCCCTCAGGAGGCCACTCACCTTCCCTGCCCTTTCCTTGACAGGAAGGCGTAGGGAATCAGGTAAAAAGCGGAAAAGAAAAAGGTTAAAACCCACCTAAGGCGGCCAACCAGGTAGGCCCTGCCCGCTGGGTGTGCTGGGGGACTCCCTCGCAGGGCTGGGACACAATCACATCAGCGAATCAGCTTCTGTGGGCCCTGATTGGCTCAAGGCTCTGTGTGCTTCTGGGGCTGCTGGGCCGGTTCTTGCAGCTACAGCTTTGCCCTTCTCTTGGTCATTGATCAGGCACCCCAGGGCCCCGCGGCGGGAAGGGTGGGGGGGTCTCTGTGGTTCTGCTGGAGTTCCCTGGGAAGAGGCTGCCCACTGCACTGACAGGTGAAAGAACCGGGCTTTTACAGGTGACAGGTGAGGCTTGTGGAGGCTGTGTGGAGCTGAAGAGCTTTAAGTGGATGGGGCAGTTGACTTTTGAAGCCAGTGGCAGCCTGGGAAAAGGAGGTAGACATCAGTCTGTAAGACCAGGAGAGGAAGCTACAACAGGTGTCATCCGTGGTCCTTTCTATTTGGAACTTTAGATTCTGTCTTCGAAACGACTCCCGGGACCCATGGTGGTTGCTAGTGCTCTCATCTTCCAAGCTGGAAGAGTCAGGTTGGGTAAAGAAGTGCCATAGAGCCTCTTAGGAATGCTCGTTCCAAACCCACCCTGTGACGGCTTTTTTCCCCGGAAGTGTAGGGAATGTAGGTGAGGCATGTCATTTCCCAGGCCTGTCCTAAGTGTCAGCTTGTCTGGCCCAGAGGGCTGGAGCCTGTCTGGCTGAGCCCTTCCTCCTGGCACATGGGACTTTGGGGCATCCAAGACAAACAGTTATTCTGGGCAAGAGAGTCCTCAGAGATAGGGTGTCTGAGAGCCCTGGCTCCCACCGGAGTGTGGCTGGAGATGCCTGCTTTGGGCATGTGTCTCCTCAAGCAGGTCCTTGGGGCTGTTCCATGTGGCTCTGATGGGCCTGCTGCTGACAGAGACCCTTTCCAAGTGAGAGGCAGGTGTTCCCATGACTGCCTGTGTCCTGCTGGCAACCTATCTCCAGGCTGTGAGTGGAGGCATTGTTGGCTCATTATGGAACTGGGGGTTATAGCTTTGTGATAGCAAGGCAAGCAGCATCAGACAGACAGACAGACAGACAGACAGACAGACAGAGTGTGGCTGGTGGCATCTATTCTCCTAGTTGCTTCATGGCCCAAAATGTCTGTCAGCTCTCCAGTGAGCACATTAGGCTGGAAGAAAGAAAGGAAGGAAGAAAGAAAGAAAGGAAGAAAGAAAGAAAGAAAGAAAAGGGCAAAAGAAACTTTCTATGCCTCAGTTTCTCCATCTGTGCAATGGGAGCATGGGTTCTTCTGTGAAATGCAGCCTAGTCCCAATTCTTAACCATGAAAATTTGATTTTTTTTTTTTTAATTGTACATCAAAGTTCATATCCTAAGACATAAGTTGTGTGGGGCCAAGTGGCCCCAGTGTTTTTTATGTGGTCATGACCTCAACTCTCTCTTCCCACAGATGTGAGGTGAGATGAGCCGGCCGCCCTCTCCCGGGACACGGATGTACGTGGCGTGTGACATTCCTGAACATACTATGTATGGTGCTTCATTGCCAATGTGCGTGCGGTCTTTGTTCTCCTCCGTGAAAAACTGTGTCTGAGGACAAAGAGACAGTGTCCGTTTGTTCAGTGTGACATCAAAGCAAGTACTGTAGCACTCGGAGAGACAGTGAGAAAGCTTCCTTGTCACAGAGAGCGAAAACAAAACCACAAAAAAATAACAAAAAAAATCAAAAAAAATTTAAAAAAACAAAACAAAACAAAAAAACCCCAACAACAACAAAAAACCCACCACAAGAAACAAAAAGACTGAAGTGGGCGGCAGAAGGGCCGTCTTGCAGGACTGACCCTGAGTGGTGGCTGATGTTGGCCACTGCCCTGGATTCTGCCCGTGGGCACAGGTGCTTTTGGCCGAGGAAACCCGGAGCCTGCCTGGGATGCTGCTTGCTGGTTGTAGGCAAGGAAGCTGAACAGCTGGGAGATGCCCACGGGCCTGGAAGCCACCACCTCGATTGAGTCTGCCTAGGACCTTCCAGACGGCCTTACGTGGAATTTCTTTTTTCTTTTCTTTCTTTTCTTTTCTCTGTTTTTTTTACACCATAAAGTGATTAAGCTTTTTCTTTTTATTCTCTGCCTAGCTTTTTTCTTTTTT
Organism: Cricetiscus sungorus; assembly: GCA_030556225.1. NCBI lineage: Eukaryota > Metazoa > Chordata > Mammalia > Rodentia > Cricetidae > Cricetiscus > Cricetiscus sungorus. The sequence goes on from JANBXA010000044.1 coordinate 11,173,484, forward strand.
TCTTTCTTTTTTTTAAAATCTCTTGGATGACATTTTCGTCGATAACACGCACGAGGCTGCTGTAAGTTGGGACAGCGAGACGGTTATTTTTTTCCTAGCCAAACTAATGAGGTGTATTAAAATAAACATGGTATACCTACCTATACATCATTTCTGATGCGCCTCTAGCTTCCTATGTTCCTCAGCCCCTTTAGAGTTGATGGCCAGCTTAAGTCATATGAGAGGACTATGTAGGAGTCATTCAGTTATGGATCGTCCCCCCATGCCCCAACCCTGAGTGGCAGTGCAGAGATGGGGCTGAGATTATTTTGGGGTAAGCTGTTGGGCTTAACTGTTAAACAGAATTGTGTGTGTGTGGTTTCCTTGTTTTGTTTTGTTTTTGTAAAGGTGAACTTTGTATTTTTTAATATTATCAGTTTATATACCTGAGAGCCTGCTATATATATATTTTTTATTTTGAACTAAATGGAGAAAAAAAAAATCAACAAACTTCATGCACATCAGAGGCATTCTGTGGTCCTGTTTTTCTAGTTGGTTTCTGGAGTCGCTCCATCCCCCCATTCTCACCTGTCTCGTGGTTGATTTGGGGGTGTGTGAAAACTTGGGGATCCGAGAAAGAGGGCTGGAGAAGTGACAGAGTGACAGGCAATCTGCCCTGGCACCTGACTCGAAATGGGAACAGAGCAGAGGGGGCTGTACTGCCTGCAAGCTTGAGGACAACACCCTCTACAGAGCCAGATGCCAGTGTCAGTCAGGCAGCTGTGAGCCAAAGTGGGTTATCAGTCAGTAGATGGGTCAACGTGGGCAGCCTGTGGCTCAGTGGCCATCAGAGGTCCCTGTGGGCTGTCCTGCATTCTCATGAGAAGCGTCTAGAAGGAGTTAGCAGTAAACCCTTACTGTGCTTTAGTTGGACAACATGGCTCAGAGGTTTGAGCCATGGCCCAGCACCCAGGCCTCTCATACTCCAGGCTGCTCTGTGGGAAGTCACATGGTTCAGTGTTTCACATCCCTTAAATTAGGGGAGCCAGAGGCTGGTGCTCATGGGAATTTCCCCAGGCTGGGAGCCCTGAGAACTGGCCTGTGGGCCTGTTAATGGTGTTTACTCAGGCCCGTAGACAGTGGCCTTGGATCCCACCCCCATCACCCCCAAAAGTGTGCTGCACTGCCTTGGTGGTGAATGGCCTGCTGGGTGCTCTACAGACTTTGCTGCGTGTTGTCCCTGTTGGAGTTCTCCGCTGTTGCTCGCCTCTCCCCAACCCCCACCTGCATGTGGGCTGAGCATCAGAGCTCTTCAAGTAGTCCCTCGGCTTCCAGTTTTCCAGCTGTTAACTTTTTCCTCTGGTTGCCATTATAGTTCCCATGACCTTGATAACCGACTTTGACGGTTCTTCCTGTGACCTTGGGATGCCCTCCTGTGACCTTGGCTTTCTTCCTGTGAACCCAGCGGTTAAGCTTTCCTCTGTTAACTTGATGTTTTCCCAGTGACCTTGAGGGGGTATGTCCTGTAACCTTGAGCTTTTGTGTCATGACCCTGAGATTTCTTCCTATGTGCCCGTGATCTTGATATTTCTTTCTGTGACTTTGAATCTTCCTCTTGTGAACCTGTGACCCTGAGTATTCTTTTCTGGCCTTGAACATCCCAGGGTCAGAGGGTTCTTCCTCTGACCTTGAAGTTTTCTCTTGTGGCTTGAGGTTTCTTCCAGCCCTGTGACCTTGAACATTCCTTCTGAGGCCCATGACCTTGGCACTTTTGTGACCTTTCCCCTTGTGCTGTGTGGTCTTGATATTTCTTCCTGAGTTGTGACCTTGATGGTATCTACTGTGACCTTGAGGTTTTCTATGAACTTGTGACCTTGAATTTTGGATCCCGACCTTTAGGTTTCTTTCCATGAGTCCTGTGGTGTCTCTCTGCCCTCACTGTGTATCTGTAAGGCAGAGCTGTAGATGGACCTGATGCTCCAGATGGGCTCTGATGTCTTCTGTGTCTTTGGGGTTGTCACATCTGTCCTCACTATCTGGCACAGAGCACTTCCCTGGAGATAGGTTCCTCTACACTTGCCTGGAGGCCCCACATTTTCTTGTTCCTGAAGCTGGGTTGGTGAGACCTGTTCTTCCCTTGCTGGACTCTTGTGTCTTGGCCTCTTGTCCCCCTGGATGAGCTAGGCTATGCTGACACAAGTAGGTGCCTTCAGCTGACCAGACCTAGCTCTTAGATCAACAGTTGCAGCTGGACCACTTGTTTGGGCTCCAAGAGTGCCCATCCACCCTTGTCCTTACCTCCAGGTTTCCCTGGGAATTCTGGGAATGGAAATTTGGCCCTGGTTGAGAGTCATTCTGGTTTAAGGATGGGGCTACTCCCTCAGCATAATACCCTGAACCCTCTGGGAGAGTTCCATATGGATATCATGGGGACATGATTCTAGGGGCAGCAGAGGGGATTGAGTTGAGGCTGGCTTATCAGAAGCCTTTGTCTCCCTGGTCCCAGGAAAGCAAAGGTGTAGTACACCCCATGCCAGGCTGTGCCTCTGGCTAGACCTAGGCTCAAGGGCCCTTTACTGAAGCTACATGGTCCAACGAGACTCATAGCTGAATCCTCCCAAGAGCCACAGCCTCCAGGCAAGCACACTGGGCAACATCAGAGAGGAAGCATGGCCTGAGATCCAGCCTGGAGGCCAACAGAACCCAATAGGTACTACTTGTATTCCTTCCCAACTGAGAGGCAGAGTCATGCAGTGGCCCTGGCGTTATCCCAAGGGTTACTTTCTTCACCCAGGAAGCCTGGTGTCCCTTAGCCAGGGGAATGGCTTTTCCATTTCCCCGAAACACCCAGTCACCTGGTCCCAGTGAGGCCAGGTCAGATGGTGAAAGGATATTCGCCCCTGCAAGGTGAGATAGTAAGGGGCTGGAGGTCTCAGGATGCTGGAGGTGCCACTTGATTGAGCACGGTCACTTTGGATGCATGGTGCCCAAGTCCTGGGGGCTCTGGACAGCAGCCAACTCGTGGGTATATACAGTCTCAGCTGCAGGTGTGCCTCAAGTTAGGTTTCTATTGCTGTGACACAATAACTGTCCACAAGTGACCTGGGAAGGAAAGGCTCTTTCAGTTTTTAGTTGTAGTCAGCCCATCATCTAGAGAAGTCAGGGAAGTATCTGATGCAGAGGCCATGGAGGAATGCTGTTTACAGGCCCAGCGGCAATATTTCCCACAGCAGTCATCAGTCAAGAAAATGTACCACAGGCCAATCTGGTACGGATATTTTCTAAATCGACTTTCCCTCTTCTAAAATGACTCTTGCGAAAAACTAGCCAACACAAGGCAAGATGGTCAATAATGGTGCTTCAGGGGCTTGGAGTGGTCTGAGAAATGTAATCCCAGGTGCTGGGTGTTTTATTTATAATGCAGCCAGAATCATCCCTCCTGTGGGATGGCTCCTTTCCCCACCTTCCAGAGAGCTGGCAGAAGTGGTCTCCATAGTAGGTTTCAGCACCCAAGCTGTATGTCTAACTAGCAGCCATGTTGTGATATTTTGTTTTTGGCTCCGATAATGAAGTTTAAAATAGTTTCATTCTTTTAAAAGAATGTTGACTTCCATAAAAAATCTAGGTAACACAGGATGTAGGCAAGCTTCGGGAGGTTGTGGGCATGGTCAGCCTCTTGTGCCTGCTGGGTGCGTGGCTGACCATGATGTAGGACTAGGTTCAAGGCTCTTCTTACAGCAGACCAGCATCCTTGGGAGTAAGCAGAAGGTGGTCCCTTCGAATACCAGTGTACAAGTTGTGGGGCTGAGATGTGGGACCCAGTTGCCTTAGGAGTTAAATCCCCATTAGGAGCATCCTTTGACTATTTAGAACTAGTTTCTGGACCACTGTAATTATAAATGCTGGTGGCTTCGAGATGGCTGCCAAGGCCTCATGAGCCTGTGGGAAGCTCCTTAAGAGGAAGCATGAATGATAGCTACACCTGGGTGTACTGTTAGGCCCTGTCCTGGCTGGCTCAAAACCCACACAGACCCATTCCAGGTTGCTGTGCCTGGCACCATGGCCACTCTGGGTTCAGGTTCCTATTTGAACTGTAGATTCCTGGAGGCTATGTAGACATGCTGGGAGCACTGCCAGATAGACTAAGACCTACCATCGTGTCCACTTCTGTCCTGGGCTGGGGCTGCCTCTGTATTTCCCACCCCCAGCCTCCCGCTAGCCTCTTGGTATCCCACAACCCTTTGCCTCCCATTCAGTCTCATCCCAACTGGCTCCAGGCTACCTGCTTTCATGCTTTTCTCCATGGACACTCATAATGTTTTGAACATCAGTTACACCTAACCATAGCAAACTTCCTGGGGGATGGGGGTGATACGTCTCTATCTAGGGGTGCATACCTTGGGGCCTGTCTGTTCCCCCAGTGTTTACCAGTTGTCATAAGAGGCAAAAGAGAAAGTAGGTCACCTGCAAGCCACAACTTCCTGCCTATCTATCTAGAGACCTGGTTTTTGCTAGCCCAGAGGCAGCTGGACATACCACCCCAGTGCTGATAAATGCTTCTCACCTACTGAGTCCCAGGGCCCCACCAACATCTCAGCTGCAGCACAGAACAGCTCTAAGGGTGCTGGGCAAGGTCATGGGAGGGGTTTATAAGGGTTCCTGTCCAAAGATGGGAGGCTCCTTACTGGGCTCCGGGGATACATTGTCCTGGGAGCCCCCAAAGCAGAGGATGAAGGATGGGAAAGTGTCTCTCACTGGGAAGATCACAGCAAGGAGAAAGGGGCAGCCTGGGGAAACCGAGTCAGCTTCTGAGGAGCCTCAGACTGTCCAAGGGCAAAAGGTGTATTTATATACCCTTTGGTATGCAGGCTTTGGTGAATTCAACCTTGTGGTGTATCCAAGGTGCCGGTCCCAGCTGAGGCCACAGAAGCAAGAAGCTGGGGAAACCCAGTGGGTATCTCTGTGGCCTCTTGGCTGTGGCAGGGTGATTAGGGAAAGTACCCTGGGGCCCAGGAGCTATCCAAATGATTACCATCAACTTGAATGTTTGTACACTATGCTAGGCCCTGCCCGAGCCTTCATCATGTTACACTGCTAACATGGCTGCCCCTTACTTAAGGATGCTATTCCACAGAGAGCTAGATCACAGGCCATGCTTCTACAGGCCACCCCACCCCCAATGCCTCTGCCCCTTTCAGCCCCATTGATGGTTCTTGGCACAGTCTGACCAGGAACCTCTCCAGCTCCATGTTTGCCTCAGCCCTCGTCAACCCTGCCATGTGGATTCTCTGTGGCAGGGTAGAGTCAGCGAGAAAGCAGGTATGGGAGCTGATGGCTTGTGGCACAGACTGGGCAGACAAGGTCCTGATCCTAGTCAGGACCTGTATAAGGCCCACCCACATCACAGAATGACTGGAGCACACTCCCCCCCCCCGACTTCTGCCTTTGGGACTGGGACAGGGACCAGCCGCCTACAACTTAAAGATCTGAACCTGCTTCAGGGAAGCAGGAACTTGGGGGCCACTGGCTCACCTCTCTTATTTTTGGTCTGCTGTTGAGGACTGGGCAAGAGAATTCTGTATAACCCTGAGCTGTCTTACTGTGACCTCAGGTGATATCACTGTGACTGGACTGTGAATAAACTCTCTTTTGACCTTAGGACACTCTATTGTGACTGTTAGTAACCCACTGTGACCTTAGGTGACATTGTGACTTTGGATGGCTTCACTATGACTGCAGGTGACATTGTAACTTTGGGTAGCTCCGTTGTTTGATCCTGGCCATCTTGCTGTGACCTTAGGTGATATCACCGTAATCTTGTGTGAATTCACCTTCACTTATCTAATTGTGGCCTTTGACAACCCTTGGGTGACCATGCTGTGACCTGGGTTGGTGGTTAACATGCAGGATTTGGTCCAGAAAGGATGTTGGGCAGGTTGATGGGTCCTAAGAGTGAGGGAGCATAGGGCGGCAAGAGAGGACCTTGCTTCAGCCCCTGTACACCCTACATTCCCCCTAGGATAGATTTGGGCTAGTCAGCCTTCACATAGAGGCTTCTGGAAGTTTCTTCACATAGCACTGGGGCTTTGGTGGGGGAAGGGCTGGGATTCCCCAACATCTCTGAATAGATTCTGGCCCTAAGAGCCAAGTACCCAGAGCCAGGTTCTTATTCCTGGGTGTGGCCTTTAGCATTCTTTATAACTCTGATTGGGCCTGGATGGGAGCCAGGCCCAGCTTGGCCTGGGAGGAGGCCATCATATGCAAGAACCCTGCCACCTGCCCCCCACCACAGTTGCCTAAGTCCACCCTCTCCCTGCAGGCACTCAGACGAAGAAAATCGTAAGAGTTCTACAGAATAAAACAGCCACTGTTTCCAGCCAGGCTTTTGAGTCGCCAAAAAATGTGGAGTATTCATGATTTGGCCCCTAGCCTGCAACGTTCCTTGGAGGGCTGACCGGAGGACTGCCCTGCCACGCATCGGGCATCCGTCTCCACAATGCTTGTGGCTCAAGGCCCCTGTCTCTACTGGGGTGACAGAAGTGTTCCCCATACCCCTCTGGTTCCTGAGTGGGGCAGGTGCTGAAAGTCCATGTGCTAGGACCGCACTGACCAGAAGGCCTGTATTTAGGAATGCACAGACAGAAATTTCTTCACTTAACTCCAGCCTCCTCTGGGGTGATCCCAGGCAGGGCGGCCACTCTGCTGTTCCTTCAAGCCCCTTGTGCCGTGCCAGTTTGGAGTGGGCTGCGACAACTTTTTGCTGGCAACGGGCAGCTGGCACTCTGGCCTGTTTGAAGTTTCCTCTGTAGCCTCTAGTTCTGAGGCTTATTGTTTTAGCCTAGCCCTGCAGGTCCCCTGACACTGTGAATGCCTGGAGGTGGGCAAGCAGCCTACACACAGCTGGCTACACTCAGCCAGGGGTTTGAAGTTGTGCTTGGTCCCCAGGGCCTGGGCCTTCCTCCAGAGAAAGCAGCCATTGCAGACTTGCTGGGATTTGATCTCAGGCAGAGCCACGTGGGGAAAGGAAGGGCCATTTACTTAGACATATTGTGAACCCTATGTGACCCCTGAGCCACTTTCATCTTTTGTTAAATCAAGCCCTTGGCTATGTCCCAGGTCTTCTGGACCTCCAGATCCCAGTCCTTGGGACTGCTCAGAGACTACTGCCCCTTCCATGGTAGCAGGAACCATCCAGACAATAGTGCTTCCCCAGAATGCCCAGGGCATGCACTGGACCCTGCAAAGAGCTAAGTCTTATGGTGGTCGAGTCTCAAGAAGTTCACCTACCACCCACCATCTTCCCACAATCCACCCATCTTCCACCCACCCACCTATCTACCCACCTGCTATCCACCCACCCACCCATCTTCCATCTTCTTCATATCCATCTACCCACCCATCCATCTACCCACCTAACATCTACTCACCTATCCATCTTTCTGCCCTTTATCTATCCATCTACTTACCTACTTAACCATTTTCTCTACCTATCATCTATCCATAAATCTATTCACTCACCCATCTCTTTATCATCCATCCATCAATTTACTATCCATCCTTTTATCCATCCACCTATCCATCTACCACCTATCTATTCATCTATCCATCATTTACACAACCACCCTTTTACCAATCTATTATCTACTCATCTACCATTCATCCATCTAGCCACCCATTTATCCAACTATTAACCCATTCATCCACCTATCCATCCATTCACCAATCCACCACCATATACCTATCTACCTATTCATCCACTGATCCATCAAGTAAACACATCCATCTATCTACCAACCACCTAATCATTCACCCACACACTCTCCATATACTCTACAATCCATCTACTAACCACCCATTTATACTCATCCATGCACTCACCCACCATACATTAGTGATTTCTAATGCCATTACAATATGGCTGAAGAACATAATTGCATGAGTTTGATTCTTTTTAAACATATTTAGAATTAATTGTTTTATGGCCTAGCATATTGCCTATGGTGGAGAAAAATTCACTGAGCTTTTGAGACAATGTGTATTTTTTGTTTATTTTGTTGTTGTTGAGGTTCTACTGAAACACACAAATACATACAAAAGCATACATGGACACACACACACACACACACACACACACACACACACACACACACACACACACAAAGTAATGCTTCTGTTACACATTTGATCCGGAACTCAGAAACCCTGATGGACACCTACTTTTGATCCCATGTTCTGTTGTCCTTCATTTGAGTGCCCTGGGCACATCTATGTGTATCTACACATTATCTGCACTCATGAGAAATAACCTTCTAGGTTTTTAAATATTCCCCAAATCCAGGACTAAGATTCCTGCCATCTCCCTCATGGCAACATCCCCAGGCTAGTTGTACTGTCCCTTTTTATTGTGGCAATGTGGGTTCCAGCATGCTTGAGCCTGCCATCTTAGTTCCATAGGTTGGGAACAGCTCTCGCTTTCTTCCACAGCCATGTTGTGTGCTCAGCAACTCCATAGACGTCCTTGGCGGGGATGGAGGCCTAAGCTACTCTGGGTTGGGTCTCCTCCTTACTAAGAGGTTTGAGCAGTGTACCACTGGAACTGAGGAGATGGCTCAGTTAGTGAAGTGTTTGCTATACTAGGACCTGAGTTTGGCTCCCTAGTACCTGCATAAAAAGCCAGGCACAGGGGCATGCACTTGCAACCCCTGGGCTGGGGAGATGCCGACAGGAAGCTCCCAGGGGTCTGGCTGGCAGCCAGCCTACGCAAATTGATGGGCTCCAGGTTAAGTGAGAGATCCTTCCTCAAAAAAATTAAGGTGGCAAATGATAGAGGAAGATTTCTGATGTCAATTCTGGCACCCATAAGCACACATTCAAGAGTGTATACATGCATACCTGTGCATGTCCATTAACACAATCACAGACACAGGCACAGTGTCACACTAATATGTGGCTGGGACTCTTGGCAAGGACCTTGGCTGACCCCAAGTCATGGAGCAACCAGACCTGTGTGGTCATCTTTAAAGGTGAAGGGGTCTCCCCATTTCACACTTTTGGGAACCTCCTGGCCGGGGGAGGGGCTTCTGGAGCAGAAGAAGTGAACAGACTAAGATCTGTATTTCCAAGGGTCCCCTACCCTGAGCTCCAAGTTCCATTCTCTCCTTTCCTTATTCCCCCTGATTCCCACATCCATTGTTTTGGGGTAAGAAAGGGGGGAACCTGGAGCCACTTAGGGAAATGGGGGTACCTGGCAACTGCTCAGGACCCCAGGGCCTCTTTGTGAAGGGATGGCACTGAGCCCTGCCTGCAGCCAGTGAGGAGTCTGTTTACCTAATACGGGGTGAGGGGGGGGTAGAATGGGAGGGTGGGGGCAGGGAAGTTGGCAAACAGCCCTGGGCTGCTAGCCACCCCCACAGCAGCCTGGGTGGTGTCCAGAGGCCCCTCAGACCTGCATACCTTCCTCCCAGGATGCAGCCCCTCTCCCACCTTTTAAAACACTGCCTGACAGTGACCCCCAAGCAGAAGGAAATCCCTAAAGCCAGCTTGCAAGGGCTGGTGGGAAACGAAAAGCCTGGTAGAGGCTGGGGATGGGGGTAGGGGGGTCAGGCCTCAGAAGTGGCCAACATGCCAGTTGGAGGGTCCCTTGCCCTGCTCGGAGCTCATTCCTGAGCTATCTTTGCCACTGGAGAGGTGCCAGAGGAATGCACTAAGAATCCTGCAGGGAAGGCTCCTGTCCAGACAGGGTCCAGGGCCAGAGACAGGCAGGGACTTGTCTGTAGACACACAGCACATGTACAGGGGATTCCAGAGGGCATTGGGACCCTCTAGGAGCTAACTCCGTTTTGGGGTCCCCTCACCTGACAACATAACCTAGCTTTAGGTGGAGGTGGGGAAGGGAAGCAGGGCAGGCACCATTGAAAGTGGAGAGGGACTTTTTTGTGCCACTTGTCCCACAGCCTAAAGGACACCCTAAGGGAAGAGTCTGCCCTGCTCATCCTCTGGGGTGCCTTAGAATTCTGGCATTTCCCCCTCAAAATCTGGCCTAGTTATGCTTGAGAGCTCCTGACCCCAGAACACTTTTATTTATGACAGAAAATCCGTCTCCATGGCAACACCTTAGGAAGCTGCAGCCTCAGATCATAACTTCTCGAGCAGGGAAGACAATCAGGATTCTCCCCCTCCCCAACAACTGAGAGCAAATTCTGCCTCTCTCTGCAGTATGTGAGGGGGCCTGGAACATGAGGGGTAAGAGCATAGGAAAAAGACAAAGCCGGCCAACACTTAGTCCTTCATCCTGCTCCTCATAGCTGCTGCAGAGGCCCCTCCCAAAAGGTCCAGGCAGAACACCAGCCTCTGTGCACAGCTGCCCCACTCCTGCTCTCTGCCCGAGTCAGCCAGCTCTTGCTTTCCTTGCTGGGAAATGGGTGTGAAGCATGGAGGAGAGCATGTGCTCTCTTGACATCCCATGGGAAGCCCATGTAGCAAACTTCATTGAGCATCCTAGTAACCAGTTCTGCTCTGGAATCATGAATGGATGAATTCACTGATGAAGCTGGTACCCTTGTGATCCAATCACCTCTCTTTAGCACCACCATTTGAGGTCAAACCTTCAATATATGAGCCTGTGGGGATATTCTACGTTAACCATAAGCATCTATGATACATGACCACCAAGTCCTTCATATTGGAGAGCCTCATTCATCCACTAATGGCAATGTTGGCCTCACTAGCAAGGGTGGTGGGTACTTCTAGTGTGATTTGCTGGATCCAGTTAATGGAGAGAAAACCACCAGAACCTTCCCCTTTCTCCCAGCAACTGTTTGGCACAGGGTCCTAGATCTTAGCCTCAAATTCACTGTAGCTGGACTGATGCTTTTCCTGCCTCAGCCTCTTTAGTTCAAGGACTACAAGCCTGGACCATCAGGCCTAGTTTATGTGAGCCAGAAGTCAGGGCCTCTCTCTAGGTATCCTCTGGGTAGGCAACCTCTTTACCCACATAGATACATGCCCAGCTCCTCACCAGAACCTTCTGGTCCCTGTCCCCAGATTTGATGTTGAGCCCTTGTCTGTCAGCTATTTTACAAGAAAGACAAGGCGAGGACTTGCTGATCACATGGTGGCTGGCCATGGGGACCTGAGGAGTTTAGACTTCACTCTCTACTGTGCCATGGCTTCCCTCCCCAGGTCAAGAGGCACTGTGGCTTTATTTATTCCCCTGCAGCTTCCAGCATCTGTCCCCAGGTCAGTCTGTGTGGCTTTGTAGCCTCAAGGGGGCCTGTGGTGTGTGCCTACACAGCCTTTGTTCCCAGTTTCATGGCCCTCAGGCAATACATATCCATTTCAGAAAAATCCAATTTATATTTGCACGCATTTGGGAGAATAGGCTCCGAAGCTATGAATATTTCATCTCGCCTCTCGTTCCGTTCCTCAGATGTTTTGGGGTCAGGAGAAAAGGCTGGATTCATTCGGTGTTTTAGTGGGACACACTAATAATGCAGCTGTGCTCCCGTTCCTTGAGTACCCATCATCCTAGGTACCCGACGTGGAGGGCACAGTGAAGAAGAGCTGCTCATCTCCTTAGTGACCAGGCAGCAAACACACAAAAGGTTCTAGAAATGATATATATACCCTTTGAAGGTGTACCATTGATGACCACATCCATTCATCCATTTTTCTCTAAGTAGCTTTCCTAGCTGCCCATCACTTGGAACTTTCCAATGGATGAGTCAGTCGAGGACATCAGCATCCTGTGATCTGTACCTGCAGCCGGTGTGGGGGGAATCAAGGGGGCCCGCTGAGACCAGTAGCCTAGAAAAGATGGTGGTTCTGACCTTCCCTGGGGACTAGATGAACCAGGCTCTAGGGAGAGAGCATCTCTAGGCCCTGATTTCTACTAGCCTAGGGTGAATGCTGCTCTTATTCTGAAGGCCCCTGGAGATGTTTCTGTTACTGTCTGAGAACTTGGACCCCAAGTCCTGACCTCTTAGTCTATGGCTAATGGATGACCTTCAATACTCCAGGAACTCCATTGTGTGTATCCTAAGGGCCACAGAGGCCTCTGCTGGTCTGAGGTGAGGAGGTAGAAGAGGATGAAATTATATGTGTCTGCTGGGGTGTTCCTGCCAAAGACCTCCGGTCAGCAGGTTAAACAGCAGACATGGCTGAAGAAATGGCTCAGTGGGTAAGACACTTGCCACACAGGCATGATGGCCTGAGTTTGGATCTCCAGAACCCATGTCAAGCCAGGTGTGGTAGCATTTATCTTTAATCTTAGGGTTCCCAGGACAGGTTAAGAAGCAGAGGCAGGTGAATCTCTAGAAGCTTGTGGGCTAGTTAGCCCAGTGGGCAACAAAGAGCCTTTTCAAAGTGGGAAACAAAGATGAACATCTGAGAGTATCCTTACACACACACACACACACACACACACACACCAAAAAATAAGTGTGAACTAAACAAACAAGCAAGCAACAACAAAGCCAACACAGCCTTCCATAATGTCTGAGGTTCAAAGCCACAGCATAGACAGGACAGGGTTCTTAGGCTGCAGAGCAACTGTTGACACCTCTTTTGTCTCCTGGCCATTCACACCATCTTTCTTTGGTCTGTGACTGTCCTATGTTCCAATTTCTCCTTTCCATTCTTCCTGGACACATCCTCGATGGCCTCTATAGTCTTTCAAATGACCCTATCTCCAACAAGGGGACATTTTGAAGCCCTGGTGTCTTGAGACTTTAACATATGAATTTTTGACGGACATAATTCAAAGCACAAATATAAAGTGGGAGAACACAGTCAAATCTCCAAGAACATTCCAGAATGTTTTTTCCCACCTTAGGGAGGGCAACTGCATCCAATATTTGAGTCACCTATGCTTCTTTTAGTTTAGTTTAGCATGTTTAAATTGTGAGAGTTACAGCAAATTATCCAGGTGGGACTTAAATTCACTGTATTATCCAAACTAACTTTGTCCTCCTGCCTCTGTCTCCCAAGTGTTGAGATTACAGGTATGCCCTGCTATGTCTGGCTTTCCCCTCTTTCTTGATGTGAAAAAGAAACTTCTCTCTGAGGTTTGGGGTTTGATCATCATTTAATGTAACTCTTTTACTAAGTATGTCCACTGGTGATGTATTTGCACGGGGCTGTGTTGTGAATGTTCACACACCGGAAGAGTCAGAGACAACCTGTGGACATCCATTTACTCTCTTCACTATGTGGGTTCTGGGAATGGAGCTCAGGGCTGCAGGCTCTGGCAACAGGAGCCTTTACCTGCTGAAGCATCCCAGTGGCTCACCTGACATTGTTTTCCTTACAAACAGAACCTGGGCTCGAGATTGAAAGAGAGTCATTTCACGGGTGACAAAGAATACAATTCTTGCTTTCAGAAACAGTTACATGGCTCATTAGTAGAGGGGTGGGGTGGGAGGGAGAATGCTCATCTTGCCTCGGGTGCTCGAGTGTGGAGTAGAGGACCACCATCCAGTCTATTGCTCTTTGGAGATCCCCACCCGACCCCCACTGCAAACCTTAGAATTGTCCTAAAAGGGACTCGTGGAATTTTTGGTGCTCTGTGACCAGAATGTTGCTTCAGTAGTTGAAGAAATGTCTCAGTGGATAAGAAAGCTTGCTGTACAAGCATAAGAACATGAGTTCAAATCCCAGCATCCCCTGGAAAGTTCAGGTGCAGCCATATAGTCTCATCTGTGACCTAAGCGCTGTAGGGGACAGAGACAGGATGATCACTGGGACTTGCTGGCTGCCAGCCTAACTCCAGGTTCAATCCTTTGGCCCTCTCTGTGCTTTCCTACAGGGAAGAAGATAGTGATAAAACAGAGCACCCAGCACCTTCTTTTGGCCTCCTGATTGTTACACACATGCCTCCTCATTCATCCACAAAAGAAACTCACATTTAGCTGGGTGTGGTGGTGCATACATGCAGTCCCAGCACTCGGGAGGTAGAAGCAGAATGACCAGGAATGCAAGGCCATTATTGGCTGGGATAAAAAAAAAAATAAAATAAAAATAAATAATCAAGTAATCAACCAAAGGACAAAGAACAGTTCTTCTGTATCGTATCCAAGCCTTGTGGAGGTGGCCACCAGCATTCATTATCCAGTTTAGCTGCTTTCAGAAAAGCTCTGGTCAGCATCACCTACAGATGTGGAAATAGGCTCTCAGCTGTGTGAAGGAATGGAAAGTAGAGGTTCTCTAAAAAGAACAGAGGTCAAGCTGGGTGTGGTGGCACATGCCTGTCATCCTTGCACTCAGTAGGTGAAGCAAGGCTATCCTCAGCCACATAGTGAGTTACAGGTCAGCCTGAGTTATGGGATACCCTGTCTGAAAAGGCAATGAGTAGACAAACAAAACAAAGCAAAACACTCCCCTGCTGCACTATTGCTTTATACAGGGTGGCTTGAAGAAAAAGACGCGTCCTAGTATCTTTCCATCTCAAGACTGCTGTATGGGCACATGCCCTTCTGGTTTTCTCTTGTTCAGGCCTCCTTAAGTTTAATACCTTCCTCTGGGCCTGCTGACACACTCCTGGTCAACTGTGAGAAGACTCATGGTGGACAGATATAGTGACAACCAGTCTGGGTGTCTCTTCGGGGTGGAGTCACTATCCAGCTGTAGGGACCTGTCATTCCCTTGCTCCCTCCAAGTTAGCTGTACCACCCGAGTAAGGCCTGGCTTTCCTCTGGGTAGCCATGCTAGCTGAACTATCATGGTAGACCTGCAGGCCCAGCTCCCATACCACAGCTAGCTTTCTCTGCCCACTTCTGAGCCCAGGGAGTGTGGATAATGCAGCCTCAACCCAGTAGTTACACCCAAGAGTCAACATTTCTCCAGGTAGCCTGGAGAAGTGCACATAGCCATTCCATCCACCAACAGAGAAAGCTAGAGAGGAGATTGCCAAGGGCTCTGGAAACATCCTCCTGGATCTCACAAAGGAGCAGGACACCCTTTTGAGGTTGGTCGATGAGAACATGACACCTGGAACCCTGGCTATCATTTTGCAACCACAAGGCCTCACGGCTGATGTCTGAGGCCAAGTGAGGACAGTAGAGCAGAGAATCCCAAGTCTCCTGTCACATGATGTGATCCATGGCTCAGTTTAAATTTGTCCTTGGTTGGTGCTTCTACACTCACAACCCAAAGTGTCCTCCAAAATCCCTCCTACCTCTTCCCTGAGCTGTGGCAGAGTTAGTGTGAAATCTGGTGGGTGGGGGAGGTTGGGGGTGGGGAACTATGGGGGTTGGGGGTGTCAGCCCTCTGGCCCATGGCGCTTTCCCACAGAACTCTGAGCGGGGTCTGAGTCAGCAGAGCTATTTCTGGCATTTTCTCTCATTTTAGCCACTGTCTTAATTTGTAAGATGTACTTTACACTCCCCAGATCCTCCAGCCTGCTCAGGAGCCCCCAGGGAACCAGCAGCCCTCTGGCCTTCCCTTCTTTCCAAGAGGGAGATAGGGCTCTGCTTTGGACAAGGCCATGTGAGGAAGTTCCAACTGCTGTTCCAGAGTGATTGCCTTCTGGAAGCTTCCAGGGCATTATCAGCCTCCCACGGACCTCCCAAGGGATTCTGGGAAGGGCAGGAGGAGGACTCTTAATAAGTTTGCCTGACCTCCACAATGGGGTCCCTGGGGCTGTTCATATCAGTAGCCTTACAGCCTTGGTCCTGACACAAGGGATGCCCAGGGCTTATGCAAGGACACATCGGAGACTCAGGAGATCCCTCCATAGCTCTGACCATCAGCTTACCCAGCCCTACCCACGTCACCTAGGAAAGGTGAAGGGATGTAGCAAGGTAAGCCTGCACTGTGGGTCAATGAGATGTGTGGCCATGCTGTTGCCAGGATGCTTCTAGGTCATTGTCCTAGACTCTGAAGTTCATCACTGGGGCAGACATACCTGGGGCTCCTCAGAGATCTGCAAGTCAGAGCCACCATGGTCCCTGTGTTGACTTAATCAGTTCATGCATCTACCTACCCACTTATCCACTTACCTACCTGGCCACCCAGCCACCCTCCCTCCATCTACTATCAAGGTTGGTGGAGTGTGCATCATGGCTCAGGCCTTATTGGCCCTGGTGATCAAGGACTATGTCTATCCTGCAAACTCACATTCCTGAGACTGAGTCAGCTGGCCTAGATAGCCATAAAGGACAGGAAGGAGCAGTGAAAGGGGTGTGCTGTAGAGTAGAGTAGTACCCTTAAAATCAATGGCTCTCAACCAGTGGCCTGTGACACCCCCACCTTCCCCCCCCCACCTCTTCCTCCCCCTCCACCCGGGGACCAAACGATCCTTTCACAGGGTTGGGTTGTATATCAGATGTTTATTTTACAATTTATCACAGTCACAAAATTATAGTTATGAATGAGCAACAAAATAATGTTATGGTTGGGGTCACCACAACATGTACTAAAGGAGTGTTAAGAAGGTTGAGAAGCACTCTGCTTGAAAGGATCTTATTTGCAAACACAGTCTTTGCAGCTGTAATTGGGTGCATTAAGTTTGAGATAAGTTCATCTTGGAGTGAGTGATGTCCAAGCAAGAGGCAAGAGACACAGTTGCAGACACATACACACACGTGTGCATTTGCATGTGTGCAAACAAACACACACACACACACACACACACACACATGCATGAACATGGACACAAAGGCCTACAGATGGAGCCCAAGCCCAGGGTCACATACTGTAGCTGGAGTGATACCCAGAGCAGATTCCCTTGGAGGCTCAACCAGTCCAGCTAACACTGCAGTCTTGGGCTTCTGGTACTCAGAACTGTGAGGAATAAGTGCGCTATCCAGACCATGTCTTCTGTGGCGCTCCCATGTGACTTTGCAGGCAGCAGCCTGGCAGGGCTCCTGCCTAGGGACCAGTGTTGGATGATGGAACCTTTTGAGGTGAGTTCTTCACCTGCACTGCTCAGTGTAGCAGCCACCAACTACTGTGTCTACTGGACACTTGAGACACAGCTGGCACAATGTTTTATATAACTTGGGCGCCCAAATGTGGCTGGTGGCTGTCATATTAGACAGGCAGCTTTGATGGCTGAGTCCCAGGGTGATGGTCTCTGTTCTCAGACATGCCTGCCACAGGGATACTAGCCAGGGAGCTTGCAAAGTATCGTGGAAGAGAGAAACTGTGTTTTGTGGAAGATCCTCGGCACACACTAGTGTGCCCCCAGTGGCCTCTCTGATCCTGTCTATGGCCTCAGCTTCTTGTATTTTAGTAGGAACCCTCCAGCTGAGCTGCCGTGAAATGACCCGACTCCCTCCATGTCCCATCCATTCCGCAGTCTCTCATACCACAGGATGCTGCAAAAAACTGATTTCTGGGGTAAGCTGCACTAGACCCTCATGAGGACCCACTTCCCCCGACTGACAGGAATGCTTGTTTCACCAGACTGTGCTACCCATAACAAGTCTTATGATGGAGAGGTTGTGGCTGGGGGTGACTGTGAGGAAGTTTGAGGATACGGTCATTGTGAAGAATGGCTGTCAAGGGATGGCTGCGAGGTGACAGCTGTGAGGAGCCTGTAGTTGGGAGGGGTGACAGCTGTGATGAGTGGTCATCAGGAGTAATGATCACGGGTGGGTGATGGTTATGAACTGGTGACAGTGTCTTGTACACAGTAGGTTCTTGGTGGCAGCCTGTTGAACTGACTGATGGTGTATGAACGCTCCAGAGTATGGCCAGGCATCCAGAATTCCACAGGAGTGAAGCAGGCGAGCGGAGATGGGCGTTGAAACACGTGTTCGCAGCCAGCAGTGCACAGCTGTTTCCTCTTGTGGCTTCTACAGCCTCAGATGATTTGTTTTATTAGATGAGAGCAGTGTTTGCTACCAACCGGCAGCTCTGGAGGCCCCGGGGAGGCCGACAGATGCCTGTAATGGTCACAGGCTCAACCAGTTTATTTTTTCTGTGTATGCAGATGGGTGGTGGGGCTGGACAACATGGGCTACAGCCTGGTCTAGACTCTTGCGGGGATGCAAGGGAGCTTTGTTGGATATGGACAGAGCCAGGGCCCCCATAGTCCACCTCCTCTGCACCCTAGACCACATCTGCTCTGCAGTGGGCCTGGGTGAGGATGTGGCCCAGTGGGCTGCTGATGGGTTCCTAGCTCTGTCTCCACATTTTTGGTTGGGGGCCTCTGTGCGTTCAACTGACACGAGGAAAGACCACTGCAGAGTCAGGTATGAGACAGACTTCTGGTTAAATTGTGAGGGTTAGGACCCCCAGAGTCAGAACTTAGAGTGGGTCTGTAATCCTTCACGTGCAGCTCCTGAGACCCTCCACCCCAAATCTAAGGCCTTTGGCTCATTTCCCACAGCAGGCTGGTGTGAAGCTGGGCTAAATGGGTACAGTGGGATGAGTGACTGGGAGGCGACTCTAAAAGCTGGTTTTCACTGGGGTCAAGATTTGGTTCAGGAATATTATTTGAATATTTAACTAAAAAGCATATTTTATGTATTAACATTATTATTTGTTGTTGTGTGGCTCAGTGGTAGAGCACCTGCCTAGAATCCCCCAGTGAGGGGATGGAGGTGTGGCTCAGTGGTAGAGCACCTGCCTAGAATCCCCCAGTGAGGGGCTGGGGTGTGGCTCAGTGGTAAAGCACCTGCCTAGAATCCCCCAGTGAGGGGCTGGAGGTGGATCTCTGTGGTAGAGCACCTGCTTAGCATGTGGGAGACCTTGGGCTCCATCTTCAGTCCTACAGAATAAAACCTGCAGAGGGTCTGCCCTCTGCAGATGCTGCTCAGCAGCTGGATCTGCACTCTCAGGTTGGTATCTGGCCGTTAGTCCTGGGTGATTGATGCTCTTGCACAGTGCTAAGCAGAGATTGTAAGGTGGGGCCATGAAGTTCTCTCTGGATCTAGGGGACTTGAGAATTAACCCTGGAAGCAGCAGCCAGCCCAAGTGCTGTCTCCATTTCACTTTCCTCTGCCTCCGAATTGCTCCCGCCACGCATGCCGCAGCTGCCCAGCTGCCATGCACCTGGTTTTCTGGGAAACTATGAAATGAGATTTTCTCAGGATTCTGCTTTGGGGAGTGGGGCTGGGAGGGGTAAGGCTTGGAGGAACCTCTGATGACATATTAACCCTTTCCACTATGGACAAGTTTCTCAAATAAGCATGGCATAGGTTCTCCAGATGTTAAATTACTTCTGAGCTCTTATACCAGAGGTTGTCAACCTGTGAGTTGCAACCCATTGAATTGCATAGCAGATGTTGACATTATAATTTATCACAGTAGCAAACTTTCAATTATTAAGTAGCAATTAAATAATGTTACGGTTAGGAGATCACCACAATAGGAGGAACTGTATTATAGGGTTGCAGCAAGAGGAAGGTTGAGGAACACTGTTTCACACCAAAGCTCACAGAGGCCGACTTAGTCTCAATACTTTTCATTAATTGGACAATGGGCCCAGCATGGAAAATCTTTCAGCTCTTACTGGAAGCCTCCCAGCCGGAGTGGCTACCATGAACATATCCTTTATATGTGAAGGTCACCAACGTTTTGCCCCGTGTTCTGACTCCTCTATAATGGGATGTTCCCTTCTTTCTTGGAGCCCCATGCTGCCAACCTCAAGGGCACTATCTGAGGTGCAGCCATGTGGATCAGGAGAAACAGGCCCTGAGCAATGCCTTGGGGGTGACTCTCAGGGTGACCTCATGTCCTGTAAAGACCTCAGGTGGTCAGGAGTCTTCCTACATTTCAAAGAATCTCCCTTGTATCCCTCAAGGAGGAATGCCAATGTCCCTGAATCAGGATGACACTCTCCCCCTTGTTACCCACAGACAGAGGTGCTGGTGGGTAGCAAGGAGGCGAGTGTCATGGTTACCCGCATACAGCAGTGGCATGCTTTCTAAAGGCCGGGCTTTTTCCTGTGGCCTTTTCTCTGTGCAAACTCTAGCATGAGGTCAAGCCTCCCCTGGGAGCAGTCAGGATCCTGTTATGTCAGGGTCACACACAGGATGTGTGTGTGTGTGTGTGTGTGTGTGTGTGTGTGTGTGTGTGTGTGTGTCCCCAGTCTGGTTATATCTCTGTCAGGCGTCAGGAGCTCAGTGTGGGATGTCGGCCATCAAGGGGGTTTGGGGCTCTGGCACAGTTCTGGGGTGCTAAAGAAGTCCCTTGCAGGACACGCCCAGGCTCCTGTCCCCCTCGGAGGAACAGGTGTCTCCAACTTCCCCTTGGCTCTGAGAATCCACCTTCTCTCTATGCATCTGGCAAGTTCTTCCAAACATTAATAGATTCAGGCTGTGTACGTACTGAGCATGGGTTCCCAGGACAAGTGGGCACTACACGTAGCACCCTGTCCCTGAGAGCTGTGGTTGCCAGGTGCTGATCTCCACCCAAGCACCAGCCTAGATTCTTGGATGTGAATAGCAGATTTTATAGATAGATTTTATAGATACGATATAGATATAGATATGTGAGGGCTAGGTGAGCGGTAACCGGACGACCCAGGGGCCCGGAGGTCGGGTCTCTCCTCTACAGTGGCTCACATTTCTTCCCAGTCCCCCAGGGCTTCTTGGCAGACACTGGGTTGAGAGCAGTACTGCTTCCAATGTCAAAGCTGGCAAGACAAGACCGTCCTCTGTCCCTCAGGGTCAGTGCAGGGCCAGGCAGCGGGCAGAGGCCGGAGGCGGCCGAGAAGGAAATGGTTGGGATTTGCAGCCAAGGCAGGAAATGGACAAATTGTCGAGGAGGAGCTGGAATGGCAGCTGGAATGTCGCCCCCGGACCCCCCCAACCCCCAGACGCAGAGCCAAGTCAGGAAGTGCCTGGTGTCTTGGCCGAGGAGCTTTGCCCTTGCTGGGTGGGGGCTTGCCCAGTGCCACCTCCGGTCCCAGCTATAGGCTTTTAGGGAGAAGCTCAGAAATAGATTGCAAGGGCCACAGAGCAGTGGGGGAGCTGGGAGCTTTTCCAGGACAGTGGGATCCTGCCCCTGCTACCTTCCACATGGGGCTCCCTCTGCCGCCCTGCTGGGCACATGGGCTCCTGAGTACCCAGCCTTTCTATGCTTGAGGTGCCATGTAACCATGCTCTTTTAGATGCCAAAGGCTGCAGCCTTCTCCACTTCTGAATATTTTTCACGGTGGTGAACCCCTACTGAGTTTTAAAGATATTGCTCCTGGATCAAGTGGTTCCTGAAGCATTCCATCCCCCAGACATGCTGTGTCCTTTCTTCAATTTTACAGTTCAGACCTTCTACATGGGGGGCATCTGCCTACCCTTCTATTATCCCAACCAGACTGTAGGATCCCCGTAAAGAGTTATAGCTGGACTTTCTCAAGGTCCCAGCATAACCCCCCACACACACACACACACTCAGCAGAACCTACACTTGCTAACAGATGTTTACTGAGCTTGGAAACACAGCTCCTGTCATCTCAGTCACTCACTGTTAAGTTACTTGGAGAGGCGAGCAGGATGAAGATGAGGCTACAACATGGTCTCTATGCTCGGGGGGTGCTGTGGGGGTGCCCCACTTGCTGCTGTTATTCTGGGTATCATTCTTCTCCCTTCGTCTCACAATCTGACCTTGGAGACTGGAGGCCCACGTTTCAATCCCAACTATATTTCAGCCCCTCTGTTTCCCTCTTTGAACAGGACACAATGGCTCCTCCTCTTCTGGATGTTGTGGGAGACCCGAGGACTAAGCTGTCAGTGGCGAGCCAGGTACCCACTCCTGAAGCTCAGCACCACAAGGACTGGCATAAATCTCCACCCCCTTAAAGATGCTCTTGGCTCAAAGACAAAGGAAGGAAGGGCTTTAAGACTGCAGATCCTTAGATTTGAGGACCCCCCTCACACACACACACACACACACACACACACACACACACACACTCCTCACCCCCGGTAGGATTCCTTTGTCTCATTTGGGAAATGATTAGCAGGCCATCCCAGACCACAAGCTTCTTAGAGAGGGTACCAGGACTAACCCGAGCCCACACACTTCCACAGCTATACCCCTGGCCTTGCCCCACAATGCTTTGCTTCAGCCCTGTCATCCATGGAGCCCGGAGAGTGCAAGCTGGCCCAGAGGGGCAGGGTTGGGAAGTCTAGTTTTTTTCGAGGTAGGCAGATCCTGTTACCTGCCGTAGGGGTGTAGTGTAGACCCTGTGGGGTCTGGGGCAGGGGAGGGGTCAGGGTGCCCAGCAGGGCTAGGGCTTTGCACTGGGCAGCAGAAGAGATGAAGTGGCTCAGGTAACACTCTGGGGTTGCGTCTGACCTTTCAAAAAGGGTCTGGATGTGGGTTGACCTTTGGAGTTCCTGTACTTGCTGAACAGGTGGAGGGAAACTGGCCCTGCTCCGCTATGGGCCCTGCCAGGCTCATTCTCCACCTGTTCTTCCCATGGAGGCCAGAAGCAGCCCCGTCCTCTTGAGGCTGGCCGACAGGAGGTGCTGGTTCCTGCTGAGGCTAGCCCATAGCGCTCCAACAGAGGAAGAGAGAAGGCTTCAGTCTTCTCCTCCTCCTCTTTCTCCTGCTCCTCCTCTTCCTCCTTCTCCTTTTTTCTTGTTTGGTTTTCCAAGACAAGGTTTCTCTATATAACAGCCCTGGTTGTCCTGGAACTTGCTTTGTAGACCAGGCTGGCCTCAAACTCACAGAGCCCCACCTGCCCCTGCCTCCCGGATGCTGGGATTAAAAATGTAAAGACGACACCACCACTGCCCAGCAAAGCTGGGGTTTCTTTGTCCTTACCTAGGTTGTGTCTTCAAATTTCTACCTTCTGCCAGGTGACCTCTTACTTTCTGCTGTTGCTAGGCAACCATCTCCCTTTACCCATCCAAAAGGCATCAGTCCTTCTACGGGACTCCCTGCCCAGAAGTCAGTCTTGTGTTTGTTTGTTTGTTTTTTTTTGAGATTGTAATTTAATTACACATTTCTCCTTTCCCTTTCCTCCATTCAAAGCCTCCCACATACCCCTCACCACTCTCCTTCAAATTCATGAGCCTTTTTTTCACTAATTGCTATTGCATTAACACACACACACACACACACACACACACATACACATACACAGAGACACGCCTAAATATAACCTGTGAGCCCATATAATGGTACTTGTATGAATATTTTCAGGGCTGGCCATTTGGCACTGGACAACCACTTGCTATGCTCTTCCTTAGAGAAGGGCATCTCTCTGACTCCCAGCTTGCCTCAGTTGCCTGAAGTTCTTTGTGTAGGGTGGAGGCCTCAACACCTTTTCCCCATCCAGTTTGCTATATCCGTTGTTGTCATCTTTGCCCAGCTCATGGTTGCATGGTCACATTGGGGAGACTTTATGGATGCAGCTTCTGGCGTTACTAGGAAACACACACAGCAAACTCCCCGATCCTCTGAAGTTCCAATCTTTCCTCCTCGTCTGTGATGATCCTTGAGCGGCAGGTGTACCCGTTAGGGCTGGGCTCCACAGCCAGCAGCTTCTCCTTCTGCCTGCCCCTCCTTCTTCCTTTCCTCTGTCTCTTCTCTTTACAAATGCTCCCCTCTCCTTCCTTCTCTACCTCTCTTTCTTTGTTCTGCTTCATTTCTCCTCTGTCTTCTCCCATCTCCCTCTTCCTTCTTCCCTCACTTATTCTCTTCTTCTCCCCTTCTCTTTCCTGTCTTTCTCCCTTCCTCTTTTGTCTTTTTTTTTCCTCAGTCACCCCTGCCTCTTCCTCTGTCATCCCCCCCTCCCGCCCTTTCTGCAGGGCAGAGCAATACCTGAGCACAGCAGACAGAGCCCTGCCTTGGAAAACATGTGTGAAGGTTCAGTTATACCCTCTCCTTCAGGCCCTGCAGTGGGGCACACGCCTAGGGTGTCAGGTAGACCTGTGGGTCCAGTATAGCATATAGCCTCTAATACATTGAGGGGCTGACACGTAGTATGCAGGACCAGCCCATACTGGGGATAAAGGTCTTACAGCCATATGTCAGCTTTGGAGGCCTATCCAGCTGGACCCTCTGACTTTCTGGAGTGTCTGTGTGTCCTGCTGGTTGAGTGGCAGAACCTCTTGTGGACTCCTAAGAGGGGCCTGGAATATTACGCAGCTGTGCTGTGGTCTCACTCTGCCATTAGCAATGTGTTGTGTGATAAGCATGCTGTCCTCATGCCTTTGTCTGTCTGTCTACAAAGTGGGTCCAAGGTGTTCACTCAGGGCTATAGCAAGGGCCCAGGGAGGTGACCAGAATCTGTGGACAAGAGATAGCTCCAGGATCTCCTGTACCTGGCCCAGACCTCCCAGTCATTTCTCAGTTCTCCTAGGAGCTCCCAGACTGGGTTAAAGGCCAAGAGGGGACATCAGGGCTGGCCAGCTCCCTCTGAGATATTTGAGCATGGTCTATGACACGGAACATCGTCCCATCTTCTCAATGTTCTAGCTCTTGCATTGTTTCCAGCTCCTCGTGTCACCTCGGGGGCTCTTGGTAACCTTCTGAGACCTGTGTCTAAATCCAGAGGCTTCTTCCAGGGGCCATTGGAAGAGCCAGGGATCATGGACAGCTTTGCGGGAATTTGGGGCTGGGGTTGAGTCAGGATAGGATCCTCTTGGAAAGTGCTCATCCGCACCCTACCCCAAGGCCTCCATACTTGGTTACTTCTACAGTGTCCGTCTTCTGTGGGAAAACCCTAAGCCCAGTGTGACAGCTGAGAGTCGGTCCCCAGGCAGGGGAAGGGGTTGGGTTTTTATTTTTCCAAAGGGCTCTAAACATCACATTCTGCTCTAAATCTCACCTGCTGAGACCTAGGGAAGATCTCATTTTCCCCTTGAGCATCTGGAGTCAAGGCCTGTATTTTCACACTCTCCCTACTTGGGGTTTCCAGGGTGGTCTGTGGGTTGGGCAGAGCAGGAGAGAGCCTCTTTGAAGGAGCAGGAACATTCTCTGGAGCATCTAGGGAATAGCTGTGACCAGAAGAGAGTGGATCAATAGCCAGCCATGTGCTACAGATCCACCCAAGCACCCTTTCCCGGGTCTTGGGCCTGTTTAGGTCCAAGGTTACCTGCAGGTGAGAAATATAAACAGAGCAAATCCAAAAGGAGCCATGGGGCCACTGCAGAGCTGGTGGTCACTGCTGTACAGCCTCATCCCTGCCCACTGCCGGGGGATGGCTCAGGCCAGGCCCTCCTTTGAGTGGCCAATAGGGAGGGCCCACTTCAGCTGCTGGACCTGTGTTCACAGGTGCCCAAGTCCCAAGTTCACTGCCAGCAAACAGGCCGGAGCTAAGGAAACATTTAGTTTAGGTGTAAACAGATAGGAATTCTTTCACAGGCTGTGGGGACACAGGCCCTGGGTGATGAGGCCAGGCATATAAATAGGACATAGCTGCTCCTGTCTTTAACCAAGGTGCTGAAGGGAGACCGGCCTGGCAGGGTAGGTTGGACCCTGCCATCCTTCAAGCCTCACCCCTGACCAGCTGGAGCAGCTGGAGATGAAGCTAACCACCTTCATTGAAGCAGTAGGAAGCCTTCTGATGACCATGCCAGCAACTGTGTCCAGCTGGCCTGGAGCTCACGGACACCATCTTTTAGTCCCGCTGTCCCTGCCAACCACTGAGCCCCTATGGGCTGGCACCGAGCCGATCTCTTCTCCCTGCACCCAGCCTTTGCCACATCACGTGGGTGCAGAGTGGCACCCAGTGCTCGCCCCTCCCTATTGCCTCTTCGCCTCCAGCATTCGCTTCCCTATTGGAAATCAGAAATTGTACATGGGAAGGGCTTCCTGGTGCCAGGATGGGAGGCCCGAGTCCTGTCATTGCAAATGACTCCCCAGACCCCCACTCCCTGCAGAACCCCCCCCCAGAGTATCCCACGTCATTGGAAACAAAAGCCAAGAATGCCGAGGGGCCCCTGGGGCGTGTGACAGCATCTGGCTGGGCTCCAGGAATCACCACAGGCATGTCTGGGAGCTGGCGGGTGGCCAGGACATGTCCCTGCGGCTGCCCATTGGGTGTGGGAGGCTGAGGAGGTAAGGAGTGGGCTATTTCCTGGGAGACCCCATGGGAGATTTTCTCCCTAACGATGCTTGATCCTTCTACTCCCAGCCTAGCTTCTGCATCAGGAAACCAGGAGAGAGGCCAGGAGGAGCGCCTAAAATGCCAGCAGGTACACTGAACTGAGCTGCTGTTGTCACCTCCACTCAGAACTGGGGAAACTGAGGGTCAGGCAATGAGCAGTGATCACACCTAGTATTTACAGTGGCATGTCTGTACCGTGTCCCCAAAGACTAGATGAAGGTCTCAGTGGAACTTCTTATGTATCTGTGTGTGCATGTTCATGTGTGCAGGTATTCAGGTACTCATTCACTTGTCCGGAGGCCTCGAAACCTCGTGTCATTCCTGAGGCACCATCTACCTTGTTCTTTGACAAAGAGTCTCTCATTGGCCTCGAACTTGCTGAGCAAGCTAGCACAGTTAGCCAACGAGACCCAGAGAGAGATTCCTCTACCCCCACCTTCCCAGAGATGAAACTGCAAGTGTGTACCACCCTACCTGGCATTTTTATGTGGACTCTGAGGCTCGAACTCACATCCTTATGCTTGCCCAGCAAGCACTTTACCAACTGAACCACCGTCTGTGTGAAAGATTTTTGTGCAGTTTTCATGTGACAGCCCAAGGGGACATGGGTTTACCTGTTCCATCGGCTGGAAAACAGTGCCAGGTAGATCCAGGAAGCAAGGTGGGCCCAAGTCAGACTCGACATCCCTTATGAAGAAGCCTGCACCCTGTGTGGGGCCTGAGGGGCGGAGCTGAGCTGTACCAGAGGTCAGTATGATCACATATCTGTCCCCACTGGGCATCTGCAGACCCACAGGCATCAATCCTCCCCGCCTAGGCCTGTGTCTCTCAGGACTAATTCAAAATAAAACTCCAAACAGTAAGATGATGATGTTTAACTTAAATAATGAGCAGCCTGATTGATGTGGGGGCAGGTGCTGGCTGTTTTGTTACCAGCCTGTGTGGCCTTGGGGACTTTGTCCTCTCTCTCTCTCTCTCTCTCTCTCTCTCTCTCTCTCTCTCTCTCTCTCTCTCTCTCTCTCTCTCTCTCTCTCTGCGTCTGTTTTTCTAGGACCCAGGGTGATTGCCATACCTCTTTCACCTATCTACTGTGGGCATGAGTTTGTGTGTAAATTCTGCTCGAAGGGTCTGGGGAGGTGGCTCTATTGGTAAAATACATGCTACACAAACATGTAAATGTGAGTTCAGAATCCCAGAACCCATGTAAAAAGCCAGCCCCAGCCATGCACACATGTACCTTACACACACACACACACACACACACACACACACACACACACACACACACATACACAAATTCTTGAATGGCTAAGGGCTGTGGCTCAGTGTAGAGCTCTTGACTAGCATGTGTAAGGACCTAGATTCATGGTTACAGAGATAGCTCAGTGGTTAAGAGCAATGGCTGCTCTTCCAGAGGACCTGGGTTCAATTCTCAGGGCCCAGGGTAGGGTCAGCTGAGCAAGGCAGGAGTAATGGACAACCAGCCCTTGTCTCATGGCCACACAAAAGCTTTTGACTCTTGAGGAGACTTGCAAGGGACTATGTTGAGCATCCAGGTCCTGGTAGTACAGGCCAACCTCAGCTTTTCTATAGCTTCCAGCCCTACCAGGCATTTCCCCACAAACTTCATTCAATCCTCCTGTAGTCCTTGAGTGTGGCACAAGAACCTGAGTACTCCATGAACACAGAATCTAAGGCCCAAGGTCCCTCAGTAATGTCCTGTCCTAGGCAGCTGGGACTTTGGACAGATCCTGAGTTCTTAGCTCAGCATCCCTCAATAACAATGACAATAGTTTTTCTTTTGCTGGATGTGGACCCTGGTGACTGGGGTCCTCCTGCACAGGCTGGTGCTCTGTGGTGACTGTATGCTTCCTGAGGCTGTTTTAAGCAGAATACAAGTGACAGGAACTCAGCCTCTCCAGTTGGAGGCTGAAAGCCTCACCAAAGCGTCCCACCTGGGATAGTGTCCCTCTAAGATTCCAAGGCAGAATCTTTCCCCTAAATCCATTAGTATTCATCCATTCTTTCCCTGTGCAAATGCTTCTCACAGGATCCTGGATGCCAGGACTTCCTGGCTCTTCTGGAAGTTTCTTCATGTTCCCACTGGAGCTCCAAAAGGCTCTGGGCTTTGAGATTTCTGTCCTCGTGGGCGTGGCTTCCAGGAGGTTTGGGGTGGAGGACAGCTCTTGGGACTATTCTGGGATCACCACAAATGTCACCTTCCTGTGAGCAGGGACTTTTCTTCAGACATGGTTGGGTGATGTCATCACAAATTACACAGTCTCTACTGGGCATGGTCAGAGGCGTGGCCTCAGTGTCTGCTGGGTCCCTGATAGGGACACTTAGTATTAGACACCCTCAGGTTGGTCTACCTTCTGCTGGGCTCTGGGTACTAAGTTTGCTTAGAGGAGCCCGGCCCTGAGTCTACATGCTCCCTGGGAAAATCAGAAACTCTAGGCAAAAGATTTGTTTGTTTACTTAGGATGTGACTGTGAGTCCAGTTAAATGGCCAAATTGGTCATTTCTCCTGGGAGGCCCCAGGGGCCACCCCTCAGAGGGTAAGAGGCATGAAGAGCAATGTGTGTCCCCTGGGAACAAGCCAAGCTAGGCAATTCAAGCTTTTGACTGGCAAAGGCCATAGTGGGTAGACCCACTGCCTCCTGAGTGATGCTAGGAGTCCAGGAGGCCTGGAGACCTGACCCCTCCCTTGCAGGATGATTGAAAAGCATGATGGGCAGCTGGGCTGGCAGCTTGGAAATGTCACTTTGGGAACCACCAGGTTCCCAAAGCTAGGCTTTCCTCCCAAGACAGGTGAGAGAAGAAGGATTGGGGGAAGGAGAGGATGATTTAAATTGATAGATAACGAGGTCTGGGATGATGGCTCGGTGGGTAAAGTGTTTGCTGTTCAAGCATGAGGACCTGAGTTCAGATCCCCAGCTCCCATGTGCTGGGTGTTGGGGACATAGCCTTGTAACCCAGTGCTTGGGAGGCAAAGACAGACAGATAGATGTCTGAAGATTACTGACCAGCTTAGCAATGAGCTTCATGGTCACTGGGAGATCCTGTCTCATAAAAGCTGATGAGGGACTGAGAAAGATACTTGAAATTGACTGCTGCCCTCCATACATTCACACACATGTGCACACACCCACACAAACAGGTATACACACATGTACACAGCAATAAATTCATAAATAAATTCTTAAAAATAAGTAAAGTGTTAGCTGACTTAAACTATTTCATGGTCACATTAAAAACTTAAGGAGAAATGTGTTATGCTAAGTTTAGTAATATATTTATTAAATAAAATATATTAGAAATACTGTTATCTGCACATATAGCCAATTAAAAATGAGACAACTCAATTCTTAAACCAAAAATACAGTCTTTGGTACATGTACTACTGAGCCACGCCCCCATCCCCTCACTGGAGGATTCTAAGCAGGTACTCTACTACTGAGCCACACCCCAGCCCTTCACTGTGGAATTCTAGGCAGGTGCTCTACCACTGAGCCACACCCCAGCCCCTCACTGGGGGATTCTAGGCAGGTGCTCTACTGCTGAGCTATAGTTTGGGAAATACTTGCATATATCTAGTTACCATAAAAATTAAAATTTAAAACTGAATCACTTAGATGGTGCCCTGAACCACACTTAAAGGGTTTTTTATTATTATTATAACACCAAAATATTCATTTTTATTCACATTCTCAAAGACAAAAATGCTTCAGTTTAAAATTTTTTTTCCACGGGCTATTTTCTGACCATGTTTTGTATGATTAAAGACTGTTGGCATTTCCTCTTTCTGTCATTTCTTCATTTCTTTGGCTCATTCTGTTCTTTTAATGTTTGCCCTTTTCTTTATTTGTAGAAGCTATTTATATATCAGTCATTAACCCTTTGTCTATAATATAATTTAAAAATGCTTGCTCATTTGTTATGCATTTATTTAATCCCTCCTTTTTTGCCACACAAAAGGTTTTTATGTAAAATTTATAGACAACCTGTCCAATGCTTTCTGGACTTTCATAGCTGACTTGCTTTTTTCAAATACATTTTACTTGTGGGCCAATGAGAAGGTTCAACTTAAGCCCAAATTGGATGTACTGAGTCTGAGATGGTAGGGAAAAAACTGACTCCTGAAAATCTTTTATTTCTGCATGAAAACTGTGACAAGTGCATGACATACAATCCTACAGAGGAAGGTCCTAGTGCACTCTCAAATGAATCACTTAAACCGAGTGCTCTACGTAGTAGTGTGATGTGGGTTATTTTGCACTCGTGTATGTGTGTGTGTGTGTGTGTGTGTGTGTGTGTGTGTGTACATGTGCACACACACACACATGCATGCACACACACATACACATGCATGCACACACACATACACACACATGCATGCACACACACATACACATACATGCACACACATACACACACACACACACACACACACACACACACACACGTACGTACGTGCACATGCGTGGAAGCTGGAATTTGATGCTTGAGGCCAGGGTTCTCAGCTGGACTCAGCGCCTGTGGACTTGGCTAAGCTGGCTAGCCAGCTTGCTCTAGGGATTCCTGTCTGTTTCTCCTCTGGGATGCTGGGATTACAGGCAGGCTGCCACACCCACCTGCTATTTACTTGGTTGCTGTGCATCTGAGCTCACGTCTTCACACCTGCTTGGCGAGTGCTCAATGCACTGAAACAGCTCCCGGCTCTAGTATTGAGAAGTGTTATCATTGCACAGAGCTGTGTAAATGTCCCACCCTCAGAGTCCACACCTTTTGGCCTCTGTTTATTTGTTTACCCTTCCTGAGCTGTGGCAATAAGGACTGTGGTCATTTTTCCTATGTCTACTTTTTATCCCAGAATCACATCCCTTTTAAAAGCAGCTTTGTTGACTTGGATTTGACATACAGGAATCAGCGAATACTTTAAAAAAGATTTATCTTTTTTTCCCATGTATCTAGCTGTTTTGCCTGCATATGTGTGCACCATGTGTGTCCCTGGTACCCACAGAACCCAGAAGTGTGTAGGGGGTATCAGATCCCCTGGAACTGGAGTTAGAGAGAGTTGTGAGTCACCATGTGGTGCTGGGAACCTGAATCCTCTGGAAGAGCTGACAGGGATCTTAACCACTGAATTCTGTACATACTTAATGCATATACTTTGACAGGTTTCAGTGCATGAATATAGCAACATGTGTAGAGTATACAGGGTCTCATGGAGCCTAGACTGACCTCAAATTTCAGTATCCAGATGGGGATAACCTGAAACTTCATGTGTATGGTGTGTGTGCATTTGTGCATATATGCATGCATGCATGTGAGTGTAAGTGCCTGCGCTTACATGCTCAGAGAGGAGGAAAATGTCATGTGTCCTGCTCTATCACTCAACATCTTATTCCCTTGGGACACAGTTTCTCACTGAAACGGGAGCTATGCTGGCAGTCAAGATGCCTGGCCGTTTTCCTGACCCCACCCACAACAGCACTAGAGTAATAGGTGTGTGTAGCCACGCCCAGCTTTTTATATGGGTGCTGACATTCAGACTCAGGTCCTCAAACTTATATAGCAAGCGTTCTTACCCACTTAGCCTTATCCCTGCCCTGCCCTTGAACTCCTTATCCTACCTTACCTCTTGAGGGCTGGCATTGTAAGTGTGAACCACCACACCCAGTTTATGTGGTGCTGGGGATCGAACCTAGGGCTTTCATGAATGTTAGGCAAGTAGTCTACTGAGTCACATTCGCTGGTGCCTTATTGACATTTTTCATTTTCTCTGTCCATAACATAATGTTTCTTTTTTTTTTTCTTTTCTTTTTTTTTTTTTTTTTTTTTTTTTCAAATCTGTCTTTCTTGTTCAGCACACTACAGTCTTATTCTTTTCAGGGTTGAGCAATAATAGTCCATGGTGTGGACATATCACCACCCATTCCTCCATCCATTCACTATGGGTGATTAGATTGGCTCTACTTTCTGGACTTCACAGATAGAGCTTCAACCTAGGTCCTGATCTCCAGAAATCCATAAAAGGCCTGTTTATGACTGTTTCTGGCTGTTTGGAGCTTCCCATTTTAATTTTAATAAGCTAGGATGAATTGCAGCTGTACGTGTGGTCTCCCCACTTGCCCATTTCTTAAGCTGTAGAGACCATGGTATAGACAGATGAGGGTCAGAGGATCAGAATGAGACAAGACAAAGGGGCTCCCAGAGGGGTGGGGCTTCTGCCAAGGAGAAACCCAGCAGGGTGTGAGAAGTAGGGGCTCAGCGGACATCTGACATTTAGCTCCCCTTTGGCCCACGCTAAAGGGCTTAGCCGATCCAGGATACTCAGGGGACTTTTGTGGCCTGAGTGAGTTGCTTAGATCTACCTTACACATCCAGGCTTCCAGGTCAGGGACACAGATGAGATCATCAAGTCCCTGAGCATGGCCTCCGTGCTCTGGCTATCTGGGGGTTTCTCCTAGTTCTGTGCCTCAGGTCTTTTGCATGTTAAATCCAGTCACTTCTGACCTTTGGCTAGACAGCCCAGGCACTGGGAGGGCAGGAGTCTCAGCGGCTTGGGATTCCTTGTGGAGTGACCCAGATGCTGGTAGGTCTGGCTAGCCAGAGAGGAGTGTGGGTCTCAGCCCAAGGCTTAAAGGAGTCATGGATGGCTGTGAGAGCTTGTTTTCTGGAAGGAGTGGGGATGGAGAGGGAGTTTGTTAGTGGTCCCAGGTTGACATCAAGGGGATGGAAGTTGTCTGTTGTCATTCTTAAGTTTACTTAAATTAGGGGTGACAGGCAGGAGGCTAGTGATGCTGTGGTCACTCTCTGAAGTACCCCTTGCCCTTAAGGCTCCATCCAGACCAGCTGGACAGAGAGGCTGCCCACCCTCCTAGGACCCCAGCCTTACCTCATGAAAGTGGCAGCTCCTGCAGCAGGCAGGTGGGGCCTTGCCTCTCTGCTGGAAAGCTTTGTGGCTGTGTATGGGGTATCAGGACCCTTGGGACTCCGACCAGGGCCACATACCTTGGATTCCAGGGGGCCTCAGGGAGGGGCTCTGAGCAGTGTCCTATTTCTGGGGCCAATTCCCTCAGGCTGAGCTTGCTAGGGGAAAAGACTTTGTAATTCAGGAAAGCCTGGTTGATACTGAAGCCAGCTGGCTACAGTTGGAAAATAGAAAAAGGGAGGGCTTGGGAGGTGGTGTGAGGACCTGAGTTTGATCCCCACAAAACCCACGTGAAAAAGCCAGGAGTAGTAGCTTATACTAGTAACCCAGTGTTGGGGACAGGGTGGCAGGGAGCTCACTGGTTACTGCTGGCCGAACAACCAACCTGTGAGCTATAGTTTCTGTGGTGAGTCACCCAGTGTTGACCTTTGGTTGCCACATGCATGTACACACACATGCACATGATCCTGCCTATACAAACACAGGTAGAGCTTATCAGATAGTGCTCTCTAGCACCTTGGCATGAGGCTTCAGATGGGGGCAGTAAGTATAAATACATCTGCTTATGGCTCCAACTACTACCCTGTGGCTCTGTAGGGCTGGTGTTGTGAGACTGTGTGGAGGACACTCTTTTGGACTGGGGACCAGATGTGGCTTCAGTCCCTTTAGTACAGGGAAGAGTCAGGTTTGGGCTCAGTCACTTACTGAGCCCTTATACCCCTTTTCCACAATGGTGGCTGAGATCTGCTGGAGGTCTGAGATTAGGGTTCTAGGAACACTTTGGACAGATCTTGGCTGACACCTTCGGCTCATGGGATTCTGCCTTGGTGTGTCTCTATCCAGATGTCCCTAAAATGTCACAGGACTGAGGACAGTAGCTGTTGGTGGGGCACATGGGTGGAGGGAAAAGGAGGTATGTCTCCAGACATTTGAATAAGACCGAATGAAAATTCCATCTTGGCCATCCTAGGCCTGAACCCAGTGGGTGGGGACATAGGTTGAGGCTGTGGGAGGGACTTGGTCTCCCATCGTAGGTAAGGTAAGTACCATGTGTGTGGTTGCCTCCTATACCTGAGGAGAGTGAGATGTGGGGAATGGGGAAACAAGATAAGACTCTAGTTATTTTCTCAAGAGAGGATTGCTCAGTTTAGACACTGGGAGGGGAAGGGCTTGGAGAATTGATTTCCCTGACAACAAAAGGGTATAGGACTCAGTGGAGAAACTGAGGTAGGGATCTGTTGTCTAAGATTCCTCTTCCAATTTTTCAGTTGAAAGGTTACCTGCTTGGTACTCAGAACCCAAATGGGCTAGGCAAGTCTGTTTATAACCATCTGTCTGTCCACCCACCCGTTCACTCATCCATCCACTTACCCACTAATGTACATAACCACCTCTCTATCCATCCATCACTCTATAACCATCCAACCATCCACCACTTATGTAAACGCCTGTCCACCACCATCTACCTGTCCATTCACCAATACCTTTACTATCTGTCACTCACCACCCATCCATCCATCCACTCACCTGTCCATCCATCCATCCATCCATCCATCCATCCTTTCATCTATCCATTCATGCATCCATCCACCTGCACATCTAGCCACACATCATCCAGCTATCCATCTATTCACCTATCCACACCATATATCCATTCACCCATTCATCCATCCATTCACTTTCCATATGTCTATTTACCCACCCAGCTACCATCCATTCATGTACCCACTCAGCTACCCATCATTCATCCACCCTTCTATGCACCCATCCATGTATCTGCATATCATTCATCCACTTACCCAGCCACCAATCCCTGTGACCACCTATCTATCTGTACACTCACTCACCTTTCCATCTACTCACCATCCATTCACCAAACAGCAACCTTCTCTGTGCCAGATGTGATTCTGGGTTAAGAGGATTTGACAATGAGGGGACACAGCTGCATCTTGTGGACCTGGCAACCCCAGCACTTTAATGCACAGGACAAATAAAGAAGAGAAGTGCCAGCACTCTGCAAAGTCTTCCATTACTGGAATTCTCTGGGGCAGGGGGCTTGGGGAGACTGATTTCATGTGCCTCAATTTTGGGGCTCTGTCCAGCTGAGGGCAATGTCAGGGGGAGGAGCCTCTCCCAGGCAAGTCTTGAAAGTCCTGACAGTCCCCAGGGTCTCTGGCCTCTGAGCTTTCTATAGGCAAGACCTGAAAGCCACCTTTGCTGAACACCTGCTGTGACCATCTCCAGGCTCTTCAGCCAGCAATTAATGGCCTGAAATCCTGCCAGCAGGATAGGACAAGAGCCTTCAGTGGGTGGACAGCCAGAGCTGGGACGGGAACTTCAGGGTTCAGAGCCAGGTGGTCTGAATATCCAGGGGTCTTTCTCAACAAGGACCCGCTCCAAGATCTGCATGATGGCCAAGTGCCCAGCTTGAACACCTGAGCATTTCTTCCAAGTCCTGTTTCCATTTAGAAGCTGGTTTGGGACAATGGCAGGGCTTGCAGCATGACCTTTTATCTCCATGGTCCTCCTGGCCCCTGCTCAAGGTAAGGCTCGGTTTCTCTCTGGCTTCCACTAGGATTACTTAATGGATAAAAAATAACTAAGCCCAGAGCTCAAGTGTCAGCCATGGGAACAGCTGAGGCTGGTGGCTGGCCTTTTATGCCTTGCAGCTCTGGGAAGAGCTTGTCCCTCCCTTTGGTGGTAGCAGCTGGGGTAGAGCTGATGGAGGGGGCAGGGCTAAAAAGCATTCTGGACATGGAAGTTCCAGGCATAAATGAGGCCACACCTGAGCAAATCAGCACAACTGGGAGAGAGCAAAGTCCCTTCTTTTAAACATGGCCTGTGAGTCCCACCACAATCCCTGGTACCTAGTGGGAAATCAAGATCTGGGCATACATGTGACCTCATCTCTTCCTATTCCTTCCTCCTGCAGTGCAGAGATATAATGTTTCTCTCAAGAGGTGGGACCACCCTATCCTGTTCACGGGAGCCCATGCCACACAGGCTGGGCTTGAGACAGCTGCCCACAAACCATTAGCAAGATAAGTCATGTCAGGCAGCTTCCTGCCCCTGCCCCTCCCCCACCCCAATCTATACATCATCTGTACATCCAGTTAACTCCACCTACTCACCTACCCATCCATCCACCATCCAACTATGCACCAATTTACCCACACATCATCTATCCACCTACCTATCCATCATCCATCCATCTACCCACATCTGTTCATCCATCCACCCATCCATCCACCTATCTATTTACTCATCTGTCTCTCCATCTATTTACCTACCTATTCATCTAACCACCCACCCATCCACCTCCATATATTCATCCATTGGTTCTTCCACCAACCCACCCATCTATTCACCCATCCACCCACCCACCCATCCACCCATCCATCCACTCAGCCATCCATGCTTAGCCATCCATCCATTCACCCACCTTGTCCATCTATTCATCATGTATCCATGATTCCACTCCAACCATCACTCATCTCTCCTCTACTCCCACATCCACTTAGCAATTTCTCCGTTTTTCCTATGTATCACAGGCTGGTGGCTGGAGGTCTCTTATGGGTAAGTCCAACCTTTGGCTCAGTCTCAGGATCTCTTACTGTCATCTTTCAACATTCTTTAGATACCAACAAAGCAATTCTATAGGAACACCATCTGGAGTTCCCTTAATCCACTTCTGTGCTAACACTGTCTACTTGGAGGTAGTATCAGATCTCACAGGATGAGGTTTGGCCCCCCACCAAGACTGTTCCCACTTCAGACATCAGTAGCAAACCTTGATCTGTCTTGCCTGAGCTTCTCATGAGCTAGCTAGCTATAAAGCAGGATTCTCATGGCATTTGCTGGAATGTCTCGTGGCGCTTAGGAAATGTGTTCACTGGGTTATAACAAGGGCGTTATAAAGGATACCAACAGAAAGATGCACAAATGAGTCTGGGGGAAAGGTCATACCCTCCAGGCCTTCCAGATTTGCTTAACTGTCCAGATGCTCCATGACCTCCTTTCGGGTTTTACCGAGGCTTTGTTGAATGGGCTTGGTTAGTTCCATCCTGGCCACTGTTAACCATCAGCTTTTAGCTGCTGTTTTCTCTCTGGATCCCAGAACTCTAACCTTCCTTGCTTCTGGTGAAAAGTCACCTGAGACCCTCAACCACCAAATGGTTCATTAGCATACAAAATGCTTCACTTTAGGCACAGGGTTGGTGCCTGGACGTACTTGGCACTCACAGGGGACTCCCAACTTCCAGAAATGTCTGGGATTGCCTCTTAAAGAAACCTACTACCAAGATTCTGTGGGTGTCCCTAAAATAAGAGCCCTAGACAAAAGTGTTTGACCAAAGTGACCCCTTGGGGACAGGGATAGCTCTCTCAATCCCATCTACATGGCCGCCTCCATACATGAAGAGAAGGGGTGAGCCCTGCTGATGAGAATTTTCTCAGGCTAAAGTCAGCACTCTCAAACAGAGCTAACAATAAACATGGCTGTAGTGAAGGCCCCACCCTGGCCTCTAACTACAGGATCACACACAGAGAAACAGGGTTGAAGCAACTGGACCCGAGGAGCTAGGGACACTAAGAGAGCACTTCCCCCAACTTAGGGTTCCATCCTGGTATTAGAAATGAAACCCAGGACCTTATATATGCTAGGCAGGCCCTCCACCACTGAGCTTCACTCACACCCAGCCCCTCACTGGGGGATTCTAGGCAGGTGCTCTACCACTGAACCACGCTCCAGCCCTAGAAGAACTCTAAGGGAGCTCTTGTATCCACACTTACTGCAAGCCCTGTGTTTGGTCCTTTGTGGCAACTTGGCCAGCTCTAGTCTCTACTGCTTCCATTGGTTAGGGCCTAGGCACAGAGAGGAACTCTCTCTTAACAACACTTTGTCTGCCCGTGACCTCAGAAAGGGCCTGGGCTGGAGCTGGCCAGCAATGTGTATCTAGCCTGACATCTCCCATCCTGACCAGGGCACCTTTGCCAGCAGTCAGCCCCACATGGAGCCCCCTCCACCCTTACCCTCTGTGTGGCGGAAGCAGCTGCAGCCAGGAGGCCTTTAGAATGGAGCTGGTGACATTGATGGATGGCCAGGGCCTCAGGGCTGCTGCTGGGTGAGGGTGAGCCTGCTCCGCCAGGGTGGGGACTGCTCTGCTGAGTTGGCATTTCCGTGGTTGTTTTTGTGAGTGACCTGTGTTCCTCCACTTCACACTGGGGCCTGCTGAGAATGAAAACGGGTTGCTGGTGATGGCATGCCTGCCAAGAGTCAGGCTGCCCAGGCCTCTAGCATCAACTGGGCAGGCGCATGAGTGGTGGGGTCAGGCCAGGCAGCTGGAAGAGAAGACCTGAATTCCCGCTCTTGGGACTTGCCACCTGCCCTTCAGGCCACCTGCTTCTTAAACTCGATTCTCCCTAAGGGATTGATAGTCCTCCACCTGTCAGAATCACTCAGCCCAGCTGGGTGCCTGCCTGGGGCTTTCGGACTTCAGCCCCCTGGAGATGAAGATTTGTGCTCACTCAGGAGAGAGAGCATCAGAGCACACAGCCTCTGACCACTTGTGTGATTCAAAACTTGCTAGGGCATGATGGTGTATACCTGTGACCTCAGCACTGGAGAGGCTGAGGCAGGAGGATAGCCTCAAGTTCTAGGTGAACCTGAGGCTATATACAAGATCTCGTCAAAAGAAAAAAAAAAAAAAAAAAAAAAAAACCTGACCAAAACAATTGCTAGTGTCTGCATTGAACATGTGGACAGATGAAATTCTATTTTGACAATGTATGTTACTCAGACAAAGAAGCTGGCTGGATTCTGTGGTTGTCTGAAGGACTGTAAGTATGTCTACGTGTGTGTGCATATACTTGCATGCATGTACAGCTTGTGTCCATATATGCATGTGTGCTTGTGTGTGCACATGTGTGTGCATATGTAATATGTGTGCATGTGATGTATGTGTGCACATGTGGTTTTGTGTGTATATACATGTGTGTGCCTGCATACGTGTGGGCGTGTAAGTATAGTTTCTACTCCTGCTCCTTTCACCAGAACAGACCTTGCAATCTTGGCAGGACTGGGCTGGTTCCAGAACCACAGCTGTGGCTTTCTGTGACCTAGCACCTCTGGAAGGTTTGATATTAAATCTGGGGACATGTGACAGAGAGGGCCTGAGAGTGGAGATGCAGGGCTGGAGATAGAGATAGAGAGAGAGAGAGAGAAGTGGGGGGGGAGGGGGAGGGAGTAGGGTGGCATATTCGAGCACAGCATGAGTCGCTGGCTCCAGCTTGTTTGTGTCTACTCACCTGAATCCTATAGGCCTGCCAAGTGGTTGCTTTGTGACCTGTCCTCTGGGTCTGGCAAATCAGAGCCCCTGGGCTGCAGTGGAGCCATGGTCCTGTCCCCCTTAAGGCTAGGTTCCAGAACAGAGCACAGTTCCCTAAGTTGTCCACCCTCCAGGTCACAGAAGCCTCTGTGGATGTCTCCCACTGATAAACAGGAACTTGAAACCAAACACAAGTGCTGAGCGCAAGGGGACACAGCTCAGCCTTATCCTAGCCATTGGGGCCTCGGTCACAATGGATGGGCCCAGCCACGTGGTCCCTGTTGCCTCAGCTGTTGGCAATGGTGATGGGGCTGTGGCTCTGGGGTGTGTGGGGGAAAGCTCCTGGGCGCTCCTGGGTGCTGGCATGCTGGTCCTCTCTAACAAGCAGGCCTCCGCAACCCTTTCATCTGATGCTCACATCTTTTACAAACACTGACTCATTAGGCTCCCAAAGCAGGCGGAGGGAGCAGGGTCCCTTCTGTGGGAGGGAGACTGAGCCTCCTCATTGTTCCAGCTTTCCCCGGGGCCACCCACCGAGCCACAATGAGATCCTAGGTAGGAATGCAGCTCTTGGGAGCCAGGCTGAGGCCCCTGTTGGCGAGGTGAGGGGCCTCTAAGCTGTCAGGGGCCTGGCACGCAGTTCCACTCTGGGTTATAGCTATGCTAGTCGCTTGCTCACTGTCATTTCTCTCCCATGTACAACTGAATTCAGGCTCTGGCTTCATGCATGTCCCCCTGTGTGTTGAGCTCCTTTGATGGGAGAGCACCAGGCCTGTCTTCCCTGCCCCAAGCCACACTTTTACTTTTGCCTTTGTTGTCACTGGGAGGGGGCATTTTGTTTATGGATTTGCTGACGGGTGAGGGGGTGTCCTCAGGATCCGCAGTGAAAAGGTGGAAGCCGAGAGGAAGCCGATTCTAATCGCTCAATCTTGAAGTTCCTTCCTCTCTCTTGCCATCTCAACTAAACTGTAATCAGACTTTTGTTGGGGCTTAGAAAAGGTTTAAGCAGAAACTCCAGGGGCTGGCTATAGCCGGGTCTGCTAATTCGTGCCTTGGGATCCCCTGAGAATCGGAGAGGGAGACGCAGCAGCGCCTGGGTACAAGCCCATTCCCGTCTGCCCACCTGGGCCTCTTTGAACACCCGGACATTACCGGGGCGCCCATTGTGTGCCTGTCAGTCAGGCCCCTTTGTGGGATTACTTTCATTTAGAAGGCCTTTGCCTGCTATTTTGGTAGCTCGTCAGTCTTGACTTAAGGTGAAAGCTTGTCTTCTGCTTGACAGTGAGGGAGGTGAAAATTACTGTGTGGATAGAAAACTGCAGGTTACACAAATAACATGTCACCGGAGAGCAGGCCCGAGCCTCAAATCAATTCATAAAGCAGCGAGCCTGTTGTGCGCCCCAGGCTGGCTGCACGGGACTCGCACTGCACAATACCACCCCCTCCCCTTTTCTCCACGCCCGGGCGGCTGCATTTCTGGTTGAAGTTTTGTTTTTCGTTCTTCCTCATCCCAGGCTTCAGAGTATCTTTTGCTGTGGGTGTTCTGGAGGGTAGTGGCTGCTTGGTCCCAGCTCTCAGAGAGCCAGTGCAGAGTCCAGAAGAGTAGACACTAAATGCACTGGGGGTGGAGGTTGAGTTCAGCTCTCAGATCTCAACCCGCACCAAGGGCTGGCAGGACCAGGAATCCAGGGCAGCCACAGCTCTTGGGCTTTTGTCAGCCTAGGTGCTGACTGAGGGCAATAATGTTCATTGCCATGTGGAAAAACAGCCTTGAGAATTCTTTTGAGTTGCAGCTTCTGGGATGAGAGTTGTCTCACGTTGGCTCCTTCACGCTGGACAACCCCAAGACGTAAAGTCTTGCCACAGAAGACCTTGGGGGCAAACCATGACTTCCAGTTAAGACCTGAGGGAAGACCTGGGAGGTATTTCCTAGACCCTGCTGGTTTTTAGTCTGAGCCTTGGATACCCCACAGCTAAGTCCAAACACATCATTTCCACAGAGACCTGTGAATCAATCCATAAGGAAAGATGGAGCTGGTGGGAGACAGCGATGGGGGATGGTAAGGTGGGTTGTATATGATCAGAGCACAGCTGTGTATGAAGATGTCACAATAAAATAATTTATTATTAATTATTTTTGCATTTATTTATTGTGTGTGTGTGTGTGTGTGTGTGTGTGTGTGTGTGTGTGTGCGCTTGGGTGCACACCTGCAATAGTGTATGGATGGAAACCAGAGACCTGCTTGGAAAAATTAATCCTCTCCATGTGGGTTTTAGGGATTGCACTCAGTTCATCCAGCTTGGCAGCAAGCATCCTTACTCATTGAACCATTTTACAGGCACCTAAAAAATAATTTTTAAAAAGAGAAGAGGCATCAGGGTGGAGAGGTGTGGAGCAGTTGTGGAGCTGATTCCTCTAAGAGCTTCTGAGAGCTGACCCTGCTGGGGAGAACAGTGGATGTCACATGTAAACGCCAGAATAGCTCTAGGAGAATCTTCTAGCTGTCTTATTCAGATCAGGGAGGTCCTGTCCTTTGCTGTAGGAGATGGTGTGGACTGTAGAACCCAGCCGTGGTCGATGTCCAGGGGAAGGTACACACAGACCTGGCTGGCCCTGGATGGGCTCCTTGTGGTCCAGTCTTGCCGTTGCTGCTCGTTCCTTACTGCACAGCTGTTGTAGAATGGGCATTGGTACAGACTGGCTCCATCCACATGGACTGGTGTGTTCTTCCCACTAGGGCCAGGAGGAAAGAGCAGGCCAGGCAGTTCTGGGCATCCGTGCCCCCTCCCTGCCCCAGCGGAGCCAGCAGACCCTACCTGTGCTGGCCTGTGCCTGCAGCAACTGTCATTTGGAAAATATGTGATCCGGCAACCTGAGTCTCCAGTTTCAGCCCTGCACGCCCCAGCGAGGGCAAGCGGCTGCTTCCTGGGGGCTTTCGTCCAGCCATATGAGAACCCCTAGAAAAGGGGCCTTGGGGGTGGGGGTCTTGTTCTCAGAAAAGGGCAGACCCCTCCCCCCCAATGGCTCCTCCACCTGCCCTCAGCCATCTGTAAGGCCTGTCTAGGACTCAGATCTCAGATCTGTCACCTGAAGGTGTCACTCAGAACAAATCCCTGGAGAGCCAGGTGTGGTGCCGCAGGGATACTGTTGGCTGCCAGCCAGGTTCCAGGCAGATTCAGGGAATGAGCCCTTAGGAGGCCCAGTCTGTGCCCAGGTTATTCCTGGGGCAGCTCAAGTGGCTACCCTACACAGCGGAGATGGACACGAAGCTTTGAGTCCCTGATAGGACCAAATGAATGAATGAATGAATGAATAAGTAAATAAGGCATGGCCTGGGCCTCCTGCCTTGACAAGACAGGCCTGTCTCAGCTTTGCTGGCTGCTGGCACTGAACCTGCCAGACTCTGTTGGCTGACAGCTGATGGGTGGTAGGGTGGGCTGCCCCTGTTATTAGGATGGCAGACTTACAGGCTTAGGATGAAGTGTGGCCCAGCATGAAAACTGTGTCTGGTTTTTACCACTGAGAACAAGGTCTTCCTAATGAGCAGGACCCAGCTGGACCAAACCTGCTTCCCTGGGTCTGGGATGATTATCCCTGCTCTGGCCTCGGATTATAGTGGGCTCTAGAGCCAAAGGAACCACAGGCTAGGTAGTTCTCCCAGCACCCACACTCAAACGTATTCACTCACTCTCTCCAACCATTGGAGGTAGGGATCATAGACCCCCATGTTTAAATTAAATGTGTATGGGTGTTTTGCTTACATGTATGTCTGCGTACCACGTGCCTGCAGTACCTACAGGCGCTAGAAGGGGGCGTTGGAATTCTTGGGACTGGAGTTACAGGTGGGTGTGGGTCGCTATGTGGGTGCTAGCCATTGAAGCTGGGCATAGACCCCATTTTTACCTCATGAGGCTCAGAGAAGTTGAGTAACTTGCCCTAGGCTCCCTGGCCAGAGAGGATGGATCTGCATAGGTATCTCTTCCAGTAGCTAGGTGGAGGAGGCTTGGCGCTTTGCAGACTCTCCCTGTGGTTCCAGTTCCTCGGAATGTAGATTGAGGAAACTCCTGCCTTGGCAGGGACTCAGCAGCGGGAGGATCGGGTCTGCAGTCACAGCTCTTGAGAAGTCTGTTGGGAGTTAGCCAGTGTTTGCATAACTCCCAGGATGGAGGGGAGCCTTGGCAAGATGGTTTGGGCATTTACTGGCTCAGGCTAAGTCAAGCAGGTCTATTGGCATCAGGTATGGCCAGATCCAGATGTTCTAAATATCATCAGCTGGCTTTCTTCCACATCTGCTTTTCTTCAGTCTTAGGCAGGTCCTTTCATATGGTCAAGGTGGCCATTCCAGTTTAACATTAAGTGTGTCTTCCTACGGGTACTTACTGGCCACAATTGAATCCGAGCATCACAGCCTGGATGCCCTGGCCCATTCTGAGGTCCTCACTGGACCCTGGCTTGGCTCCAGGTCTTAGGTTCATTGGGGACCAAAATAGGGGGTCCTGAGCCCCACAGACTTGTTAAAGGTTCTGGCTATGGAGTTACACGGTTTGTTCAGTCATAAATACCACAGAAGGCTTGCTTGCCTTCCATGATAGGAAGCTCACCCCTTCTGAAGAAGCCATGTCT
Source organism: Cricetiscus sungorus (assembly GCA_030556225.1). Lineage (NCBI taxonomy): Eukaryota > Metazoa > Chordata > Mammalia > Rodentia > Cricetidae > Cricetiscus > Cricetiscus sungorus. Next base: position 11,217,355 of record JANBXA010000044.1, read on the forward strand.
CCTACCTGATGGAAGGTCTCAGAGACAGGCAGTATTTGTAGCCACTGGTCAGACACCAGCCATTTCCTCACATGGCCATGTGACTTGCAAGCTTCAAGACCAGGGGGACAGCGGTTGACTGCAACTTGGTGTAGGAAATCTCCAAAGGGAGGATGCCAGAATGAGGGAGGAAGGCACAACATCTGTGTGAGGGGATTCTGGCTCCCTCATACAGACCCCCTCCTCACCGTGCTCCCTCCATAAGATATGATCTCATGTATCCCAGGCTGCCTTCAAATTTGCTCTGTAGCCAAGGAAGACCTTGAACTTCTGGTCCTCTTGCCTCCACCTCCCAAGTTCTAGGATTCTGTGATGCTTGTGATGAAACCCAGGACTTTGGGCTTTCTAGGCAAGTACTTCATTAACTGAGCCATTTTCCTGGCCCTGCAGGGATATCCTGAGGGGCCCTAAAGATCCTGATTCCCCCCATAGATTCAGACAGAAGTCCCCTTCCTTTAGGCCTGGTCCTTGTTCCTCCCTGTTTGTGGTGTGCTGGCTACAGAACACAGTGACTGAGATGACTGGTTAATCCCCAGTCCCTCTCTCACTCTAGTCCAGCATCCCCTGTGTCCCTAGCCTCCAGCCCCACTTTTAACCTTTGGTGACCGCTGGCCAGAGGCCTCTGCTTGCCTCACAGCTGCCTTCGGCCCTGTGCCGCATCTCAATGTGCAGCTCTTTCTGGGTTCTTAGCCTGAATCTTTCTTTGCTGAGGACCACAGGACTAGACAAAGCTGCCCAGTCCAAAGGAATGGGCGCCAGCCTCCCTGGGAGGCCTCACAGGACTCAAAGGCCAGCCAGAGATGTGTCTGGAGGTTGCCAGGGAAAGGGCCAAGCTTGTCCTGTCAGCTGCCATTATGTAGAGGGGCCCTACCCTTCCCCAACTCTGCCTCAGCAGCATGGGACTGCCTTTAGGCAAACCTCAGAGCACATCAGGGTTAGATATTTGTGCATGGTAACCACAGCTGTCCTTAGCCCCTGGTGACTCACCAACCCAACTCTCTGTCTTTCATTTCTTGGTTGGTTGTAGGCCTTGGAGGGTTAGCGAGCTGGGGAAGTAGGAGTCCAGATCCTCTGCATCTGGGTCAGCTGGAGGCCTTGGAGGCCAGGCTAGGCTTGCCTGACCTCCAGGCAGTGGAGGAAGCTACACTCCAGCCTAGGTTAGCTGAAGTGTCCTGAGAGCAATCGTTTCTTGTACTCAGGTAGAACCTTCCTGTGAGATTTTCAGTTCTGTGTCAGAAGACAGTCTGGACACTGAGGGGTCACTGGAGCCTGTGATGTCATGGGAACTGGTGTGCTTTAGGGTGCTGGTGACTGATGGGAGATATCCTCATATATATATATCCTCATATATATGTTCTTATTAGTTAATGAATAAAACACTGTTTGGCCAATAGAAACAGGAAGACACGCAGGACTAGGAGACAAGAAATATTCTGGGAAAAGTAGCCAGAGAGAGACTATGGAGAGATAGATACCATGTAGCCACCAAAGGAGTAATAGGTCCGGGCATTCTCTATATGGAAATATGTAGATTTATAGAAATGGGTTATTAATTAAGACAGAGCTAGCCAATAAGAAGCCCTAGCCATTGGTCAACAGTTTTATAATTAATATGTCTCTGTGTGTTCATTTGGAGCTGAAGCGGCAGGACCTGGGGGGAGAGGGAGGGACAAGAAACTCCAGTTACAGGCGGCTGCTGGGCAACCAAATCCTTGAATGAAACAGCCCTGACAAAAGGTTTGCACACTGTGTGGTGTGTGGTAAGGTGACCACATGACCTACTCAGAGTGATGCACTGGGGACACAATGGCACTGCGACCCAGCATGATATGACCTAGAAAAATGCTGAGAAAATGACGAGTTTGAAGGAAGTGTTAACTGTTTCACCTTTATTTTTAAATTCACATAATTTTTAAAACATGAGTGTGGGGAATCAAACTTATATCCTTTTGTGCTTGCACACCAAACACTCTTACACACTGAGTCCCCCCCCAGCCTTAGTGTGTGTGTGTGTGTGTGTGTGTGTGTGTGTGTGTGTGTGTGTGTGTGTGTGTGTATTTAGAGAAGGGGACCATATACATGCTTGGCAAGAACTCTATCACTGGACTATACTGCCAGCCCCTCACTTGGGGATTCTAGGCAGAGATTTACTACTGAACCATTGTCTTAGCTGAAGATAAGGGGAAGGTCGTACAATATCGAGTATAAACCTGTACCTTGCCTATTGGAGTCTGACATGCCAGTGGCTAAATAGTCTTAGCCCCAAGACACAGGGATATTGTCCTTGATGGGAGCAGTAACTATGGCTTCAGCACAGCAGTGAGATGGTACCTACATACGATGTCACCAGAGAGCCCCCACTGAGAAGATGCTTGGGGAATAAACAGGCAAGATGACCCTGTTTTAGTTTAATTTACTGTTGCTATTGTGTGTGGGGTGGTGCTCACATACCACAGCATGCATGCTAACTCTACTAACTTTGTAGAGTTAGTTATTTACTTCCACTTTTATATGGGCCCAGAGATCGAACTCAAATTGCTGGGATTGCAGAGCAAACACGTTTTCCTGCAGAGCCATCTCACCAGCCCAAGATCTGTTTGAAATCCTGTATGATGGGGAACATCATCTGAGGGAGTCTCCATGATGGTGGAAACAGCATGTCTGTCATCCTGAGACATCACTAAGGTTGATTTTAACCTTATCTAGTTTGAATTATCTGAGATGTAAAGTTAAGTGGCCACCTGGGGCCGGTGGCAACCTATTAGACAGGCTTAGCCAAAACTGGTGACAGTGTCCTTGATCAGGGTTTGGGCCATTCAAAGTTGCCTCTTGTCAAAGCTGTCTCATGGAGAGAGAAGCAATGACAACAGAACACCAGTGAACTCATCTCGTGGCATCTTCAAGATTTCATGGTTTTTACTGAATGAACTGGGCAATTGCAGAAGGAGTTTGAGCTCAGCTGACACAATACTGAGGATCTGGACTGAAGAATGAGGAGGCCCAGAACTTACTGTGAAATGCAATGAAGTGGAAGCTTGAGTGAATAGATGGGTAGGTGGGTGGGCAGATGTTGTATGTAAGAAGGGGTGGGTGGATAGATGGGTAGCTAGATGTGTGGATAGATTGGGTGGTTACATTGGTTTGTGGGTAAGTGGATGGCTGTTTAGATGAAATAATAGATTTCTAGACACATAGATGGCTAGATATGTAAGTTGTGAGGATGAGTGAGTGGGTACATATATAGATGGGTAGATAGACAGATGATAAAAAGACAGCAATTAATGTAAATTGTAGAACTCAGGTAATGGATATAATATTTGCTAATAGAATATTTGTGAAGTAAAACCCAATGTGGTCAGCTAGTGTGTTTGTTCCAGTTCCTTGGAGGGACTACCTCTCCAGAAGAGTTGGGAAAGTGTCAGGAAAGGGCTGTGAAAAGCTGGTCCTCTCCCAACAATGTGTTCCCTGACATCACGGGCAGGGGTGTGTGTCTCTGATACCTGCTGAGGACTTGGGAATGCAGGGATGCAACCCCAGTGCCCAGCATAAGGCCTGCTAGTGATGAGCATTCAGCCTGTGTGTGGCCAGGGGACCACTGGCGGTGTGAATGGAGAGGATGAGGGGTTCTATCTGACAGTAAGAGGCTGTGGTTGCCCTTACATGTGGTCAGTGCCCTCCAATACAAAGCCCACCGTCTTGGCACAGTTGCTAAAAGGCCATGTGACATTCACCAGCCAGCTCAGGGGCTCTGCTTGGTGCCCCTAGAGGTCACTAACCATTGTAGGTTTTGTCTCCTTAGCAGACTCAGCAATGTTACATCCTTGGCTACCTATGTTTGGAGGCACTTTGCTGGGCCTACCCCAGCTGTGCAGTCTTGTCCATGTGGGTGGTGATGGGATGACCCTGTTCTGGGAACATGCTTCCTCAGCCTGTCCTCCATGCGCATTTAGGAGAAATTCTAGGAGAAATATCCCCAGGGCTCTAGGCACCCCAGCTGGCCTTGGTGGAGCGTGTCCAATTTGTGTGTGTGTACATGCACATCAGTAGATGTCTGTGAGGAGGCCTGAAGTCAAACTTGGTGTTTGTCTTTATCACTCCCCACCTTATTTTTTGAGGCAGGGTCTCTCATTGTACCTGGCCCTCATCAACTGGCTAAACTGCCCTGGCCAGTGAGCTTTGGAGACTCATTTATCTTTGTCTTCCCAGTGCTGGTGTTACAGCTGTGCACTGGAGGGCTCATCATTTTCGTAGGAGCTGGGGGTCTGAAATCAAGTCTTTACCCTTGTGCAGCAAAGACTTTGAAACTCACTGGACTACCTGTCTAGACAAATCCACTGCTGTGTCTACTTCTCTCTGTACCCTGAGGTTATCTTCAGCCTAGGATCTGTGGGTGTCATGCCATCATCACCTATGGCACCCTCTTCAGTGGGTGCTGGTGGCACAAATAGCTTCCTCCCTCCAGCAGCCCACTCTGTCCACACACCGGCACAGCTGTGCACTCTTTGTACCTTACTTGTGTAGTTTTGACAATGAGAGCTCTCTCTTCCATGCCAGGGAGGAAGCAACAAGTATGAGCTAGATGAAGCTGCTAAAGGCCCAGGACAACCATCCAGACTCCATCTGGCTGACTTCCAGAGGCCCCAGACTTGGGCACAGAAAGAGGGTGCCCAGCATTTCTGATGTGCCTACTTCCCTTGCACGTGGCTTTATTGCAGCCCAGCCCTTCGTCCTTGAGCTTGAGAGATTTGGAGCAGGAGAGGAGGTTCACAAGAATCCAAGAAACCCTGGATCTGCCTTCCTGAGTCCCAGACACAAGACTAGCATGATTCCCGAGCCCCATCAGGGTCAAGGCTGGGAGGTCCTTGGCACAGCAAGGCAAAGCGTCTCGTCACATAAGCATGGCCAGCTTGCCTTTCTTTCTGGGAAGTGCTTATTTAGTCTTTGAGAGAAACACACTTTTAAAGCATGCACTCCCTGCACCCGGAGGGTTGGGTTGAATGAGCCCTTGTTGGCTGAGTGCTGGGTGCATTTTGAAAGGGCCTGTGGACTGAGCCAGCGCTCAGCAGAAAGTTGGAGCCTGCCTCCACAGGAGTGGGCACTGCTGTAAGAGTCTGAGCCAGGGACCCTGGGTCAGTATAGAGGGGCCACTGAGCAGCCTGTTCCAACCCAAAGGGACAAGTGCTACCTCTCCAGACCCCAGTTTCCCCATCCTTAGGAGTGTAGCTATACGTGCGCCCAGGGTCATCTGCTGGGATTTATGGGGATTGATCTTCCATGCCTCTGTTTCTTCATCTCTGGTATCATAGGCCATGTGGGACATCGCCAGATGGATGAGGTTCTTTGTGCCTCTGACCCTCTGCCTCCCAGAATCAGCCACCATTGGAGGCATCTTTACCTTATCCTATCAGAATCAGGCTGGGTGGGAGAACATGTCCCAAGAGAGGAGGGGCCAGTTCTCTCTTCCTCCATACTGGGTGAGGTCTTCTGCTACTGTCTTTTTTTTTTTCTTTTCTTTTCTTTTCTTTTCTTTTCTTTTCTTTTCTTTTCTTTTCTATTGAGACAGGGTTCTCTATGTAGCTTTGTAGAGAAGTCTGGGTTCAAACTCAGAGATCTGCCTGCCTCTGCCTCCCAAGTGCTGGGATTAAAGGTGTGCACCGCCACCTCCCGGCTCTGCCACTGTCTTTTGAGATCGCTGTCCAGACACACAGATCCCAGGTGAGCATGGTAGCTCTCTCTCCTGTGGCCTTCACCTGTACAAATTGCACTCAATGCAAACCCGTGAGGCTGGACTCCAGCAGGCAGGGCCAGGAAGGTATTTCATGTCCCATCTGTGTGTGATTGGCCGAGGGGCTGCCATCTGTTATATGGCCCCTCTTCTTTAAATATCTCGTATCCATAGACACCAAATCCAATTCTGAGTACTCCACCCAGGACGATGCCTAGGTTCGATTTCCCTGTGTGTGAATTTGTGAAGGCTTGTCTTGATAACTGATATGCGGAGGGTTCGAACCACTGCGGACAGCAGCATTTCCTAGGCAGGGTGGCGCTGGACTCCATGCTAGAGCTAGCTAAAATGTGTGTGAGCCGGATAGAGACAGTGATCCTCCATGGGCTCTGAGGGAGCTCCCTGATTAGAAGTAGGGCTGTGTGGAAGGGCTAGCAGGCCTGCCTGCCTCCAGCTTCCTGCCTGGAACTTCTGCCCTGACTTTCCTCTGTGATGATGAACGATGATCTGGAAGTGTTGAGTAAATAAGCCCTTTCCTTCCCTGAGTTGCTTTTGGTCACAGTGTTTTATCACAGCAACAGAATGAAATTAGAACATCAGGGCAGGGCACAGACAGGGCATTGGGGAGCTGGGCAGGAAGCCATGAGCCTTGCTTCTACAGAAGATAGGGCTAAGGTATCACTGGAGGGAGATGGGATTCACAGAGACTGGGAACAGAGACCCCCCCCCCAGGGGACAGGCATCAAGAGATGCCAAGAATCCTTGGGGCTCTTTGCAAGGAAGTTAGGCATCAGAAAGCACAAGGCGTCCTTCAGGTGTGCGGAGGGCACTGAGTCTGGATTCTGGGACTGCTTCTGATGTCCCCTCTCCTGGCATGTTCTTTTGATGAGCTGCTAGGAGGGTGATCTCCACTTGGTGACTCTTTGTTCTTTGACAGCAAGGAGTGGTAGAGGGCCTAGTCCTCCATGAGCATTTAGGAGAAATTCAGAGATGAGACTATATCTCCAGAGCTCTAGACACCCTAACTGGTATTCCAGAAAACCTTCTACATAAGGTGTCACACTTGGGGTCATTTCTTGATGTGATTGTACCAAGAAACATGATGGCTAATGAGGTAGTGACTGAGGCTTTGTGGGGAGCAGGGTGGAAGGGGTGTGGAGGTGTGGGGAGGGGTGAGGGGGTTGGGAAGAATGGGGAGAGGTGGGGAGGAGTGAGGAGGGTTGGGAAGAATGGGGAGAGGTGGGGAGGGATGGTTGCTTTCATGTTCTCCAATGCTGCTGTCCCCCCACTGATCCCCATAGCAAGAACAGACCCTGAGCCTTTGAGGTCCTTATGCCTCTGCAGCTGGGCATGGGCAGGGGTCCTGAGGGAGGGTCCCAGCTGGCAGGGACATCCTGTTTGTGACCCCACCCTTTTGCAGCAGCAGCCTGGAGCAGCTTGCAGGTCCTGAGCTTCTTGTCCATGTCCACAGCCATACACCATTCCTCTCACGGGTGACACTTGAGAAAAAACAACAACTTCAGCAGAGGCCACCAGAGGCCACCTGGAGGCTCAGCTTTCATTTATTTGTTTATTTTGGTGTTTTTGAGGCAGGGTCTCACTATGTAGCTTTGGCAGCCTGGGGCTTACTATGTAGACAGGCCTTGAATTCAGAGAGGTCCACCTGCCTCAGTAGCCGGAGTGCTGGAATCAAAGGTATGCCAGCATTTAAATTAACAGTGACCCACAGTCCACCTCTTGGTCCCGGACCTGTGGACAGGGAGGGCAGAGGCTGTGGGTGGGAAGGCCTGGACCAGGCAGCAAGATCAGCCTCTTCACCGCTGTCCTGACTCTTCAGTGTATGTCAAGGTTGATGCTGTCAGCTTTGCTGGGTGATACCTGGCTTCCTAGAACAAATCCCACGGTTGGTCCTTGTTTGTCCCTATAGTTCTCCATCCAGTCATTCATGCCTCTCAGGGAGGAGTGGGCCAGGGCCACTGGGATTTTGTGGCTGAGAGCAACGGGACCACGAGACAACTCCAGAGGTCCCCCAGCTGGGTGTGCTGCACATTTCTAGTTTCATATGGGAAGGGCTCTCCCAGCCTCCTGGCACTGTGAAGTGAGCCAAAGAGAGTGCCCCTGGCTCCCGAGCTGCAGCGTCAGCTCATACAACCCCTCCTGGGCCACGTGCCTGGCCAAGAGCCCATCTGCTCACTCCTGGCTACCCCTCCAGTCCTGGACTCAAGTCCAAGAGGGGGCAGGGTTCCAGGAGGAGGGAGCCAAGGCTCTCTGGACAAACCAGTGTTGCTGCTGGCCAATTGGGATGGGATTCCAAACAAACACCCTCTCTCAGACCTCACGCCTCCCGCGGACTCAGAGGTAGTCAGGAGGTGCCAGCAAAGGACTCTTGCCAGGATGGAGATGTGGCCAAGAGGGCAGCAAGTACACTTCTTTCCCAGGGTCAGGGACTAAGGCCAGCAGGACCGCCAGCTTGGCCCAAGGTTACAAGTGAGAGAGACGCTGTTATGTGCTCAATTCCTGAGAGAAGATCAGAAATCCTCGCACCGAGTCAGGTTAGCATTGAAGCCGTCATACACCATGCACGTAATCGTAATGTCAACAAAAACAGGCCAAGACTGTAGTACACACATAAATCCAGCCCGAGACTGAGGCAGGAGGATCATGAGTTTCAGGGCAGCCTGTACTACATAGCAAGACCCTCAAGAAAGCAAAATAAACACATGCCTCCAAACTATATCCTCTAGAATAAGAAAACAATGACAAAAAGAAGTGTTGCTTTGTGCTTCTGCTGATTTCCTTAAGATGGCCTTTAATGGTGTCCTAAATAGCTGGACCCACACACCTTCTTTTGTATTCGTTATTTCCATGATGCTACATCATGATATCATGTGGTCCCTGGGAAGTTGCTTTGCCACCCATACATGAGAAGAAGAGAGTCAAAGGACAGGTGGCAACTTGGTGTTATTGATGCATGTGGTGAGTTTTGACCTCACAGGCTCTTGAATGCATCTACAGGCACTTTGAGAACCATGGCTATAAATTATCTGACTAATACCAAAGAAGGCAGAAAATATGAAAAAGAAAGAAGAAAACCAAAATAATAATAACAAATTCACCAAATAGCCTCAAATAAACAAACAAAGAAACACAAAGATAACCAAAACAATGAGACAAAAATCAAGTAGCAAAATTTGGCACTTCAATCCAGCCACATCAAAGTTTACAATAAACGTAAATGGATTAGACATCATGGTGTAAAGGCAAGTTGACTACATTCTTTGGCATGTAGTACATACCTTTAGGAAGGACCACTTGCCCCCTCCTGTGTTTTTACCCTCAAACGTTGAGCCTCCTTATGCTCAGTTTGTGTGAGTCTTTGAGAGATAAAGTCAGCTTAGACAAGAATTAAGGCCTCTTAAATTTGTTCTAAGCTAGGCCTGAGTCTCACTTTGTCTTCACAATGTCACAAAAGAGTTATTTCTGAGGGCTGATTTGAATCTCAGAGGGCACAGTGCAGCCCAGACTCAATCTGGCTGACCCTGTATATGTCTAACAAAAGCCTAATTCAATAGTGATTGGACACAGGATTTATTTGAAACATTTACTCTCTCCATTTTACAGTGGGTAACAAAGGACCAGGTACATGGTGGGAGGCCCTAAAGGAGAAGTCACACAGAGGCACAGGACCCATTTTGGCTTGGAGACACTGGTTGGTGTTTGTGAGACCTCTCAGTTCTGACCTGAGATTTTCCCTAGGTTAGGAAGCCATGCTCTGGGAGGTGCAATACTTCGGTTCCTACATCTAAACACCTGTCTGGTTTGTGCAGTACCTATTAGGTCAAATACTGGTTCAGTTGTACAATCTCTTTTTTCATCTGTGGGATGAGCACAGAAGGCTGCTGGGAGAGTCCAGGAGTTCCAGGAAACTGGGAGGTTGGCTCCATGGCCGGCCACTAGCTAAATGGACAACATGACTGTGGCTAGCTCCAGCCTGGGGTATCATCCAATCCTACCGTAGCTGGGCTCCTTGGGTTTGCATTTCATGATGTGGGGTCAGAAAGATGCCTCGGTGGGCAAAGTGCTTGCTGTGTAAGCATGGGTATCTGAGTTAGGATCCCCAGCACCTATGTAAAAACCTGGGTGTGGCAGTGTGCCTCTGTGGTTCTGGCACTGGGGAGGTGGAGACAGGAGGATCCCTGGAGCTCTCTGACCGGCCAGTCTAGTCAAACTGGTAAATTCCAGGTGGTGGTGGTGGCACACACCTTTAATCCCAGCACCTGGGAGGCAGAGGCAGGTGGATCTTTGAGTTAGAGGCCAGCTTGGTCTACACAGTGAGTTCCAGGATAGTCAAGGCTACACAGAGGAACCCTATCTCAGAAAATCAACATATAATCAAACATATATATGAACGATTGAGGAAGATACTGAGCATTGATTGACCTCTGTGACACATACACAAACACAAACATGTGCTTGCATGCATGTACACAAAGGAACATGTGTATACCCAAAGTATTGAAAAAGTAATTTCAGAATGTCAGAGAACCCACAGTGCTTGGTACCGCGCATCAGCTGATTTCCTCCAGTCCAAGTGATCCCATCCCTGAGCTGCCTCTGTCTTTAGCATTAGCTCCCTGGGGCCCAGACCCCAATCCCAACCCCACTTATTTCATTTTCACCTGAGAGGTGGTGACAGTTCTGTGGAGGGCCAAGAACTCACCCTGTGGGACCCCCAAAGAGCCTGCTTGCCTTCAACTCTTTGTGTGTGTGTGTGTGTGTGTGTGTGTGTGTGTGTGTGTGTGTGCTTTTTAGCATATCTGGTGTAACAGCGCATGGGGGCTTTCTCCTGGCAGACTCAAGCTCCTTCCACCCACACAGACACCAGCAGTGGGGATGAATATGTTCTTGCCATCTCTGTACTAAAACCTTCGTTTACTGGTGGCCTCCAGGCTGGAGCAGCTGAGGTCTTTGTGCTCTGGGTAGCCTGAAGCCTCCAGATAAAAAAACAGTGTGAGTGTCTCTAGGAAGTGAGAAATACTGTGGTTGGCTGATCCTGGCATTCTTGTATGGTGTACTGTGGTGTGTGTGTGTGTGTGTGTGTGTGTGTGTGTGTGTGTGTGTGTGTGTGTGTGTGCAGGTATGCAGGGGTGTAAGCATGTAGAAGTCAGAGGACAACCTGTGGACTTCCTTCCTTAGGTGTTTTCCACTTTTTCTTCAAGATAGTGTCTCTCATTGTCTAGAATTTCATTAAATAGGGCTCATTAGCTTGCCCACAAGCTTCTAGGGCCCTGTCCACCTGTCTCTGAGTCACATCTCACTAATGGGATTATAAATGTTCCCCACTGCATTCAATCTTTTACAGTTTTTACAGACTAAAGCTATCTCTCCAACCTGACTTTGGTTTCTTGAGACAGAGTCTCACAGTGTAGCCTAGGCTGCTCTCCAACTCGAAGACCTACTGAATGCTGGGATGACAGGTGTAACCATGAAGCCCAGCTACAATGCGTCAAGTATGATTATGTATGTGTGTGTGTATGTACATACATACACACACATATGTGCTTATACATATACACACATACACACACACACACACACACACACACACATGCAGGCGCGCACGCACACATTTAATACTTAATGTTGGGATCTACTCTGCCTCTTGATGGGAGGAGCAACCAGGCTGTGTGGTGATAGGTGGGTTTGTTAAGCCTTTTTGCAGGGGCTGGAGATGTTCAGGGCATACTGCTCCTGCAGAAGGCTGCAGTTTGAGTCCCAGTAACTATATTGGGGACCTCACAACTATCTGTAACCCCAGCCCCTGTGGGATTCAGGGCCTCTGGCCTCCACAGACACCTGCCCTCATGTGCACATGCCCACATCCAAACATGCACAAAAACACATAATTGCAATTTTTAAAAATTAGAAATAGAAATGTGTAGATGCTATGTGCAGTAGGGCAGGCCTATCATCTCAATGCACAGGAAGCAGAAACAGGAGGGTTGACAGTTCTAGGCCAGCCTGAGATATATAATGAACTCTTGTATTAAAAAATAGAAGCAGGTGAAATGTTCAGTGGGTAAAGTTACTCACTATACAAGCTTCAAAACTTGATTTGATCCCCAGAACCCACAAAAAGGGGGAGGAGAGAACTGAATTTACAAAGTCATCTCCTGACTTTTATATGTGTGCTGTGGCATATGCTTGCCCTTTCATTAGCTACCATACACACAGTAACAAATGCCCCCTCCCCCCCCCCCGCCAAGAGCCTGGGTTTGGGGTTTAAATGTCCCTTAAAAGCACACGTGGAAGGCTTGTTCCTCACTGGGAAGAAGCAGACCCTTTAGGGATTAGGACCAAGAAGGAAGAAGTAGTTTGTCCCAGAGATCTGCCTGTCTCTGTCTCCCCAGTGCTGAGATTACAAGTGTGTGTCACCATTCCTAGCTTGTGTCTGTGGAGGTATCAAACCCAGGTCCCAAGCCTTGCAAAGCTACCAATTTAAAGTGTTTATGACGCTGTCAACTCTGGTCCTGCTAACCTGTACTTTCTCAGGAAAACAGGTTGATGGGCTGACAAGACTGCTCTAGGACATGCTCGTACACCACAGAGAAGGTTATGAAGAAATGAGAAAAGAAACCATGACCTTAGATTTCTAGGGCAGATCTCTGGATCTTCCAAATGTCTCCTCAAATCCAGGCAAGTCCTCGTGCTGTTTTTGTGTCATTAGCAGCAGGGGTAGACAAGACCCAGATGAGGTCAGGAGGAGTAGGGGGGGAAGTGTCCTTGTCCCCTCTGCTCCTTGGGCCTGGCTGCTGTCTTCTGAATTTAACCTGGATCTTTCACTAACTAATCCTCCCTTCCTCTCTAGTCCTTTTCTGTCCATCCCAGCCCCTCCCCCAGGGCCTCTTGCCAGGTGCCACTTTGCCTTTCCATGCCTCCTCTCACCTAATCATCCCCAGATCCCAAGTCCCTATCTAGATTTGCAGCCCTGGTCCTGGATCACGTTGTCAGCCCTTCCCCCAGGGATGCCATGGGCCTGGAGACCTCTGGACTAAGTACAGCCTGGAGCCCTGGCCAGCCAGCTCATTCCCATGTCCTCTGGTGGGACTCTGCCTAGTCTTCCAGATCCTGAACCCTTGGGGCATAAAGTTTTGGGGAATAAAGTGTGTCTGGACCATTCTCACATGCCAGAATTCACTCTGAGCCACTTTGAATAGGAAGGCACACTCAGGAGGTCCAAGACCTGACCTGGGCCCACTCACTGCCCTGAGCCTGGATAGACAGGACCCTCCAAGTGAGGGGTTGAGCAAAGGGGACACAGTGCCTGTTCTGTCCTGTGTGCATCTATGGCTTTGGCCTGGGAGGGACAGATGAAGGGGCAGAACCCTGAAGACCAGGCCATACCAGAATACATTCAATAGAGACACTCCCAAAGAATTAAAATCCCCCAGGAATCCCATGCTGTGGGGAAGAGACAGGCTGACGCCCTGTTACCTGCTGAAGGGGGAGTCTGCCTCTCAGGATGAGATTGCACAGGGTTTTGACAACTTGTCAGACCACCTTGCAGGAAGCAGATGGGCAGGATGACACCTTGACTGGGATGCTTAGCTATGCAAACCTCTTGCCTTCGTGTCGGGGCCTGGAAGATGGACTCTGGAGTCACTGGACTCCATTGTTCCTGTTCCCAATGTGGCCACACTGAATAAACCTCTTTTCTCTGTTTCTTATGATTGGTCCCTTTCATTGGTGTACTGGAGCTGAAGGGCCCAGCCTAGCTGGTTAGAGCTGCCAGACCCTAGATTTTTTTTTTTTTAAACCAAAAAATTATGGTCACAGTTCCTGGGGGACAGAGGACAGAATGGGTCTTTGAAAGTCCAGAAGCAGAAGGGCACCCCTCAGTTCTGCCTCCCTGGGCCTTGCCCTCCTGGGCCAGGCCGACACCCCCCAGCTCTGCAGACAATGCTTTGGAAACTCCAGCCAGGGGCAGCCGAGTGTTAAACCAGACTCTGAGATGAAAGGCATCTGTTTCATCGGATGCCAAAGGGGAGATGGCTTGACATCTTCCGAACCAGGGCATAGGGTTTACATCTCGACCCCTGGGCACTGACAAGCTCACTCACCCAGGACAAGGCCCCTGAGGAAAAGGGATGGGGTGGGGGGAACCAGGCTTGGCTCTCAGGAAGGCCTTCCTTGGCCACACAGGGCAAGAACAAGGGAGACAGCTGGGCTCTGGGCTAGACTGTGGCTAATCCTAGGTTTTGCTAGTTAGGGCGCCTGGGGACAGGGCACCTCTCCCCTGCCTGGTGGTCAGTGCTAAAACACCTTGATGAGGGCTTCAAAGGCCTAGGGTGCATTCCAGGCCCCAGGAAGGCAGAGGGGAGTGGTTAGGAAACACTATCTGGCCCCTAATTGCCCAGTGGGGATTAACGAGCCTGTCACCCCTCCCCCAGGTGAGCTCTCCTACCCCTGCCAGGCCACCTTCCAGGAGCTGGGCCTCCTTTGAAGTGTGATTAGTCCAGGAAGAGAGATGTCTCTGGTGACTTTCAAAAGCCTAAAGCCCTCTCCAGCATGGGGCCCAATAACGCAGGAGGCCTCCCCCCCCCCAAGGTGGGCAGCTTGGGATAAGGTAAAGTCCGGGGCACTCGGGTGCAAAGAGAATAGCCAGCCTGCAAGAGAAGCTCGGGCCAGGTGATGCCCTGGGCCTCACACAGTGAAAAACGCTCAGGCCCTTCAGGGCACAGGAAGGGCCTCCTCCTGACCCCTATCACTGGGCCTGCTGTCCTCTCCCCAGTTACCACCATTTTTTCTAGGTCAGGACTCAGCTCTGGCACCTAGGGCGTCCTTCCTGGGGCCTAAAGGGGGCAGTTCCAGAGTTCTCTGATGCCCAAGTTCTTCACTGTTCTACCCCATATCTCGTGTGTGTGTGTGTGTGTGTGTGTGTGTGTGGTGTGTATATGTCTGTGTGAGTGCTTGTCTTTGTGTGTGTGTGTGTGTGTGTGTGTGTGTGTGTGTGTATGTGTGTGTGTGTGTAGGCCAAAGGTCCATGTTGAGTGTGTTTTCCATGGCTCTATACTGTTTTTGAGACAGGGTCTCCAGCTGAACCTGGAGCTCTTCAATTCAGTTAGGCCAGCTAGCTAGTGAGCACTAGGGATTTGCCTGTCTCTGGTCCCTTCCCAGAGCTTAGGTGGGGATTCAACTTTTTTCCCCCTCAGTGCTGACATTAGAACCCAAGACTTTGAACATTCAGCCACACCTCCCTGGGGGATTCTAGGCAGGTGTTCTACCACTGAGCCACACCCCAGCCCCTCACTGGGGGATTCTAGGCAGGTGCTCTACCACTGGGCCACACCCCAGCCCCTCACTGGGGGATTCTAGGCAGGTGCTCTACCACTGGGCCACACCCCAGCCCCTCACTGGGGGATTCTAGGCAGGGGCTCTACCACTGAGCCACACCCCAGCCCTCACTGGCGGATTCTAGGCAGGGGCTCTATCATCAATTTATATTCCTAGCTCTCTTTTTACATTTTGTTTTTGAACAAGGTCTCATTAACTTTCCTAGGCTAGCCTTCAACTCACTGTATAGCCCAGGCTGGCCTTGAACTTGGCATCTTCCTGCCGTAGCCTCTCCGTATCTGGTATGGCGGGCCTATTGTCCTCAGGCTCACTTTCACTGATTCTGATTGCCTTCCCCTCATGGTGTCATTTTGGGCATCTTTCCCTGTGGTTGATGGTCATTCTCATATCTTTCAGTCTTTCAGCCACCGTGCCTGTTCAGCTCTTTTGCTAGACTGGCAGCCAGCCAACTGCTGGGATCGTGCTGTCTCCCCAGACCCCCTCCCCCAACACACACACAGTGCTGGGGTTACAGGCACTCGTGTTTCCATGCTCTGCTTTGTATGTTGGTGCTGTTGGCTCGAACTCAGATCCTCATTCATGCCCTGCAAAGTACCCTTTCCCACGGAGCCATCTCCCAGCCCCTCGACTGTGCTTAACCAGGTTCAGTAGCAGCATCCTTGTTGAACAAAGGACTTCCGGACTTGTTCAGTAGATTAACCTCTCCCCAGATGAAGCTCCTGCTTCAGAAGATACTCTCTCTCCTTTCAGCGCTCCCCCCTCTTCCCCCGCCAGCTATATAGAGGTATAGACTCATTTATCTGTTTTGGTTTCCCTGAAGAAGCTGTAGTGTTTTCTCTCTCTCTGTGTTGTTGAAGTGGCTAGGGACTGGCTGCCTGCCTCCCCCCCCCATCCCGTGTGAGAGAGCTCGCTAATAATCAGACCCTTAATTAGTTGGCACACTCTGTGTTTCCAAAATACCTCGCTTGCTTTTTTGATCTTTGCAAACCTTGATATTCAAAGTAGGCTTGTGCCACATTGCCTCTGGAGGACTGTAGGGAGAAGGCTCTGGTCCCAGCAGAAAAGGGAAGACAGAGGCCTGGGCACCCCCTTCTTCCTGGGTGTGGGGGGTCCGGCCCAGGGCCAGTCACATGACATGACTCCCCAGCTGTCTGTGACTGTAGACAGGTCTGTGAATTCAGGGTGGTCTGGAGGTGGGAGGGAGAGGGGCCGGGTAGTGGTGGGGTGCCCTGAGGAGTTGTAGGGGAGGGGCTGGCATCTGGCCCACCACCCCTGGAGCTTGGGGCACCACTCTTCCAAAACACCAGCTGGTGCCCATCCCCTCCTGTCTGTGCCCCCATCCCTACAAATGCATCTTCGGCTTCCACAGCCTGGGGCCTGGCCCTGCTGAGGGACAGCCTTGGGTTTCTTGGAGGAATTGACACAGACAAGGGGACACAAAGGGGATAGACTCAACAATATGGGGGGGGGGGAGAACTCCACATGGTGGGAGAGATCTTAGCTCTCCACGGGTCCTGGAGATGTGGAGTGTCTTCTCCATTCTTCTTAGCATCTGGGACCCTTCCCAACAGCACTTGAGAACCTACCAGGGAGATGCCATGGCTCAAATTGCTGGGAATGGCTGTTAGTAGGACAGAGACCATGGAGGCTCCAGGAGGGAACGTGAGACAGCAGCTGAAAGTAATGCTGATGTTAGATACATCTGGCCAAAGATGAAGCTGGCATTTTTGAGTTTGGGAAGTTTCCCCAAGTACCTCATGCACACAGAGGGACACATGACTCAAACACATAACTCACCCTGTATCACAAAGCCTGCCCATTAAGGGAATCGGAGCCTGGCCAGGAATGAAAACATGACCAGCGTCCAGGAGGGCTCCTACCGAACCCTCCCACAAAGAGTGGCTGCCTCCCAACTCCAGACATTCTGATTAATTTCACGAGGCCTGAAGGGATTCTCTTCCTGTCCACTTTAGATTTGCCGCCGCTCAGATCTCAAGGACACCGTTCAACAGGATTCGACAGAACATGTCCAGGCAGAGCACACGTGCTGCCTGAAGGTCTCCTGGTGACCCTTCCTGGTCAGCACCCCTTCCACACAACTGCTCTGATGACTTCTGGATTAGTTGGTTTTGTTCATTGCAGAATCCCACACGGGTGCGAGACCTCCTTTGTGCAGGCATCATGGTGTTTTGAGATTCACGGTGGGTGGTATGGGCCAGCAGCTGGATGCCTCCTGGGGTTGAGGCATGACCCATTACATATCACAGTTGCTTGAATTGTTTTTCTATTCCTGGACAATTATATTCCTTTCTGTTTTTTTTCTTTGTGAAACAGCTAGGCAGGTGTCTACAGCTGAGCCACATACCCAGCCCCTCACTGGGGGATTCTAGGCAGGGGATCTACCACTGAGCCACACCCCAGCCCCTCACTGGGGATTCTAGGCAGGGGCTCCACCACTGAGCCACACCCCAGCCCCTCACTGGGGATTCTAGGCAGGGGCTCCACCACTGAGCCACACCCCAGCCCCTCACTGGGGGATGCTAGGCAGATGCTTTATTAGATGCTTTATTGCTGAGTTACATCCTCAGATTTCTTTTTACATTTTATTCTGTGACAGAATTCACTAGGTTTCCAGGCTATCCTTCAACTCTCTGTATTTAAACTAGCTTTGAACTTGTAACCCTCCTGTCTCAGTCTCCTGTAATTGGGATGACAAGACTGAGCCATGAGGCCTAGCTTCGAGATCTTACTCAAAATGACCTCCCAAGGCAATGAGGGGCCCCAGGTGAGGGTCTCCATTGTAGTTATGTGTGCCGTTTGGTTGACAAGCAGCTGCCTGGGCCTCTGGGAGCTCATTGTAGCCCATCTCTCTCCTTTTGGAGAGTACACAGGAACCTCCTCATCATACTCTTACTCCTGAAAGATCTCACATTTCTAAGACAGCTGAGAAGGTCCTGAGTCTTCAGAGGGCAGGTCTCACCAATCAGTCATCATCTATAGGCAGGATCCAGAACATACCTTCTCAGCCTCAGTGGCCTCAGCCAGGGGTATGGCCACAAGTCTTCCACAGAGGTAGACAACAGGCACAAAAAAAGCCACACAAGGTCAGAATGCACCTGTCTGCCTTGCCCTGCATCCATCCTGGCTTTAGGGAGGGAGTGGGGGAGATGGGGGAGTTTCAATCGAATCCTGGACGGCATCAAACTGCCATAAGGAATTGCTATCTTGTCTTCCTTCTTGAAAGGAAGAAAGGAAGGAAGGAAGGAAGGAAGGAAGGAAGGAAGGAAGAAGCTGGGTGGTAGGTCATGTTTTTGATCCCAGCACTTGGGAGGCAGAGACAGATGAATGAGTTTCTTGAGTTTGAGGCCAGCCTGGTCCACAGTGTGAGTTCCAGGACATCCAGGGCTACACAGAAAAACCCTGTCTTGAAAAGCAAAACAAAAAGAATGAAAGGAAGGAAAAACTAACTGTCCAGAACTTTCTCAACCCAATAAAAGACATCAACTAACAGATTCAAAACAATTTCATTCATTTATCCATTCATGTCTGTCTGTCTGTCTTAGGACCAGTGCACCACAGCATACATATAGAGGTCAGAGGAGTTGGTTCTCTCCTCCCATCATGTGGGTTCCAGGGATTGAACTCAGGCCATCAGGTTTGGTGGCAAGTTCCCTTACCTGCTGAACCATCAATGTTCTACATCTGCCTCTGTCATCTTTAAGATGGGGGCTGGGCCATAGCTGTGGTCTCCCTGTTAATGTAGACAACCAAATAGTTGTAGCAGGTACCCCTAATCATTGTGACCTCTGATCAAAGCTGGAAAAAACATTGAGAGTGTCAACATCCAGAGCCACTAAATTCCTGGATCCAGCTCTGCCTTGATCTGGTCAGGGATTTCCAGTTATCTCAGCTTTATGTTACTGTTCAGTTTAGCTATGGAGTTAGTTTCTGGGCCCCACAGGTGAGCAGGCTCTGGCTGGCACATCTGTCAATGGGGTGCTGAGTGCTGCAGCCCCTCCCACCCCTTCCCTCTTGCTGTCATCTTTGGTTTCTGGGAGAGCATCCCATGTTCAGTGTGTGGTCCCAGCTACTGAATTGATTTCCTCTGAGTAAATGCTGTTAGTACTGTGGAAGAGAGGTGGTTGTTTCTTCTTCACTCTGTCCTGAACTTTGTTCTTTATAAGGCAGAGATGTGAAGATTTTAACCCAAAATAGTCAGCTTGTGGGTGTCCCATGAACTACCAATCCCCTGGGTTGGGCTCTGTTCTCGAAGGTCTCTGGGTAGAGTCACCTGTAGTCAAGAAGATGAAAGGGCCTGAATGTTTCAGGGCAGCCCAGATGTTTCTGGGTTCCTCATGGCCACTGTTCTAGCTTCCATCCTGCATACCCAGCCCCTGACTGCTGACCTTACTCTTTGAGAACTGCATCTTACTAAAAGGGCAAGAGACAGCACGATGGTGGCTTCTGTCTTGGCTCCATTTCACTAAAGCCACCCTGAGCTGTTGAAGGCTCTGTATATGGAGGTCGTGGAAGTATAACCCACATACGCAGGTTGCTATGTAACTGACCATGTGCATCGCCTGTAAGAGGTATCTATTCCACACTACATACATTCCCACACTTCCACCATTATCTTACAAGAAGTGTTAGCAGTGTTATTAGAGTTTAGGACCACCAGTCAGGACAAATACTGAGGTGAACAAGGAAGAGGGTAAATGAAACTCTCAGATCAAGTCAGGCCTGTTAGGACAGGCCTATGGTCCTAACTCCTCAGGCCACTGAAGCAGAAGGATGGTAAGTCAAAGCTGCCAAGACTAGAGAATGAGTTTGAGGACAACTTAGATAACTGAGGAACTGGACCCTGTCTCAAAATAAAAAGTGAAAAGATGCCTATAGCTTAGTGGTGGAGCACCTGCCTAGAATCCCCCAGTGAGGGGCTGGGGTGTGGCTCAGTGATAGAGCCCCTGCCTAAAATCCCTCAGTAGAGGCTGGGTATATGCAGTAGTAGTAGAGTTGCCTAGCATTCATGAAGATTTGGTTTCCAAAATGATGGAAGAGAAGAAAAAAAAAATTAAGGTCAAATGGAAAAGAGAAATACCTTGGTTTGTTCTGTTTCTGTTTCCCATAGAAGATAACCTGAATGTCCTGGAGCTTTATCCATGTAGAAACCATCCAGGCAGAAAGACAGGAGATAGAACTCTCCAGTCTGTGCCAGTCTCTCCATGGGCAGACACATGTTTACCCGTGTGTGGACATGCATGGCTAGTGAAAGTTCTGTATTCTGGGAGCCAGTAAAGCAGAACATGAGAATAGCAGATCTTACCCGCCTCACAGTGCCTTAGCCAAGAACCCCTGCTAGCAGTGCCTATGATGGCTAGTTTTGATTGTCAGCCAATGGGACAGGATTTAGACTCACCATAGAAACAAACTTCTGGTGCATGCTGTCAGGGAATTGAGTTAACTGAAGTAGCAATACCCAACCCGATGTGGGCAGCAGCGTCCCATAGGTTGTGCTCCTGCACTGAGTAAAAAGCAGAAAGTGGGCTGAGCACCAGCATCCATCACTCTTTGCTTCCTGTATGGAGGCCATGTGAGCGCTGTCTCACTCTTCTGCCACCATGCTTTTCCTGTTGTGATGGACAATACTCTTAACCTGTGAGCCACCATGAACCTTTCCTCATTGGGTTGCTCATGTTGTAGCAACATGGTAAGACAATAGTCTGGTGGACCATGTTCCTTCTGCCTTGAAACCTGCTACTCTGGTGTGTGTCATCTCTGAAGCTCGCTGTCACCTTCACCGAGTAGCCTCAGCAAGATAAGGCTACTGTCAGTCACCTCCTCCTGCAGCCTGCTTTGCTTGCTCCCCTGGAGGCTTTCCTTGAACTGGAAGACTTGTGGCCAGACAGCCGCATACCCCTGGCTGAGGCCACTGAGGCTGAGCAGGTATGTTCTGGATCCTGCCTTATAGATGATGACTGATTGGTGAGACCTGCCCTCTGAAGACTCAGGACCTTCTCAGCTGTCTTAAAGTGAGATCTTTCAGGAGTAAGAGTATGATGAGGAGGTTTCTGTGTAGAGGTTTAGTCTGTTGTCATGGCAGGAAGCATGGTGGCACACAGGCAGACAGGGTTCTGGAGAAGTAACTGAGAGTTCTACATCTGATCAGCAGGCAGCAGGAAGAGAGAGAGACACTGGGAGTGGCTTGGGCTTTTGAAACCCTAAAGCCCTCCTAGTGACATACTTCCCCAGCAAGGCCACGCCTCCTAATTCCTCTCAAGTAGTTCCACTCCCCAGTGACTAAGTATTCAAACATATGAGCCTATGGGGGCCATTAGTGTCCTAACCACTACAAACTCTCATCTTGTTTCACCTTGTTATATTTGGATAACTGTCATTATTTTAGCTTTAGAAAAATTATATATTTTAGACATCAACTTCAGTTTGGAAAAGGGTCACAGGCTTTTCCCAAAATCTTTGTAGATAGTTTCTGTGAGAAAAAACAAAAAACAAAAAACAAAAAACTTCAACTCTGGATTTTGGTTTTAAAAGCAAAACATTCCTAAAGATACATCTTCAATACCAGCTCATACACCTAAGTCTAAGTAAGAGTCATTGGAGAAGCAGGCAGAAATAAATAAACAACAACAAACAAAATAAAATAAGCTAGCAAGCAAAGAAAACAACATCACACTTGCTGCAGCTGCCAGAAGACAGTTTGGGTGCAAACACACAATGAAGTTGCGAGAGAAGATGGGAGGTGATGCTTTGCGTAGTAAGGAGACATGAGAAAGCTGTAGTGTTACCACTAAAACTGATCAAAATGGACTTTAAGACAAAAACAAAACAACAACAAACCTCAGTAGAAATAAGGCTAAGATATTTACTCATGGGCCTTTGTAAAAACCACCGCTGTCCTTCCATTAAATGCCAACCAACATCAGTCAGGGAAGATCAAGCCCGTATTTGAAGATGCCAGCAAAGGAGCATGCTAATCCAGAAGGCACTAAATGAAGAGAATAGTGAACTCACACAGGACTGAGAGATGGAAATTAGAAAAATAATACAAAAAAAAAAATCAGCAAAGCAAAAACTGATTCATAGAGCTTGATAAAACTGATCAGCATCTTAGATGGACTGACTAGGAACCAAAGAATGTCAAATTCAGAAATGAGAGAGGAGACATTACCGTAGAACCCACAGCATCCAAGAGATAATGAATTGACTGGGGAGATGGTTCCACAGCTAAGAGTACTTGCTGTTCTTGCAAAGGCCTGGAGTCCTATTCCCAACACCCACATGGTGACTCCCAACTGGAGAATTTGACACCCTCTTCTGGCCTCTAAGGGTACCACTCACACATGTAGTACATATATGTACCTGCAGGCAAAACACTCATACACGTAAAATAAAAATAAATCTTAAGAAGCGAGATCAAAACCCACAACCACCACAACAAACTGCTGGGTGTGATGGCACATGTCTTTAACCCTAGCACTATGGAGGAAGAGACAGGCAGATCTCAGTGAGTTCAAGTCCAGACTGATCTATATAGCAAATTCCATACCAGCGAAGGCCTCACAGTAATATCCTATCTCACCAAAACCAAAACAAACTCCTCCAAAACAATACACACAACAACAACAACATTAACAACAACAAAACCAAATTAAAAAAAAAAAAAAAGACCCAACCATTTCAAACAACAATAAAGAAACAAAGACAACAGCCTGGGCCAATGAACGTATGAGAGAGGAGACATCACCATGAGATTTACAGAATAAAGAGACAAGAGCAACACATACAGCCTATGCCACCGAGATCCACAGAGTGGAAACACAGAAACTACCAGACCCAACTCAAGAAGAAAGCAAGATGGTCTACGGAGCTTAGTCACTATTAAAGACATCATACCTGAAATACTTTCCCAAGTTCATATGAAATTGCAAAGGACCTTGGAGAGCTCAGAAAACTTCAAAAAAAGAACAGCAAAGCTGGCAGGCTAATAGAGCAGGGTGCCAATGGCTGTTAGGAAGTGCTAATAGTCAAGTGCATCGAGGTCAAAGTAGTTAAATAGATTTGTGGGGCAGAGCAGAATCACACACATGTGGACAAGTAACTATTGAGAAAGAATAAAGGCATTCTGCTAGGGATAGTCTTAAATAAAAAATGCCACAGTTGTTAGATCTCTTGTTGATTCATCTGTCTAGCTATAACTGGCCATCTGTGTATCTATCATCCCCTGCATCATCTATTAACTCTCTCCTCTACCTAATATCTATGTTCCCATTTGCCACCTATTATCTATATATATATTATCACCTGTCATCAGTTTATATCTATCATCTATTTATCATCTATATGTTTATTTCTGTGCATATATTTTCATGGTCCTGTGGCTATGTGTGTGTACTTGTATGTGTGTGTGTGTGGGGGGAAGAGAGTGAAACAGAGTGAGAAAGAGAAACAGAGATAGAGAAAGACAGAGAGAAAGAGAGAGAGGTCAACTTTGAATGTTCCTTACCTGATTTTTTGAGACAAGGTTTGTTTGAACCTGGAGCTCACTGATTTGAATAACCTGGATAGCCATTAAACCTCATGGAACCTTCTCCCTCTGCCTCCCACGTTTTGGGATTATGGGTGTGTACTTCTGCATCTTACATGAGTGCAGGGGATCTGAACTCAGGTCCTCCTGCTTGCACAACAAGCACTTTGCCCTACATCTGTCCTATGTCCATTTCTGTTGTGTAGCTTTACTAATCTGTCTTCTGTTTATCTACATATTGAATCATCTGTTACACTGTAGACAAAATATAATTCAGAATAGATTAAAGGCTTAAGTGCCAAATTTGTACCTTGGAAACTTTCAGAAGAGGCTGGTGAGGTGATCAGCCACTAAAGTGCTTGTTGCATGAGCAGGAAGGTCTGATCCCGAGCGTCCGTATAAAAGCTGGGTGCAGAGACACATATCTGTCAATGCAGCACTGGGGCAGAGAGAGGGGGATCCCTAGAGTTCTCTGGCCAGCCAGTCTAGACAACTCAGGTTCATTAAGACACCCTTTTCAAATCATAAGGTAGAAAGAGATTGAGAAGGGTTGATGTTGATTTCTGATCTCTATACATGTGCACACATGGGTATACACACACACACACACACACACACACACATTCTGGAAGAACACAAGAAGGAAACCCTTTGAGACTATGGATATGGCAAAGGTTTATTTTCTTTTTCCAAGACAGGGCTTTTCTGTGTAACCCTGGCTGTCCTGGAACTCACTCTGTAGATCAGGCCTGCCCCTGCCTCTGGAGTGCTGGGATTAAAGGTGAGTGAAACCACTGCCCAGCCTTGGGTATGGCAAAGATTTTTAAGGTCTGACACCACAAACAGAACCCACAGAAACAAAAGTCAAGAAACTGACTTCTTCAAAAGCAGTGCCTTTATTTTTCTGATGATCTTGCTAAGAGAACAACAATAACAACAAAGCCAGAACAAAACATAAGTCACAGCCTGGAGGAAGTCCTTGCAAATATTATATTGAGTAAAGGACTCTAGGAACGCCTAGAGTCTCTGAAAAGTCAGAGATAAAAGCGGGGGGGGGGGAACAGCAAGAAAGAGAAGACGAAAATTTATGTAGAGATGACAGATCAGCAAACGAGAAGTTTCTCAGCCAGGGAACAAAAGCAGCTCAATGAAGTCCCAGTGCACACTGCCAGAGTGGTTAAAACTGGGAGCCTGCCCATCCCTAGCACAGACGAGAATGGAGAATATGGAGAAGCCATCATGCTCCTCTATTGCTGAAGGAGCACTAGAAACAAAGTACACTAGAAAGAACAAAAACAACAAAAAATCAAAAGAAAACGAAAAACACTTTGGGAAACAGTTTGGCAATTTCTCAGAAACTAAACGTCCCCAGCCACGAGAGTCAGCTGCTCCTTTCCCAGGCGTTCACCGAAGAGGAGTGAAAACATACATTCCTACGAAGACTTGCGCACAGATGTTCGCAGCGAGTTTTTCTGGATTAGTCTCAAACAGGAAGGAACTCAGAGCCCCGCTCACCGGAGGAGGCGGTCAGGAGAGCACATTCCGTGTTGTTGCATGGTTGTCTGCAGGACTGAGGCATGAGCTCAGCTTCACAATGTGAAGAGCCACGGTGCTAGGGGTATCCCATTCGCACGGGATTCTGGGCATGCAGGGTAGCATGGCCTGTGCGAGCGTGGGCTGGCTGCTCTGTTGCCAGGGCTGTGCAGGCATTCATTACAAGCCACTTTAATCAATTCTGTACTTAACACATGCATCCTGTTGTATGATTCCACTCCACCAGAGCTGCTCGTGGGAAGGTGCTGCTAGTATTTAAATGGATCCCTTTCTGCATCTATTCCAGTACCTATCAAGTCAGACACATGGAGAGGAGCCAGTACAGAATGAGTTCAAGACCAGCCTGTGCCACAGAAGATCATCTCAAAGTAAAAAGCATAAAAACAGGGCCTGGGAAAAAATGACTCAGTGGATGAACCACTTGCTATACAAATATGAGGGCCATAGGTCAGACGCTCAGTACCTATATAAGAAGCCAGAAAGGCATGGCAGCCCAGCTGTAACTGCAGTTCCCAGGAGGGAGACATAAGAGATCCCTGGGGCAAGCTGGCTAGCTAGACTGCCTGGATTGGTGAACCCCAGGTTCAGTGAGAGATCCTGTATCAATAAATAAAGTGGAGACAAATTAAGGAAGACACCAAACATCAACTTTTTCATTCCACATGCATACAAACACATGTGCATATATGCCTGCACATGCACGTGTCTACACACATATGAACACAAACACATGTATCTAAAAAAAAAGCATAATAGGCTGAGGGAGATAGTTCCGTAGGTAAAAAGCTTGTTATGCAAGAATGAGGATCTTAGTTCAATCCTCAGCTTCCACAAAAGAGATGAGCATGGTTGCATGGGCTTGCCATTCTAGTGCCCAGGAGGAAGAGGCAGACAGATCCCTGGGGAATCAATGATAGACTAATTGGTGAGTTCTAGGCCAATCAGAAACCCTGTCTCAAAAAACAAGGTGGATGGAACCTGAGGAATGACACCCAAGGTAGTTCTCTGGCCTCCACATGCATGCATACTTCAACACAAACATATGTACACACATTAAAACAGAACAGACAAGCAAATAAAAACAGGTTAAGAATGTAGTTCAGTAGTAGAGCACCTGCCTAGAATCCCCCAGTGAGGGGCTGGAGTGTGGCTCAGTGGTAGAGCCCCTGCCTAGAATCCTCCAATTGGGGGGTGGGGGTGAGTTGACAAGTAGAACACAGCATGTGAGGTCCTGGATTCTGTCCCAGTAAGCACACACAGCTTGGGCTATGGTGTGATACTCCCACCTATTCCTAAGATTTTATGTGTGTCACATGGACAGGATGAAAAATGCTTTCCTTTGATGCCACTATGTATCACTTCCCACCGCCACTGTAAGGATGTCACCTGTGGCATAAGTCTGGGTGTGTCAGGAGCTTTTTCTTGACACCGCAGCAGTTGGCTGACACCACATATCCTGCCCTCCCTGCCCTCAGGGCTGGCAGTCGAACTTTCCTTTTCTCTGAAGCTTGGGTGTCCCCATGGGTGGGGAAGGTGTGGTGACAAGAGGGTGTGGCAGAGAAGCTACCTGTCCAACAGACACTAGTGAGGATGCCAGCCTGAGGCCTGGGGCTCTGTCTGATGCTCAGTATCTTCCAGCCCCTGTCACCTACCTATGTGTGGCTCCTGTGGGTGCTGGCTTCTCTTTCTCAGCTCCGTTCTGGTGGGAACATTTGCACATACTATGTTTTGTCTTTGGATCTCCATTGAAGCAGCTACACAGGGTCCAAGCTGGAGCCTTGCCAACTCTGGGACTTTAAACGGACACCTTGCTTTTGTTCCTTATTGGTTGGGATGTTCTATGAGCTCAGACTCCATACAGGAGATGAGAGTATTCCTCCATTCATGAATATGCATGGATAGTCACCCTGGAGGTGGATTGTTGCTATTCATGGCCTCAGCATCCCTGGTTCCATAGGAACTGGGTGACTGAACCTCCAAGTCTACCCATGGGGCTTACTCTATCTCTGCCTCAACTAGAATGAAGGTAGAAAACTGAGGCTGCCAACCGCCAAAGCAAGGGGTTCCTCAGGGTGCAGGTACCTATGGGAAGTGAGTTCCAAGGCGCACAAGTGTTGGGTCACCCCAGCTCATTCCCTGAGCTCAGGTGCCCCACCTGGCACTGGGAAAGCAGCCATGCTTAATTCAAGCCTGATCAGGCAGGCCTAGGATACCAATGCAGAGTCAGGTGAAGCCGGAGGTGGCTCCTCAATGCCCTGGAGGGCTCGGCCTGGTGCAGAGCCATGCTCGATGGCACAGTCCCAGCTGTCCTGTCCTCAACCCGAGCTGTGCCCTGCAGACAAACACACATTCCACAGCAATGATATCAGTGGGCCTCCTGCAGGAGCTCAGGGACCTGTCCTCACTTGTGATGGCAGTAGGTCAGATCGTCACAGCTGGAAACCCAGGGGGCTGTGTCCTGGGGCCAGCTGGCCTGCTGCAGCCTCAAACTGTCCATGGCCTGGTATGTATGAGGTGAGAGGAGCCCCAGGCTGGGCCAGTTCTAGCCCGCCAAGGGATGACCACTCCACAGAGTAACTGGGGCCCATCCACCCCACCCCCATAGCCCACAGGCTATCTTAGAAGTGTGAAGTATCTGCCTTGTCAGCTACCACTAGCCACTTCCTTCAAGGCTCTTCAGGGACTACCCCTTGGCCTGTAGTCTGGCCTCACTCCAGACTAGGACCCCCCCCACCCCAGTAGTCTGATGCTTTGTGTACCACTGGCTGTATAACATCCTGTGGCCATCACACCCACCTGGAAAATGGTCCTGAGCAACATTGGCCTCCACACAGCTACTCTAGGGGCCTTGTGGCAGGCAGTCCATTGTCTCCTGAAGTCACAACAGGACAGTGGTGGGCCACAGTGATGCCCTGTGCTGGAATCTGACTCTGCCCTACTTGCTTGTGTTGGCTAAATGCTAGGGGCCTTGCTTGGTCCAGAGCTCTGAGCTGCTCACAGCTTAGGAACTGTGCCCAGCAGGGTCCACACCCTCTTGTTGGTCAGCCTGGACAGACTCTACCCAAGGCCAGGGCCTTGCCACAGGGTTCTATCTTTAACTCTGGGGCAGCCATTTCCCTTCTATTCTGAGAGGAGAAATTCCAGTGTGTGCTGGGTTCAAAGGATTCCAGAAGATGAATCTACCAGAACAAGTGCGGTCTTCACCACAGGCCTAAGACATGGCTACTGCTGGGTCCCACAAAGGTGGGGGAGGTGTGAGGAGGCAGAGAACTTGGGGCTGCACTAAACAGAGGTGAATTCTCAAGAGTATGAGTACCTGGCTGGTGTGTGTGTGTGTGTGTGTGTGTGTGTGTGTGTGTGTGTGTTTCCCTAAACTTGGCCAGACCACCTCTCTGCCCCTTCCACTCTCCGCTAGCTCACAATCCTGCCAGCGTTTTGCTGGTGCCCACTTCTGTATGCCCACTGTTTTCCTGCTCCAAATCTTTGCCCTTGCCCTCTGCCTGCTGCACACATCTCTCAGGTCCATGCACTACCTGGTCCCTATCATTCAGGCCTCAGTGACTGGTTGCTTCTTTCCCTCACTTCCTGCTCAGGAGCCCTGCTTTCCCCTGGGACCTGTCTTTAGGGTAACCTTCAGATCTAGGATGATTTTGCCCATTGCTTCAACCCCTACCCAGGCTCCACCTGTCCCCTGTCATACGCCAGGAGCAAAGAACTTGGCTTTCCCCCATCCTTGCTATCGTGTGTGTGTGTGTGTGTGTGTGTGTGTGCAAGTGTGTATGTGTGTGCGTGTGCATATGTGAGTGTGTATGTGTATGCATGTTTTGTGTATGTGTGTGTGTGTGTAAGAATGCATGTTCTAGTAGGTGAATCCATGTGGAGGACAATATCAAGTAACATTCCTCAGGGACTGTCCACTTTTTCTTAATTTTTTTGAGACAGGGTCGCTCACTAGCATGGAGCTTGCCTATTTAGCTAATCTGGCTGGCTAGGTGCCACAGAAGTTCACTTGTCTCTGACTCCCCAGAGTTGGGATCAGAAGAACACAGCACATCACACTTCAGGTCCTCATGCTTGGACAATGGGCGCTTCTGTAGCTGAGGTGTATCTCCTGCCTAGGTGGCTTTGCTCTCTTTGGTCTCAGGCCTTCAAGGTGGCCAAACAACAGGACCGTTTGAAAACTTGAGTCAGGTATCACACACACACACACACACACACACACACACACACACACACACACACACACACACACACACACACAACATTTTCACATAAGGACCATGAATACCACACACACTCACATTGCTGTACAATTGTACAACCATCAAACCATTTACCACTGTCCACTTCCAGAACCTTCTTACCCTCCCAAGCAGAAGTTCAGTCTCCATTGAACACTGACTGCCCATCTCATGTGGCTTTATTTTTAATTGCCTTTATTGGCTCTTTTCTTAAACCTTTATATGATGGTGTGAAAGTGTCAGATCTCCTGAAACTGGAGTTACAGACAATTGTGAGCTTCCATGTGGGTGCTGGGAATTGAACCTCTGTCCTCTGGAAGAGCAGCCAGTGCTCTTACTCTCTGAGCCACCTCTCCAGCTCTCTCACCCCTTGTCCCCTGCTACTTTCTATCCGTGGCTTCATCTCCCTCAGGAACCTTTCACAAGTGGAATCAAGTGGCATTCATTGGTCTTCCCATATGTGGCTTACTTTGCCTAATATGACTTCCTCATATTTGTTCACATTGATTGGGTGTTTATAAGAAGTCTCAAAAGACTCCGTTCTAGCTCTGACTCATCTACTCCAAGCCTTTTCCAGTCTCCCCCTAAAAATCAGTGTCCGGGGGCCAACCTCTGAACCAGCAATCCTGTGTTCAGGTTTCGTCACTAGCTGTGTG
Organism: Cricetiscus sungorus; assembly: GCA_030556225.1. Taxonomy (NCBI): domain Eukaryota; kingdom Metazoa; phylum Chordata; class Mammalia; order Rodentia; family Cricetidae; genus Cricetiscus; species Cricetiscus sungorus. The sequence goes on from JANBXA010000044.1 coordinate 11,247,466, forward strand.
ACCTCAGACAAGTTGCCCAACCTCTCTGTGCATCTTTAAATGGTCTTAGCATGTGCCTCTGAGGGCTACTAGTGGGCCAAGGGCTGAAGAAGAGTAGAAATACTTCCGGCTATGTGGAAGAGGTTGTTGGTGTCACCACATCTGACCAGATATGGTAGAAGTTGGGGTTTCTCCAAATGGTGGGACCTGGGGGTTGAGAAGTTGTGAAGATGGGATTTGTTCCAAGGCAGGCACTGCTCAGAACCTTCCTCCTCCCTGTCTCTGGGTGGCCACATTAATGTGTGGTCAGGGATACAAAGATGGGTAAGATTCATGACTCCAGCCAGGTGGCTGACTCTCACAAACGTGGATGGAATATGGTAATGCATGTATGCCTCCTGGAAAGGAGTCAGAGCTCCAACCCTTTCACCTGGTGTATGTGACAGTGTGTCCCCTCCACCACAGGGTTCTAGGACAGGTCTGCAGGAAGAGGGAACACGCCAATCGGAGTGCTCAGACCTAGGCCAGGTCATTCAGGGTGGCAATGCACTCCTGTGAGCCTTCACTGAGAGACCGTGTGAAAAGGAACACAGAGATTTCCCTGGACACAGGTCCAACTAGGCTGGCCAACCAGTGGTCTGCAGTCATCTAAATATCTCAGTCCACACCATCACCACGCCTAGAACTGAGATTGCAGACTTGTGCCACTGTGCCCCTTTCACCTGAGTGCTGAGATCGCAACTTGGGTCCCTATGTTCCAGTAGCAAACACACTGACCAGCCCATCTCTGTAACCTCTACTTTTAGTTCACAAAATAACGGTGTGTGTGTGTGTGTGTGTGTGTGTGTGTGTGTGTGTGTGTGTGTGCATTGCGTGGATACACATGCAGAGCTGTGGAGGTCAAAGTGCTGTTCTCAGTCATTTTGGGACAGGGACTCTTCGCTGGCCTGGAACTGGACAAGCAAGACTGCACTGGCTGTGATTACAAGTCCACATCGCAGCACCACGCATTCACTTGGGTTTAAGGGGCTGAATTCCGGTCTTCATGCTTGTGTGGCAAGCACTGAACTGGCTGAATTATTTCCCCAGGTCCCAGTGTATTGTAAAATGTCACAAAGATATTTATTTCAGGCCAGTGAGATTGCTTCATGAGCAAAGGGACTTTGCCTAACCTGATGGCCCATCCATCTTCAAGCTCTGGGACTAGCGTAGTGAAAACAGAGAATTGACTACCACAAGTTGTTCATGGTACCCACATGGATAAATACATACAGTGTAAAATATGTTCCACTCTCTCTAAAAGGGCCCACACATCACCAGTTCCCACACATTGACCTCCACTCCCTGCCTCCTTCTTAGCTTCTCTCTTGGGGAAGACCCTCTCTGCCACTTCTAGCATTACTTGCTGCTGGTCCAATGGCTGCTTTTATGCTTTCTATAAAGAGAACCCCGTAGTGCATATGTTGCATCACCTCAGCATCATCCCCATCACCTACAGCAGGTACAACATATTCCCTCCTTTCACACCTTGTGGGATCAGGGTTGTTTCCTTATTGGAACTTGAAACACTTTGAGCAAATGTTGCACACAGCATGGGCTCCTGTGGGCGCACGCATCCGCACACTTCTGTGGGTGCACACTTCCGTGGGTACATGCTTGGCTCCTGCTACTGGTGAACTTCCAGCTTTGCTCCATCAGCCAAAGGAGGGTTCCTGCTCCGGTTCTCTCCCACGTCTGTTCTTGCCTGTTTTCATTTTAGCCATTGTGGGCGCACGATTGTCTTGTAGGGGGGTTCCCGAGGGATGTTTTTGAATTAACACATCTTATTCTTCTTCCAGAACTGTTGTAGTTATGTAGTGAAAAGTTGGACAGGAAGCATCAAAAATGCTCATGTTTATCCCCACTCAAACAGTATCCCTTTTTGTCCACAGTTTGCAACACCCTGTAACAGTGATGAATTATATCGATACATTGTTGCTAGGCATGGTGCATCACTTTGCAATCCCAGCACAACCAAGGCTAGGAGATCTGAGTTTGAGGCCGGCCTGGGAAATATATCAAGCAAGACCCTTTCTCATTGTGTATAAAATGAGGTTGGGTATGTAGCTGTAGAGTGTTCGCATGGTGCCCTGGATTCCATCCCTGTTATCACTTATACTAGGCATGGTGGCACATGCCTGCAGTCCCAGCAGGTGGAGGAAAGAACAGCAGGCGGTTAGATGATTTTTTTCCTACCATTGTATCCACCATTGGTTACAGCACAGTTCAAGCATACCACATATACCCTGCTTTTCCCTCGTCCTGGACTGGTGGTGACCTCTGACCTGTTACCATTTTCAAGAGGCTTGGAAATACAAATCAAGGGAGCTGGAGCTGTGACTCAGTGGTTAAATGCAATTGCTGCTGCTGCGGAAGATCCTAATTCAATTCACAGCACCCACATCCAGCAGCTCACGGCCACTCTTGACTTCAGCTTGAGAGGATTCAGTGCCCTCTTCTGGCCCTGCAGGAACTCACACACACATGTCCATATGTATACAAGTACACACATATATACACAAAAATTAAAAATGCAAGTCAGACCGTGTCATGTCCCTGCTCCAAGTCTTGGTTCATCTGTTTATACATCAATGCTTACTTTCCATTTTTCAGGTTCCATTTGTCACCACAGTCATAGGGACATCAAGATGAAATGTCCTTGCTCTCCTGAACCAGGAGCCAGCAACAGTAATTAACAGACAGACAAATGAGCAAAAGCTTCCACGAGACTGTTCTGCAGGATGTAAGGTAGTATATATCACGGGGACAGCTTGATGGGGTGTCTGTGGCCTCCCAGGCAACTGGAGGACAGCAAGGACTGCCAGAGTGGTTCTCAACATGCTACACGAGCTTCTTTTTTCCTTTCCATAAAACAATACATATGTACTTATTTTGTGTGAGATCTGGAGCATACTACACACACGTAGAGGTCAGAGGATAACTTGCAAAAAACGAGTTCTCTCCATAACGTAAAATTTGAGGATTGAACTCAGGTCGTCAGGCACAGTGACAAGAAGCCATGTCGTCTCATTGGGCTCAGGGCCTTGCGCATGCTAAGTCTCTATCCCTGAGCCACACCCTCTGCTACTGGGAGATTCTAGGCAGATTTTCCTACACTAAATTGCCTAATCTTTTCGCTCCTTTCTTTTGAGCCAGGGTGGTGGTTTGAATGAGAATGGCCCTTGGAGGCTCATATGTTTGACTACTTTGTCTTCAGTGAGTGAAACTATTTGGGGAGGATTAGGAGGCATGGCCTTGTCGGAGGAGGTGTGTCACTGGGGGTGGGCTTGAGGTTTCAAAAGACTCCATTCTCAGAGTCTCTGTCTGCCTCCTGCTGGGGGGTGGGGGTCAGTGTTGACCTCCCAGCTGTCCTTACAGCCTTGCTATCACTCTGTCATCAAGGACTCTCTCCAACCCTCTGGAACTGTAAGCTCAATTAAATGCTTTCCTTGTAAATTGTATGGGTCATGGTGTTTCATCACAGGGAAAGAAACTCTAAGACACAGGGTCTCACTAAGTCCCCCCCCCCCAAGCCAGGTTTGAACTTACTCTGGAGCCTAGGCTGGCCTTGAATTGGTGATCATCTTGGTTCAGGCTCCCGAGCAGCCTGGATGACATGCCGGAGCCACCAGGCCCAGCTAACATGTGATTCTGTTGAATCGTGGCATGTGAAGACTTTTCGGCTCCATGAGAAAACACCCGACAAAACAAAAGGAAAAGAAGTTTTCTTGGCTCAGGGTCTCAGAGGGCTCGGTCTGTGCCTTTGGCTCTGAGTCCATGGTGGTAAGGTAAGCCGTCATGGTGGTGGGGTGACATGCTAGAGGCTGCTCACCTTCTGGACAGTAAGGGGAGGGGAAAGAAAAGGTTTCCAAAGGCCTGTCTCCACTGACCTGTTCATCCAGCAAAGGCTCCCTCAAACATTTCCAGAGCAACCACAACAAGTTGGGATGGAGCCTGTAAGGCCCCCACCTTCCAAGTATTGTTCCTTCGCAGCTGGGCTTGAGTCTTGGAGATTCCAAGTCCTGTGTAGATATGGTTTGCTTTGATCATGGGTGTGGGGGTGGGGAGCAGGCTGGGCATAGCCTATAAGGGCTTTGTTCTCAGTGGCGAGTTTTCTGGGCTCTCTGGTTACTGTTTAGGGTACTTGGCTGGTTTGGGACTAGGTACTTTCCCTGCTGCTTCTTGGGGGGATCAAGGTCTTGTGATGGCCCTGGTGAGACTTGGGACACTTCCTGTGGGTTCACTGCTATTGTGGACCCCCATGGGTGCAATCCATGTCTCTTGACCAGGGAGGGTCTCAGGCCCATGGCATAAAGGGTGAGTTTTGGCTGTACTGAGTGAGCCCTTGGCCCCCAGCTTGCCAGGTGTGCCTGGCAGGGTGCCCACTCCACCTGTGGCCCCCAGCTACTGCTTTATCTGGCTGGCTTAGGGAGCAGGTAGTGCCAGGTCGGGGGCCCTCCCCTGTGGGGTACATTGCATGTCAGAAGCCCATATCTTCCTGCTTGAGGCTCCTGAGGGTTCTTGACTTGGAATCCTGCCTTGCTCACCTGGGTTGCTTCCTGGAGTCTAGCCGTGCTTTGGGGGAGGGGTGAGCAGGAAGGGGTGTGTGTCCAGGCCAGGCATCTCTTGGCATCTCTGCCTCAGTGTTGTCATGTGGAGGGATGTGAATGGGACAAGGGTTTCGCGTGTTGGGAGCATCTGTGTGAGTGCATGTCTGTATGCTTGAGTGTGCAGGCAGGAGATTGACCTTGGGTATAGTTCCTCAGATGCTGCCCACCTTATTTTTGGAGACATGGTATTTCCTTTGTACACGGGGCTCACTGATTCAGCTAGGCTAATTGTCCAGTGAGTCCTAGATCTCTTCCTCTCCGTGCTCAGTACTGTGATCACAACAGAGCGCTGCCTCACTGGCTTTTAATGTGAGTGAGGGGGGATCAAAACTCAGAGCCTTTTTTTTTTTTGTATAGGAGGCACTATATTGGCAGAGCTATCTCCCTATACTCCTCGCTTTGTTTCTTGAGACAGGGTCTTCCTGTGCAGCCTAGACTGGTCTCAAACTCACAGGCTAGGGTAGCCTCAAATTTCCATAATTCCCCTGCCTCAGCCTCTCAAGCGCTAGGATTACAAGTACCAACTATCACATCTGATGGGCTGAGGCTTTTCTTCACAAGATCTCCAGTTCCTAGAAGAGCCCAGGAGTTCCTTTCTCCTACCTAGGAAGCTGGCACATGTCCTAAGTCTAGTGTTGACCCCAGCTCTGCATGAGCTCGTGGAGGGGCTTAATGAGCCTGGATTCAGGTCCTGGAGAGAAGCCATTGATCTGAGACCCAACAGAGGGGATAAGTGGAGATGGGGTGGCATAAGGAGATACACAGGAACAGGGTTTTTAGGAAAACAAACGTGATCCATTCAGGGTGACTCGTTCAGGGTGGCCTGCTCAGAGTAGCCGGGAGTCTCCATCTTCCTGTGTGAGTCCTGTCTCCCCTAACCTTATCCCTGAGAGGAGCTTGGCCAGAGAGTATACTTTTCTGCAGCTTCCACTGCTCAGTGGCTCAGCCACACCTGTGGCCACCAGGTTCTTGTCCTCAGGGCTCTGCTCTGAAATATTGAATAGCCCACAAGCAAGCTGTAGGGGTCATACTTCAAGACCACCCCCAGTAAAATCTCAGGGGCAAGAGAGGCTAAGTGGTGAGTTCCTCACCTGTGGGAGAGCCAGGGGTCCATGGGGCTGCTTAGGCTGGTCCTCATGGCTTGCTTTCTGGCCCATCTTTCCCCACTTTCGATGCTCAGAACCTCACCCTATCATAAGATTTTGCCTAACAACTTTGCCACAATATTTCTCTCTGGATAGCCAGGGTAGGACACAACCCAGCTTCCTAGGTAGGCGAGAGGAAAGACTGTGAAGAAGAAAAGCCTTGTCCAGACTGAGCATGGCAGCTCTTAATTCCAGCACTTGGGAAGCTGGGACAAGCAATTTCAAAGCCTCTGTGGGCTACGGGTTGAGTTGAAGTCCAGTGGTGGCTGCACTGTGAGGCCAGTCTACAAACAAACAAACAAACAAACAAACAAACAAACAAACAAACAAACACAACAACAAATCAAAAAGAAAACAAGCAAAAACGAAACAGAAATGAAAACCTTGACCATTCACGCCTCCCACCTTACACCTAGCCTCTGTGAAGCACTGATCTCACAGTTTGTTAGCTCGGGTCCTAAGACACCCAATGCTCTTCTATGTGACAGTAAGGTCGCTACAGATGTATTTGGTTTAAATGGCCTCTCTGGAGAAGACAGACCTCACACTGTGTTCGGTGTCCTTATGAAAGGGGGGACTTTTCTGTAGATAGGGTTGGGTGGGGGCATTTGGAATGAGTCCCTGCAGGGGAGGGGAGAAGGGAGTCTGACATCCAGCTGACTCATGGGGTGGGGCCATCACCTCTGAAGTAGGGAGCCTCTGCTTCTAACACCTCCCTTTCCAATTCCCGGGGTTCCTGTGTCCGGGCTGAGCCCTTTCCCTCTTCCGGAAGATGCTTATCTTAGCTCAGGACCTAGGACTGCTCAGGCTGCCAGCAGCAGGGAGACCCACCCTCTGCTCCCAGTCGGCCCTGCCTCTCAGAGAATGGTCTCTCAGCAGGGGCAGCCAGCTCAGTGTCTTTTGGTCCTTCCTCTGCCAGGGATGATATCCCTGTCTCTCCCTGGCTGGACAATGAACCTTCTTCCTTGGGCTAGGTCCTCTGCACCACAGGCCTCTTTTTGTACTAATCGGGAAGCTGGAACCAGGGTGAAAAAGGTAGAAAAACCATGTCCAAGGCCATGAGCAGCCATGTCTAATGGCCACACTCTGTCATCTCTGGTCTGTTATATACCATAGTCAAGCCCTGAAACTTGTGGCACCCTATAGGCTGTGGTTAGGTCTGGGTGAGGCCTTCATGATGTAATGGATGCTACAGGAACAGCTGGTGTCTGGGAGCCATTTTCAGAGCCTAAGACCTCAACTGTGATAATCTTCTCAGAACTGTAATATGGGGTCACACACAATATGACTTCCTTCCCTGCCCTGGGTACCACAGGGACATCCATCTGATGTCGCAAGCAGGGCTGTGGACTGTCTAAGATGAAAGTACTCCACCACCCATGACAGAGATCTGCCAGGTTTCCTGTGCCCCTTCTCCAGACTGGCAGGGCCCAGTGTTCTGCACTTGGGAGGTACAGCGGCTGTTAGCCCTGGAGTGCTGTGGGAGGCCCGGGCCAGCAGTTTAGCCTCAGCACTCCCATCTCCTGAGGGCCTGTTTTCAGTGACTAGAGATCTGACTTGTCAGTGAGCACTTCCTGCCCTTGACTCCAGTGTGTGGATGTCATCTCCACGATCAGATCCCCATAGCAAGCAAGAGGAACAGAGCTGCCTGTAGGAGCCTGGGAGAGGAGCTGGGAGTGGCGAGTGGTCCAGGCCAGGAACACCCAGATGGGCAGGTCAGGCGTTCTGCTTGCAGAGCATAGACACAGACTGAGACCTGGGTAAGGAGGAGTCCAGCGGGAGGCTCAACACTGTCTGTCCGGCCCAGCCTGATAGGGTCTTCATCCCTTGATGTATTAGTTTGCTTTCATTGCCTATCATACTATACCATAGGCTGGGTGATTTACAAACAAAAGAAGTTCACAAGAAAAAGAGTTACAAAGTAAACAGCTCCCAGAATTACATGTCCAAGGTCAATGGGCCTCATTTTGATTTTCTCTCTCTCTCTCTCTCTCTCTCTCTCTCTCTCTCTCTCTCTCTCTCTCTCTCTCTCTTCTGTGTATGTGGGGGTTGTAGGTCAGAAGACAATCTTCACTATCTTTCCTTTGGTGTCATCTACCCTAGATTTTGTTGTTGTTGTTGGTGGTGGTGGTGTTGTTGTTGTTGTTGTTGGTGGTGGTGGTGGTGGTGGTGGTGGTGGTGGTGTGTGTGTGTGTGTGTGTGTGTATGTTTTATTTGTTCGTTTTGTTTCCTGTCTTTTGTGGCTTTTTTGTTTGTTTTTCTTCAGCCATCTGCCAGTCTCCACCTTCCCAATGCTGGGATAGCAAGCACCTGCTACCAAGCCTAACATTTTTGTGTGGGTGCTGAGAATCAAACACAGGGCCTCAAGATTTCTCAGCAAGAACTTTACCAACTGAGCTCTCTGTCCAGCCCTTGACAACCTTCCTGTGGGCAGAGTCCTGAGGTACTTGGCTCAGGGTCTCATATGATGAGAGACAGGAAGTATGTGTATACACAAGTATACATGTGTGATATGATGAGAGACGGGAAGTATGTGTATACACAAGTATACATGTGTGTGCCTTCTGTGGCTCTCTATTCTCACAGACCACCAGGGTTCCATCAGTGTTCCACCCTGATGATGAAGAGCCCTAGTACCTCCCTGAGACCCTGTCTCTCACCACCAGGATAGGATTCACTTCCATCCCTTCTTCCTCATAGTGGGGATTTGATTGTAGAACACAAAGCCTGCGACACTGACACTGTATCCAAAGCATAGCAGCCCTCATGCCTAAGCCCATCCTCCCTCCTAGGATGGGTGGGTCTCTGTCAAGATCCCAGGGATAAAGCCATCAAACACCCATGATCTTCTGAGTTCCAGACAGAACACATGCCAGGCCTTGGGGGCACCTCCTCAATCTCTCTCTCTCTCTTGATTGGATTCCTGTGATTGTCTTGACTGGGAAATGAATCCTTGGTGGTAGTGGTGATTAGCAACAATTACTTACTTCTCCCTACACCCTGCTCCATGTGAAATCCCTGCTCTATTTTCCCATTGACTTAATGAGATACACATGTTATTTTTCCTTTTCCAAGAGGACAAATGGAGGCCCTGAGATGCTACTTGTTCAGATCTCATTATGGGTCTGGGGCTCTGGGACCCCCCAGGGGTCTGTCACCCCTGTGATAACCATCATTATTGGTGGCTAACTTGACAGGTTCTAGAATCACTTAGGAGACACACCCCTGGCCATATCTATGAGGGACTTTCTAGAATGGATTAACTATAATGGGAGCACCCATCCCAAATGTGGGCAGCATCACTCCCTAGGCTGGGGTCCTACATTGAATACAAAGGAGAAGGTGAGCTGAGCACCAGCATCCATCTCTCTGCTTCCTGACTTCAAAGGCAAAATGACCAGCTGCCTCGTGCTCCTGCCACCATGCATTTCCTACCATAATGGACCCACCCCCTAGAACTGTGAGACACAGCAAACCCTTCCAGCTGGAATGAGGCCAAATGCTCCGACCACTATTGTGCTGTGGGTTCATCTCCAGTTCTATAGTGGTACTGGCTTCATCACATGATCCTGGCCATACTGAGCACCCCAGATTCCTTCACTGTCCTCAGGGCTCTGGGAGGGTCCGTCCTTCTCACTGGTTTCACAGAAGGAAAAGTAACAGTGCTGACAATCCAGGCAGCCACAGAGTCCACACCAGCCTTGAACTTGCTGTGATGGAGGGTGAGGTTGGGTATAGACTAAGCATGCCCAGTGGCCCCATGGCCTCACAGAAGTCCTCTGTTGAGCCCATGCACGAAGGAACTCAGCCCCTATGGACTGCCACTTGGATCCTTATGTGTCTACCATCTTGGGGTCACTCTTGTTACCCAGGTTGACCCTTGGCTGGTCCAGCTTCTCCTGTGACACAGGCCCTGCTTCCAGCCCTGCAAGGTTCTCTTCCCTCTGTGCCCAGTCATAGGTGGAGCGCACCTTGTAGAGACATCTGTTTCCTGTTCCTTAAGAAAAGGCTGTGGCTCCTGCCTGTGAGCAGAAGGCCCATCTCTCACCTCGTGCCAAATTGGAACCTGGCCCTTAGGGTGGGGTGAACGGGGACTGCTTGTTTGTCTTCAGTGTGTCCTCCATAGGGGATTCCCACCCGTGGCTGGTCCTCCCCATGCCCATTGTCTTTTCAGGAGCAGGGCATGGGTTGGTGTGGCCTCTGTGGCCTCCTGGATTGTCAGCACTGATTGCTTTTCCTTCTGTGGCAGCAACGACAGTGACGGACCCTCCCGGAGCCCCGGGGCCCCGAGTGCTTTCCTTACTCATGACCTAGGCTACGTGGTCCTCCCAGCAGGGACTGGACACTTCCCAAATGCTGTAGAGTTGGAAACTGAGACCCAGACAGACGAATGCTGTGCCACGGCCCCACATGGATCTTCAGATATTCTCAATAGAGGTGGGAAGGGTTTCTCATTTAAGGTCAAATGTACCAAGTTTGGGCCTGGGGAGATGAAGTGCATGTTGCAAAAACATCAGGACCTGAGTCAATTTTCAGAATGCATGTTAAACGTAGGTTTTGGCAGTGCGTGCTTGTAATCCTAGCACCGGGGAAGGGGAAAGAGACAGGAAGGATGCTTGGTATGCACTGCCTACCTAACAGGGAGCCCAGTGAGAGACCATGACTCAAAAATGCAGCAACCACAAGAACAAGTGGACGGCTTCTGAGGAACCCAAAGTTGTCCTCTGCCATTCAACCCCCTGCAACATTCAACATGCATGTGAATGTTCCCATCTTTCCCCTCAGAATCACTGAGCTTGACCCAGTTTGGTACCAAGAACTCTTTTGGGGGCAGAGTCTGGCAGCATTCTTGAGTGGAGGACTACAGAGGTGTGGGGATAGAGGAACCACTGTTGGCCAGGTCCCTGCAGGGCACTGGTCTTGTTAGCTCTCTGGGTACAAAGGCTGAGCTCTTTAGCTGGCAGCTCTCTCTGAAGTTGGAGATTTGATATTCAGAGCCCCCTAAACATACTCTCCTTTGTGCCAGGCTTTTGGGAAAGGCAGACAGTTAAGGACTACACCTTCACTCCACATTGAACTTTTGGTCATTGGACCCAAACCAACAAACAACTAAGGTGACCTTGCCACTATGACACATTCTGGTACTGTTGTGCACAGGGCAGGGGTGTTACACTGAGGACTGAACAGGGAGGCCAATACTATGAGTTGAGTGTTAAGCATCAGGCAGGTGCAACCATGAAGAGCCATTAGGATGGGAGGGAGAATGTCCCAGTCAGTGAAGACCTAATGGAAGGATCTAGATATGAGCTATAAAGCATGGCACCCAGGAGTATTAAAAACATTTGATTGAATTTTAATTAATTCAAGATTTAATAGACATGAATCATGAGTAGCTATCTTTATGACTGGAATGGTGTCCTTGATGAATGAAGTTGGTGTCCTTGATAAATGAAGATGAATGAAGTTGGTGGGCAAGGATACTGGGGCTGTGTGCTACCCACCCATTCACCCACCATATCCATATACTCATCTATCTACCCACTAAACTACCCATTCATCTATCTACATATCTATCCATTCATCCACCAGACCATCTATCCATCCACCTAAACACATATCTACCACATATCAAATTATCTATCTATCTATCTATCTATCTATCTATCTATCTATCTATCTGTCTATCTTTCCACCTATCTATCTACACATTCATAAATCCACACATTCATTCATTCATTCACCATTCTATCCACCTATCCATTCTTCTACCCACACACTTATCCATCCATCCATCCATCCATCCATCCATCCATCCATTCATCCATCCACCTAACCACCCACCCACAGTTATCTATCCCGCCATACATACATACATACATATAAACATACTTACATACATGCATACATATATACATACATACATACATGCATACACATACTTGTCTACCCATGCACCCATCTATCCATTTGCCTGTGCATGCATGCATGCATCCATCCATCCTCACAGCCTCTAGTGAGACCTTGTCTACTGGCTGTGAGTTATGTGCATCTCATAGCAAACTATCGATTCCATTGCTCAGACAAGGAGTCTGAGTCTCTTAGTGGGGAAAGGTCTTGCCAAAGCTACACAGGTCTTTTAATCCCAGCCTCTGTGTACTTTGCACTCTTGCCAGGAGCGCTGGCAACATTCCCCATCTTCTTCCACTGTCTCATTGTTCCCCGAGGTGCCCCAGATCCTCCATATTGCAGAAGTGACCTTCTGTCCTCACAGCTCAAGCACTAGGCTGGCTTCGAGCAGGCATGAAACTGCAAACTTAAGTCATCAGTGCAGCGACCCCTTCTCCCTCTGGGTTGTGCCCTGACCTGTAGGAAAGACAGCAACAAGCGGATGTGCAGCCAGGAATTCCTGGGACCAAGAAGGGGGTGGGCTGGGCCCCGGTGAGTAGGGGCCCGAGGCTGTGATAGGGAGTGAGGGGGCTGACTGGCATGCCCTAGCTTGCATTGCAGATGCCTGGCCAGGCAGAACTCCCTCCAGCTCCAACACGCTGCCTCCTGTCTGTGCCTCTTTCCTCCCTGTGTGTTCAGGCTGAGCACTGCCCTGAGTGCAACCAGAGAGACTGCCCATCCTGCTTCTCTATCTTCTGGCTTCACCTTCCCCATCCAGACCCTTGTTTTGTTTCCAGCTGGGGAAAAGAAAAAGCCTCGCCAGGCAGCCAAGTCCTGTAGCCAGCTGGCCACATCCTATAGCCAGCTAGCCATGCCTTGGGGATCCTCTTGTCTATAGTCTCCAGGACCATTCCACTTCCCTCCCAGGCCCTGATGACTGCGAGGGAACCACATCTCTCCCAGCCTCTACTTTCACCTTCCATTTCCAGGCACCTAGCATCACCAGGCCATACAGGCTCCTCTCCTGTCTGAAGTTCCTCTTTCCATACTCACTCTGGTGGTACCCTTTCTCTTCCTCCCTAGCCCTATTTAAATGATGCTTCCTCTGGGAAGATAGAGATCACAGGAGCAGGCAGTGGGAGCCACAGCAGGCTCTGTGTACGGGGAGAAGCATCAGACTGGTGTGATCAAAACACGGGTACATGTTTCTACCTTGGCTCCTTACAATGGCACTTGGGGGGGGGAGGGTGAGTGTCTACAGGGACCCTCACATTGGGTCCCAGGCACCACCTATAGATGATGGTCTGTTGTTCTACCTTCCAAGGGTGCTGGCTTCCCTTCTCCCCTCCTATCCCAGCTGTACCTCAGGCTCACCACCTTCTTCCAGTCTTCTCCTAGGCTAAGGTTTTTCTCATGGCCAAAGTTGTGTTTCTATGGTTCTGATCCAAGGATAGTTGATGAACTTTACATGAGCTTGAGACTCATCTCAAGGACAACATTGCAACCTCACGGGCTAGCCCTTTAGCTGTCATTAATTTTTTCAGGAGCCCCACACAGGAGGGCAGAACTGTAGGCCCAGACCCTCGCCCTCTCATCTCTACCTGGTCCTCAGTTTCCCTGCCTGACCAGTGGTCCAGTCTTGTAGGCCCTTTACTGATGCTGTGGGTCCCTTGCAGGTGTGAGTGGTCAGGTCACACCATGGACTTGCTCAGGGCATATCACTCCAGGGGTCTAACCTGAGCGATGAGAGTTAGAAGCTCAACCCCTTTCTAAAGCATGTCCAGCCTTCTGTGTGTGTGTTAGTGAGTGTGCAGGTTATATATTTGTGTGTGTGTGTGTGTGTGTGTGTGTGTGTGTGTGTGTGTGTGTGTGTATACATGGTGCTTGTGTATATGAGGTTCAGAGGGTGTCTTCCTCTATGACTCTTCACCTTATTTTCTGAGGAAAGGGTTTCTCACTAAACCTGAAGTTGTTTGATTTAGCTTAATTAGCTGGCCATCACACTATAGGGATCCTCTCGTCTCCACTTCCTCTACACTGGGATTACAGGAGTATATTGCCTCACCTAACCTTTTCTATGGAGTCTGGGAGTCCAAAGTTCAATTCCCATGCAAGCATTGGACCCACTGAGCCGTTTCCCTGGCCTCAGGTATCTAGCCTTTTGACATTGCAGTGTAGCTTTGTCATCTACACTTGTTGGACCACTTTCCTATCATCCTCCTGAAACCAGCTTTGGGCCTTTTGGGGGAACTTCTCCTCCATGGCGGGCTTAGGTGCTGGCGTCTTCTGTGCTGTTCAGACAGCTTGGCAGGCAATTGTGTGAGCTGTACTATGATGACCTGCAACTCCAGGGATCTCAGGCCTGGCAGTGGTTGGCTGTGTCCACGCTGTAGATTTAGATCAAAGCAGAGAGGCTATGGACAGCCCCACTGGTCCCCACCAGAGAGCCATGGCCGGATGGCCACAGAACACCAAAGGCCTCAAGATGCCACATTTGCTGTGCCCCAGGGGATGGTGGCAAGGCCTGGGGAGGATGGTGTACTCTTGAGGCCACTGTCTCACCACAAAACCGCTTGTCACACATGAAACAGCGGGTTAAGAATTTCCTTTTCTATTTTTACTATGGAATTCGCCCTGGCAAGGAGCATCTGGTTTGGGGGAAAAAGGGCTCTTTGGAGCAGCTTGGCTGAAGATGAAAGGGGGTTGGGCCCCGGCCGCCTCAGTGGCATGCTCAGTGGCCATGCTCACTGGGTCCATGGCCTCTTCGACTGCAAAGCTGACAAGGAATCAGGAACCTCATTATCACCCATTTTTATTAAGCAGTTAACCATTAGGAAAGCTGTGGCATAGGTCCCAGGGTGATGTGACCAGGGGCCACTCACAGCCTTTGAAATCCCTTTCCTGAACCTTTGTCTGTTGATCATGGAGGTGCAGTCAGGACCTGGGTTAAGACAGAGGCTGCTGTGGGCTCCTTTGCTTCCTGAGTGGGGTGAGAGAAGGAGTTTGAGATGCTTTGCCATCTCAGAGGCTGATGCTATGCCACAAGTCACCACTGAGCTGCGGCTGGCCAAGGGCAGAGGATGCAGGGCCAGTTATGATAGACAGACATGAGCTGCTTCCTGGGTACTGCTGAGCTGCAGTCGGGGTGGTCTAAGGCTGGCCATTACAGGGGTAACTACCTGCAGAAGCAGGTAGATAGATCTCTGTGAGTTTAGAGTGATAGATCTCTGGGCTGCAATGTGAGTTCCAGGACAGCCAGAGACAGGACAGAGAAGCTTCTCTTGAGGGGGGGAGCAGGACTGACCATTATTTAGAGGATATGAGCCCCCTGGAGAGCCCCGAGGAGCTGCATGGACATTGTAGACCCCGTGGCTCTCAGATGAGCCCCCTCCCCCACACTGTGTACTGTCCCATGGGTTCTTGGTGCCTGGTCTCTGGAAAAGAGACTTTATGGGCCTCTCAGGCTTACAGGAATAGCCTAGGGACATGAGTGGACAGTACTTTTCTGAAAAGTTCAGGCTGTCTTAGAGGGAAGGAAGGTAGTGCCTTCAAGAGGGAATGAGGGGTGGAGGTTGCCAGATCTAGGTGGTACAGAGGAGGCCAAGGGCCGTTTCTGGAGCATGGGTGCCATGGATGGTGGGGGCCCTGTTGTCTCCCACACAGAGGTCATCATGGCTCCATGAGCAGAATATTTTAAGAACAGGGTCTGTTTGTAGGAGAGACATGCGTTTACTAGCATGACATGCTGAAGCAGCTTCTCCAGTGCCCTTATTTCTGTGGGACTTGAAGCAGCCATGGTGGGCATGTCCTTCCCAAGCAGGGAAAGGCAGAGTATGTGCCTTCCAATGTGCCCTACATTCGCATCCCTAGCAGAGTTACTACCAGGGTTGCAGAATGTGTGCTCAACAGCAGCGAGCATCTGTGGGAGCAGCAAGAACGACTCCAGAGAGGGGCATTCCAGAAGATGAGCTGAGGGTGTCCCTTACCCTCACAGGCATGCATACATGCACACACACCTTAACGTACACACACACCATAATACATACCCTCACATGTATGTGTATACACATACTACCATAAACACAGGCATGCTTTCATAAACACAGGCATGCAACAAGCACACACTATTGTGCACTCCTATCTGCACATGCATACATGATCACCAACATGGATATGCACATACATGTACTAGCAAACCACACATATATGCCTATACATATGCTACTTCACACACATATATTCATCTATACTTGTGTGTACCCTCATAATTAGCGTAGCTCATGTTTGCCCATGTGCTCAATGCTCACCCACTTGCGTATGCACACGTATGTAGTACACAAACCACACATGCACCGCTCATGCTTATGTGTGTGTGTGTGTGTGCACTATCAAACCATGCTTATGCTCACATGTATGCATACACATGCTCACCCACATGTGTGGACATATATGCACTAGCACATCACATCTTCATGTTCATGCAGGCATGCACACTAATATTTGTGAGGTTTGGGGGATGTGATAGAGCTGAGAGAAATCCCAAGCTCAGTGCTCAGCGCTTGTCCACGCTTCAAGGATGGACGCAAAGTATCCATAATCGGGGGCTACTACCCTGCAGCTCTGGGAGGTTCCATGGGAGTGTGAGGGCTTATGCTTCCTGGAGTTAAAATCCTCATCAGGGCTGTCTTTGTACTCTCTATGTCGCTGACCACACTGCAGTCCACGGCAGGTACACTGACCAGCTCATATGGTCCCCAGAGTGTAACATTCAGGCCACCTAGGAGCTGTCCAGGGTGACAGTGGGCTAAGCGGCAAGCACCTCCTGGACCAAGCACAGGTCAGTGTCAGTCCTGTGTGGCCCTGTGGCTCCCTGTCCTTCCGCTTTGAGGGCTCCCACGTGGTGACAATATTGGCTCCTCAATCTGATGAGCCAGCTGGTGCAGTGTCTACTCTTAACTGCCTGGTGTGTTTTCTAACCTCCTGTGCTGTATGCACTGCATATGGCGAGGCCACTGCTGCCAGGAGGCCATCAGGGCTCATTTCCGTACACAGCTGCAACAGCCTCCAGTCCCTGCTCGGGAGTAGAAGTCACTTGGCTGGGTGGTGATGGGGCGCACCTTTTAGTCCCAGAATGTGGGAGGCAGAGAGGCAGGTGGTTTTCTGAGTCCAAGGCTGCCCTGGTCTACAGAGGGAGTTCCAGGATGGTCTGGGCTCCACAGAGAAATTCTAATTCTAATATTTTGGCTTGTGAGAAAGTAGCATAGGTAGGTGTCCCCTCATTGTCCCCAGGGCCTCAGTATTAGCTGCTTTTCTCACTGCTGTGACAAAATACCCAACAAAAGCAAATTTAGGAAGGAAGGGTTTATTCTGCCTCTCAGTTCCTGGGTCCATCACAGTGGGGGAGACATGGCAGAAGAAGCATAAAGTATCTGGTCACATGGCATCCACAGTCAGGAAGCAAAGAGGGACAAAAGCTAGGGCTCAGCTCACTTTCTCCTTTTTTTATTCAATCCAGGACCCCAGTCGATGGGAATGGTGTCACTCATGTCACTCACCCACCCCCATTTAGGATGGGTCTTATCACTTAAATTAGCCTATTCTGGAAACTTCTGTGTGTGGAGAGACTTATCTCCTGGGTGACTCTAGATACCGTCACAGCCTCTGAGCCCTGAGTCTTCACTGGGTCTTCCAGGAAGACTGAGAAGTCACCACTGCCTTCTGAGAAACACAGCCTTTCATGTGATGGTGTTCAGCAGTCTGAACCCCAGGGAAGGAAGCTGGGATTCCCTGGAGACTGTCCCTGGAGAATTAGTGACAGAGGACAGCTATGGAAAGCTGATGACTGTTTTTCTGTCCTCCCTGGGGGACACAGAGATGGCAAGCCAACTTGCAGTGGAGGGGGAGCAAGTTTCCTCCCATAGATGAGGAAACTAAGGTTCATGAAGCCAACTGTGAGTTGTTTCTGTACAAGTGTCATCCCCTGAGACACAGACTGCAGAAGATCTAGAAGAGTCCATACAATCACTCAAGGGATCAATATGGGAGCTCAGTGCCCTTGACCTTGGGCCTTGCCTTTGTGGACACAGTGCTGCCCTTCCAAAAGGAGGTCTCCCCAACCCCAAGGACCTTTATGGGTCTGACCACTTGCTCCTTATTTGGCAGCAGTCATCGTAGCAACTGTCAGAAGGAGGACACTCTCTTCTGGGCACATACCATGTATGGAGGGAGCATGGTATAGTGGAGGACTCTGGGCATAAAAGCCATTGCTATCTTCATCACAGCACTGTGACTACCCATGAGTGACCCTAAGGGTCAGGCTTCTTGACACAGACATTCCCTCAGAGGAGGAGGATGGGTAGGGCATTAGAGACCTCTTGCAGCTCTTTCCAGCTGAATGTAACTCTATTCCCTTGGCTGCTTTGGGATCACATGTATTCCTGAAGATAAGCCTCACAAACTCACTGGTTCATTAAGCTAGACATGGGAGGGATTGTGTCTTTGGTCTGTTGTCAGTGTCCTATTGAAGGCATTCATGTCTCACCAGGGGAAGTCACATGTGAGCAACAGAGAGCGATGGAGTGTCTATAAATCAATGACAAAATGCAAATGAAGAAATGGGAGAGAGGAAGGCAGAGGAAGGACAGTGGTGTGCAAGGGGCTCTGGGAAACTCACATTCATTTTATGAGCTGCTCCACCCCCCTCTGTGAGCCACAGCCACTGCATGGAAGATGGTGCATGAGCACTGGCAAGTGTGCACTGGAGTGAGCATCTCTTCAGCTCAGTGCAGGGATGGACACCTTTAGAGGCAACAGCCTGGCTAGATCCCTCACACTGACCGTGTGTGCTTCACGGCTCTCTCTATGTTGAGATGCCTGTGAGTTAAGAAGGCTATTTACAGGCCATCTTCATGTCCCCTAGTCTGTACAGCCTATTCTCAGGGCTGGGGAGAGGGCTCAGCAGGAGAGTTCTGGTTGCAAAATTATGAGAACCCGAGTCCAGACGTACAGAACCCAAGTAAAGGGGGAGTATGGAGGTGCGTGCCTGCAACACTGAGAGGGTAGGAGTGAGGGGATCGCAGGGGCTTGCTGGACAGCCAGCCTAGACAAAATGGTGAGCCCCAAACGCAGTGAGAGTTCCTGTCTCAAAAAAGAAAATGAGAGAGAGAGAGATGAGGAGTCACCGAGGAAGATGCCATGTGCTCACCTCTAGCATCTTCACATGCATGCACAGGCAACATGCACAAGTGAACACACCAGCACATACATGCACCTCCACAAAAAAAAAAAAAAAGGGAAACCTTGTTTTGGTTCAAAGTTCTGGAAGGTTCCACCCACAGCTGTTGTTTGAGGCCTTGAGGCAGGCAGTGCACCATGGTAGGAGCAAAACAGCTTATTTTATGTCTGGAAGATAAAAGGAAGGAAAATGAAGGACCTGGGGAGCCCTTAACCCCTTCAATCTCATCCCAGATGATACAGCCCACTCTCTAGGGACCACTTCTCAAGAGTTTCAGTCACCTCCCAATGCCATCATGGTGGTGACCACATGAGTCCATGGCACATGGGCTTTGGATCCAACGTAGAGTCCTGTGTAATTTGGGGAGAAAGGTTTTTTTTTTTTTAAAAAAAAAAAAAAGAATTGAAACATACTCCAAGCCTGTAAACAGGGAGCTGATTGAATCAATCCTGTTCATCTCAGCAAAGGAATATTAAACAGATTATAAAAATACGGAGTACCATAAATCACATTCTCTTGAATTCTAGGTATATAGGCATGGATGCATTTACTTTGTGTATATGATACACACACACACACACACACACACACACAAACACACATATATACATGTGCATATACATATATATTTACATATATACATGGATGCATGTGTGTGCATGGGAAGGCTGAAGTACAAGCTCTATTCTTCAGACATCAATTACCCTTTTATTGAGACACCTCTGTTTTTGAATGTTGAAACAGAGTCTTACTCTATGGTCCTGGCTGACCTAGCAACTGCTATATGGTCCAGGTTTGCCTTAAACCTGAGTTCTGAGGTGATTCCTCCTAATTTTGTCTGCAAGTGTTGGGATTATAGGTGTGAGCCACCACTCCTGGTTTTTGAGACCTTGCCTTATAGACAGCAACTGGAAGACTGGGAGAGGGGAAGGAGGGAACGAGAGAGACTCTCCATAAAGGACTGAATACACAAGACAGCCAAATGTCTTTGAGAAGTAATAGAGGAGCACACATATAAAAGACTGGAAGGGACTTGGCATAAAATCTACCACTAAGTGAGACACACGCAGCACATTGTCTGCCCACAACTCTCCAGCACCGGGGTTACAGATGCACGTCACCATGTCCAGTTTTGTGGCGGTGCTGGGGAATCCAGACTCAGATCCTCATGCTGGTCCAGCAAACTCTTTACCCACTGGACCATCTTCCCAGCCCCCACCCCAGCTTGTCTTTGCTTGCCTCATGACACCTGGTTTCTCAGAATGAACTTCTGGAACAAGGGAAGGGGGCTGTGTGATACCGAGCTAGGGAGTGGAGATAAGGTGTCTGTCACCCCCACTTGTCACAGGTCAGGTCATGTCCCTGCAACCAAGACTCTAGTGGGTCTTGCCTCATAGCATCCCTGTGCTTCTGCCATGATCCTTACTGTCCCTGGGTCCTTGGTCTTATGACCAACATTAGTGTGACTTTGTGGACCAGTCCCTCCCCTACTTGTCACCTGAAACGGCATCCCTGCATAGCTGTAAAAAGCCACCTTTCAACAAAGAGTCTATTTATCACAGCTCAGTAGAGGGGCGTGGGGTGTGTGCCCAGGTGGGCTCTGCATCCAGGTGGGCCTGGGTTGGGTCCAGACCCGGTCGCTTTATAACCTGGTGACCTTGGCCACCCCTCGATTCTCTCAACCTGCTTCCTTATCTATTTCAAGAGAGCGGAATTCCCACCTGGCGAGGTTGTTGTGGGGTACAGATGAGATAGTAAGCCATAAAGTGCCCGCCAAGGGCTTGGCATGCTGCTGGAGAGAGCGTGAGAGTGGCCTTTGTGTCATTGTTTGTGTAGGAGTCTTATCTGCCAGTGTGTGCGGGGCGGCTGCCTGGTCCATCTCTGTGCCCAGCTTAGGTAGGGGCCTGGCCTCTGGAGACCATAATGATTCTGGATGATTTGTGTGAGACTCAGTCCCAGTGCCCCAGCCCCCTTGTCGTTTCTCTAAGGCTGGTGTAGAGGGGGCTGGGTGGGTCCCCAGGAATGCAATCCATCTCCTCCAGCCCCTGAGGGAGTTGATCTTCCGCTTGTGATAGGCCACCTGCAGCCTGCAGAGCCCGCCATGGGGCTGGGCTGTCAGCACCGGGAGGGGCCGCCTGTCCCCACAAGACCAGGCCTGTGCCTGGGGCCACATCCGGAATTTGATGGCAGAGCTTCCTCTTGGCCCTGTCTGCTCTTGTCCTGGAATGTCCCACCCTCCTGAAGGGGGTGGGGTGGGGCTCTCCAGAGCCCTTTCCTGAGAGTCCCTGCTATGTGACACCAGGTCGAGGGGGCAGCCATTATAGTATGGGCTGTCCCCTGCTCTCAGGAAGCACAGACCTGGATATCATCCCAAGTGCATGAAAGGTATGCTGCCTGGCCAGAGGGGAATGTTCTGGGGTCTTGGGAACCTTCTGAGTGGAGGTGACTCTAGGCGCAGTGTCACCCTGTCCCACTCCAAAAGCGTAGCAGAAGAGAGCCTCTCCATGGCTGATGTGACCCAGGGCCCGTCAGTGAAGGAAGGACTGACACTTTCAGCCCCAGGCATGGGTCATCAGGCAGATGTCACAACACAGAAAGGAACCTGCCCAAGGCCAGAGGAGCTGTTGGGTTCCCAGAGTGACATGACACCCTCAGGTCCCAGAGTGACATGACACCCTCAGGTAGCTGTGGGCTATGATGTATACTTGTGCTAACATTCTCTCTCTCTCTCTCTCTCTCTCTCTCTCTCTCTCTCTCTCTCTCTCTCTCTCTCTCTCTCTCTCTCTCCCTCTTCCTCCCCCTTCCTCCCCCTCTCTCTCCCTCTCCTATTTATGTCTCCATCTTTCTCTGGTATAAGGATGAAACCAAGGGCAGGGCACTCTGGATACATGCTCCACCACCAGACCACACCCAAAGACCCTTACTGGGGATTCTAGGCCACCATTCTACCACTGACCTATATCCCTGAACCTCTCATTTACTTTAAATTTTGGAATAGGATCTCACTAGATTGGCCAGGCTTGCTTTAAACTCACTGTGTAGCCCAGTTCAAGGCTGGCCTTGAACTTGTGATCCTCCTGTGTCAGCCTTCTGAGTAGCTGGAGTGACAGGCATACACCAAGAAACCCAGCATACCTTCCTTGTCTTTCTTTTCTCCTGTACTGGGTCCTGGATGAATGATACTGCTCTCACAGGAGCATGTAGAGGGCCAGCCGGAAGTCTGCTGGACACACAGGGAAGTGGGCTCTGGTATAGCAGTTCCCTGGGACATCCTGATGCCAGAGCTTCAGGATACTGGCACCCACACTGTTGCTGAGGACAGTGAGGGTTTGGGCTCTGTACTGCTCACCTTGAACATGGAACCAATCTCTCAGCTCCTTGCGTGGAGGCCACAGGCTGCTGAGCTAAATTCCATTGGGATCTTCCGTCTTTACAATCAGTGGAAAACCTGGCTGGAACGAGGCCTCCAGGCCCCTTTGCTCTCTGGGCCTCAGTTTCCCCACTTGCTCAATGAGATGCTCTTAGATGCTCACCTTGACAGCTCCTCCCACCACGACTCCACCAGCCCGCTAACAGTTTCCCGAAGCAGCTCTCTGCTGCCCTCCCACCCTTTAGAAGTGTGCCTATCAATCCCCCAGACCTGGGGTTTGTCGATAAGGGTCATTTGTGGGCCCTTCCCAGACTCACCTCACAGGCCCTTGTGTGGAGACTGGAGATGAGGCTCTCCTTAGATCTCCCAAGGGATGCAGATTCCATTCCGGGGTTTGCTCTTCCCACTGACTGTGCCGTGCCCAGGTGGGACCGGTGACCCACAGAGATTGTGGAGTGCTGTGCAGCCTCATGACATGGCTCATCCTTGCACACCTCAGGGTACCCAGCTTGCAGGTGAGACTGACGACCAGGTGACAAGTGGTAGAGCAGGCCCCAGAGTAGATGGGATACACAGAAGGAGCCTGTCCACACCTGTGCTCCAGCTGAACTTACGAGGCTGGAAAGCACAAGTGGAAACTAAATTTTTGTGCACCTTTCAGAAAGGGATAGCCAAAGCCAAAAGGCAAAGTAGATGGGTGCAGAATTTGCAAAAAGCTCCAACAAAGAATCAATGCGTTAATTCCACAAAGAATCTGAGAAATAGGGGAGATGGCTCAGTGCAGTGCCACACAAGCACAAGTACCTGAGTTCAATCCCCAGCACCCCACATAAAAACTAGGCATGACAGCGCCTATGGGCCTGTAAACCCAGTCACATCAGCAAGCTCTGGGGCTAGTGAGAGTTTGTCTCAAAAATTAAGGTAGAGAGTGACTGAGGAAGGCATCCAATGTTGACTTCTGCCCTCTGTATGTGTGTATGCACAGGTGAGCATGAACATACACACAGAGACACACATGCACACACACACATACACACTAACACACACACACATGCACACAGACGCATGACACACAGACACAAAGACATACATGGATACACACACATGCACACAGATACACACAGACCCATACAGACATACATGCACACACACACTCACACACACACACACACACACACACACACACACACACACACACACACACTGGTCTGAAACTTGATCATTTGAAAAAGTTTATCATTGAGCCAGGCATAGTGGCATCCACCTGTAACCCTAGCACTCATATAGTTCAGGCAGGAGGATTGCAAGTGGTGGGTTAGCCTGGGCTACAGAACAAGATGTTGTCTCTAAACAAAACAAAACCCAGTGTAAAACGTCTGCAGGTGAAGGGGCTAAGGCCCCGGATGGACATTTTCATAAATATATGTGCAGGAAAGATGAGGGGAGTGACTAGCACGTGCAATGCAGACTCATCTGTGGTTTCTGCAGTGGGGGATGTTAGTCCAAAGGACGAGGCTTAGCCACTTCTCTTCCTGGCCCAGCAAGTTCCTTACCTCCAGACCTCAGTTGTCTAATGTGTACAATGGGTACATAGCTCCTGAGTGGATATGGAGAAGAGTGTCCAGCGTGAGGCTCGCTGCGGGCACCCAGGTAAGCCATCACAGTTCCCTCAGCCCCGGACACACAAGCTGATGAAGTTATGGCATTGTGTGGGTCCAAACAATACTGAAGCTTCTGTGAGCATGAGTGACATGCCAGAAGAATCCAGAGAAACAGGTGGCTGCTGCAGAGGGCTGCCTGAGTGAACATTCCTCTCTCACCTCCTCTCATTTCTGTCATATGGTTGTGTCATTTAATTAGGGCCTGTGAAAGGACATTGTACATGCAGAGAGTGTGTCAGCTCCCCGACTGTGATGCCTGGACCAGTGAATTAGAGACCCAGAACATTCCCAGACTTCTGTCAGGCAGGTGAAGGTCATCCAGTCAGTGCCTGCTGACCCCTGGCCTTTCAACCCCATACCTGCTGGCTTCTGTCACAGGATCCAGCCCCAGAAGCTCGGCTTTGTTGCACAATCTTGACCTATTCCAGGCAATAGACAGTGATGTTTTTGCAGACTGTCAGCAAAACAAGACCTAGACTCACCGTGGAAACAAATGTTTGAGCATGTCTGTGAAGGAGTTCCGGAATTAGGTTAATCAAGGCGGGAAAACCCACCTTAAATGTGGGTAGGCTGGGGTCCTGGAATGAAGAAAGAGGAGAGAGTGGGCTGGGCCACAGCGCCTTTCTCTCTCTGCCTCCTGCTTGCCGATGCCGTGTGACCAGCTGCCTCATACTGACACCGAGTCTCCCCTTGCATGATGGACAGTACCCTCGATCTGTGAACCAGAATAAACCCTTTCTTCCTTAAGTTGCTTTTGCCAAGTATTTTGTCACAGCAATGAGATGACTAAAACAGAAGGATGGCCACTGTCCATTGACTGTTGGGATAAAGCAGACACGGGCATCTTACACCCTTCTGAGTGTCCCAGACACATGGACTTAGGCCTGTGGGTTTCCAAGGAGAACAACTGACAGGCTGTTGGGGACAGTCACTCAAGGAGAAGGGAACAGTTTGGGCCCTTTCTAGCTGTGAAGGAGAAACATTTGTACCCAAAGTGAAGCCTTCCTAGTAAGAAACAGAACAAAAACAAAAAACCCCAACATATCTGAGGCCGTGGACAAGACTCATTCAGTAAAGTGCTCGTCTTGCAAGCATAAGGACCTGAGTTCAATACTCAGAATCTAAAGGCAGGGGTGGTGGTTTGCGTTTGTAACCCCAGTGCCAGGGAGGTAGAGATGGGGGATCTCACTGGCCAGCCAGCCTAGCCGATTGGGTGAGTTCTGGTGAAAAGTGAGAAACCCTGCCTCAACAACAACACAAAAACAAAACGACAACAAAACCAAGGTGACAGTTACCAGAGGAGGAATGACCTTGGAGGTTGTCCTTTGGCCTCTATACATACAAGTATACATATGTGTGTATCCGAAAACGCCTGTATACGCACATACACACATACAAAAGAAAAAGTCTATTTCTGTGAATAGACTTTTCTCTGTGAATGTCATTTCTGGTAAGTTTTTATTTGTTTGTTTTTGAGACAGGGTTTCTCTGTGTAGCCCTGGCCGTCCTGCAACTCACTTTGTAGATCAGGCTGGTCTCACCTGCCCCTCTGCTGGCCGAGCGCTGGGATTAAAGGTGCATGCCACTACTGCCTGGCTATTTCTGGTAAATTTTTATCACTATAGTTAAGAAAAAGGTAACTGGACCCCTGCCTCTGACAGGAAGCAGCCAAGCAGGAAGTATTCTCTGTAAACAGCCACTGGACCCTCAGTAACAGCCTGCCCGACACAGGACCAGGTAGGAAAGCAGCAAGCTCTAGGAGACACAGACAAAATCCAAGCTGTGTTTGCCCCTGAGTCACAGGAAATTGGACAGCACAGAATGGGTTTGTAGGACCTCCACAGCTGCAGGTGGAAGGGGAGTGAGAATTTTCTAGTCCGTTCAACAAATGAGAAAGAGTGCAATTCCAGTACTCAGGAAGCTGAGGCAGGAGGATCGCAAGTCACAGACTGACCTGGGCAACAGAGTGAGTTCAAATTAGCTCTGGCAAGTTAGGAGACAGTCTCAAAATCTCAAAATGAAAAAGTAAAAAAAAAAAAAAAAAAAAAAAAAAATCTGGGTGTGGCTCAGGGACAGATCACTGGCTTGAATCCCCCAGAGAGGGGGCTTAGGGTCTAACTCAGGGACACAGCACTTGTCTGGCACACACAACGCCCTGGTTTCCATCCCCATCACTGCAAAAAGTACAGGGAAGCAAAGCCATGGCATCTCAGAACTGGGGAATAAAAGCCCTGGGGATGAGGCAGGGGCATCTCAGGAACAGCTGTTTCCACCTGGGGTCCAAGCTGCTGAGGATGCTACGCCAGGTGCACACTTCTGGAGGAGCCTGTGCTTTCTAGCGAGCTGGGTAGGGGCTGCTCAGAGTGCCCATCCTCTTGTCTTTTCCACCAGTCTTGCTTGAGTCTGGCTGAGGGACACCTGCTTCTGCACAGCCCTCTCTCCTACAGGTCAAACAGCTCATATCCCTTGCTTCCTCCCACGCATTTTTGTGTTGACCCTGGCTACAGCTTACCGGTACATGGCCACCTCAAATCTCTTTGCAAGTGTGGGTAAATAGGCAGTCCAGAACTGCTGCTGGTGAGCACCCATGTGGACCCTGTAGAGCAAGCCGATCTTCCCAGGAGGTGGCCTGGCCACGCCTACCTGGGAGCTTTCCTTCGGTCTCCTGGGAAGACAGGCACCCCCCACCCCCTGTAAGCAGACATGGATCCCCAGTGAAACAGATACCAGAAAAATACACTGAGCCAGCCTGGGCTATGGACTGAGCTCCAGGTGGTCTGGAGCCCCTTGCCCTGGCTCCCTTTACCATAAACTTTTCGAAAGGTGCCTGTAGTCAGGACCAGGACCAGGACCAGGTAGGGTGTGAAGTCAGGGCAACCTGAATCAGGGTGTGGGGACATTCTTCCCTGAGAAGGACTGGATCATTTTTCACCTTTTAGAGCAACCCAGAGCACATCAGATTGCAGGGCCAGGGCAGCTAGGAATCTCACTTCCAGCCACAGCTCACACCTTCTGGATAACATCAGGCCAGTTCCATTGCCTCTCTGGGCTTCCAATTGAGCTCTGCACAGCAGAGGATGGAAGGCCATCCTTGGGCCATTGCTGCGGCAAAAACTTCAAGCATGGCCACCTGTTGGCAGGACTGTGGTCCTGCTCCCTTCTGAGGCTTCCAGGACAGACTCAGGACCTTCCACTTCAGAAGACTTATCCTAATGCATAGGTACAAATAGAAGGGTGGCCAAGGAGCCCCTCAGGAGGTTCCCCAGAGCACCTGGAAAGACACAGGCTGGGGTTAGCTATAGCCTGGAAAGCTCCATGGTGTGTGTGTGTGTGTGTGTGTGTGTGTGTGTGTGTGTGTGTGTGTGTGTGTGTGTGTGTGTAGGGGGTTCCCAAAAGTGAGAGGAAGTCAAGGGCCCCCTTCTCCATTACCTCTATCAGATAGAGACCCATTCCATCCTGCAGCCTCACTGTGAGTTAGCACCTGCTATGTAACAAATGGCTAGGGTTTAGTGACATAAGAGAGTGAAACCATATTCTGTCTCCATGGTTTCCTTGATCATGAGTTGGAGGGCGGCTCAGGTGGACATTGCCAATTCAGGGATGTATCTGGAAGCTGTGAGGCCAGAGATGACAGGGCTGGGTGGCTCTATGTTGGCTTCTGTCTTTGGGTGCCTTGGGCTTCCACAAGGTGGAGGTGTGTGCAAGAGACCAAACCATGACTTTGTCAGGTGTTGACCTTGAATCTGGTGTCATTGAGGGAAGGGTCACCAAAGCCACCATAGGGTCTGGCTTTCTGAGATGGTATAGGTACCAGGCACCAGGATGGTGTGGGGGGGCATGGACAATGAGGCTGCTTGAGGTGCTTTCTTCTGTTCCCAGGGGTCCTGGGGTCTGTAGTCCACCAGCTAGGACAGGAAGGAGCTGAAAAGAGCCCCTGACTTGAACTTGTAGCTAGTTAGCTAGAAGGGTTTGCTGGATTTGGGAATTTTGTGCTCAGGAATGTCTCTCGTCTTGTATCTGTCACCGAATGATTTAGAATTGAAGTCTCTATACCTGGGATGAGCTTGTTAGCAGGAAACAATAGAGATGTGGCTGGGAGAACCCACATTCCAGTATAGGGAGCATCCACTCTCTAACACCAGGAGCCTAGGCTGTGCTTGCTCTCCCATCTCTGGATCTTGGCTTGGCTCTTGCTGTAGGCTATGGAGCTCTGCAGCAAACATGCTGCAGAGATGGGGAGAGATGGAAGGAAAGCAGCAGGAAGTCTGCCTCCCTCTTGTCATTAAAGCCAGTTGGATTAAAAAAGGACAGCTCCCTGCACATGCCAGGGACAGGAAATTAGAATGCTCTAGTCCAGAGAATGTTGCAGAAGAAGATCCCCAGACCCCTGGATGCAGATGTTCTGAGATGCTCAGGGTGGAGCTAAGCTAGGGCAGGTTAGGATACTCATTCTTATAGCACAGACACAGTGCACTGGAGTTTTGGTTGGCCTTGCTCTCCCTGCGGCCAGAGCCCAGTCATATTCACTGGCCATGGAGAGCCAGCACCCAACCTTGAGGTGTCAACTACAGTCCCCAAAGTCTCTGTAATGGGTGGAGAAGGGGCCCAGACATCAGAGCCTCCAGCCTGGGTTACTCAGCATTTATTGGTGGGTGGGTGGCAGATGATGGCCATAATGAATGTGGTCCTGTATCTTAGTGGATTTTTTCAAGTTGGACAGTCCCTAAGGGCCTAGGGGTTGCTGCTACCTCTCAGAGCTCAGACACCTAGCTAATAGTCCATGGTGACCTGTGCCCCACCCCTGAGGGCCAGGATGTGCTAAGAGTCTATAGTGATTCTCTGATAGGTCAGGAGTGAGGATTCAGAAAGTCTCTGATATGAAAGGCTCCAGAAGGGTGGGACTCAGGGTACAGGCCAGCCATAACCCATGGCAGTGCAGAAGAGTTGGTTCTGGTCTTATCTCACCAGCTGATCATCAGTTGTGTCCTTGACCTGGGAGAACTTCTGCTAGGCCTTTGGTATTGGGAACAAGCAATTGGCACGGCCTGGGTTCCCTGTCCTTGACCCCCTAGTAGATCTTGACATTGTCTATCCAAGGTGTGCCCTAGGAGAGGAGGAGGGGTTCACCAAGGTCTGAGCTTTCTTATGACCAGGGACTATTAGGAAGGCTTGCAGGACCTTCCCTGGGCAAAGCAGCACCCTGTATGGTAGGTAGCTCAGGCTGCTGTGTCCCTGGAAAGGGTGGCTTTGGCTCCCTGGCTCTGTGACTGCTGCTGTCTCAGGCTGACTCTGACCACTTGATCTGAGGGTGGCATGGCTGCTCTCCTCCTAGTCCCACTCTGGTCTCTGAGGGGATTTCTATGTGGCTTGATAAGCCACTAGGGATCCAGTACAGGCGCTCTGGACACCTGCCTCTTTCTCCCATTCTGGATCAGTCCTATCCACACACCTGCCCTCAGCATTCTTCTCTCTTCCTCTAGGCTCCCCTGGTTCAGTTCCATCCAAATAGTTCATGTTGCTTCCCAGATTAGCTGGAAAACAAAACAAAAGCAAGTCAATACAAGGGGAAAATCCTTGATAGAAAATGGTAATCCTGAGGCCAGGCGTTGGTGGCACACACCTTTAATCCCAGCACTCTGGAGTCAGGGGCAGGCAGATCTCTGTAAGTTCGAGGCTAGCCTGGTCTACAGAATGAGTTCCAAGACAACCTCCAAAGCAATGCAGAGAAACCTTGTCTTGAAATAAATAAATAAATAAATAAATAAATAAATAAATGGTAGTCCTGGGCTGGAGAAATAGCTTAAAGGTTAAGAATACTGTCTGTTCTTCCAGAGGTTCTGAGTTCAGTTCCCAGCAACTGCATGGTGGCTCATGACCATCTATAATGAGATCTGATGCTCTACTCTGGCATGCAGGCAAACATGCAGACAGAACACTATATGCAAAATAAATACACATATCTCTTTAAAAAATGAAAGAAGAATGGCAGTCTTTTATATAATCCTTATTTATATAAACATTTGAAATTACCCACACACAAAAAGGACACGTTAAGCTCAGGCTCAAGGAAGGGTACTTTCCTCTGGATGGTAGACAGAGAGATAAGCTTGAATCATTTGACCAAGAAAACTGCATATTGGTGACAATAAAATAAAGATGTTGGAGGATGAAGAGAATAGAAGAGACTTGTGCCATAACTTAAGTCCTCAGTCCCTGGAAACCCCCAATGTGAGAAGAATCATGAAAACTGATCCCAACCAATGAGGCCATCCAGGATTTGATCATGAAATTGCTGGGCCTAATGGTACATGCCACTCCCATCATTTGGGAGGCGAGACAGGTGGATCTCTGTGAGTTTTAGTCCAGACCAGTTTGACATCCAGGGATACATAGTGAGAACTTGTTTTGCAGGGAGGAGGTGTGAGAAATAATTTCATCATGAAATTAAAATGGGAGAGAAATTATCCCTGTGAACTTAAGTTTAGTCAAATGAAAAACAAATTAATTGAAACATACTTAACTTCAGGGTTAGACAGCTAACCCAGGATGGCTTCTGTGGACTGAAGGGTGTTTGCTCTACAGAATACTTTTTGCTATTATTGAACATTAAGTAGTCAAGGTTATAACTGAGTGTTTGTATTCAGAGTATTATTGGGGGCAGCAATACTTTACACATGTATACACATATGCATTTACATGTGCATGAACACACTGATGTATAAAAGCACACATATGTATATATGTAGATACATATGCATAGACACAGACATGTACACAAGCACACATGTGTGCATATAGGTCATGTATGTGAACACATAGCTGTAGGCACAAGCACATGAATGTGTTTGTGCAGACACATGTGCAGAAACCTACACACATGCACATAGACACTTGTGAAAGCATGTACACACAATCTCCAGGAGCCACAAGGCTCTATCTCTTGCTGGATTTGCCTCCTGCATGGAAAGCCTGGCCCTACCCTTGCTGCCCTGTGACCTAAGCCCTTGTTTGGGTGGAAGGGGATTTCCACCTCCTTATCAGCATTCCCAGCTTCCCTCTGTTGAGCCTGGTCAGCCATCCACCAGAAATTAGTCTATTTCATCTCAAACAGCAATTGCACTGGGGTAGATCGTAGGTGCCACATGTCCAGAGCTGGCTTCCACAACTGCCCTACAAAGTGCCTGTCAGCTCCCCATAGCCCTGGTGATCCTCACCAGGCAGGAACCTCTGCCCTTCTCAACCCTGTCAGCTCTCCTGTGGGAAGATTCTACAGACCCGACCTTCACAGAGCGAAGCTGTGATCCAGAGGAGGTATTGCTCCCACTCTGAGCTTTAGCCTTGCCTGGGCGGGAGATGAGGTCTATACTGCTGGCTGTGGCCTGCTGCCTGCACTTTGATACAGCTGTTCCTCTCTGATGGCTGCTGGGGGTTTGGAGGGTGGTGTTACCTGAACTTGTCTCTCCCAGAATTCCAAAAGCTCCAGCAGGATGGGAGCTTCTTCAGCAAGGACAGATTGGGAGCAACTTCCTTGTCACTTTCTGGGTCTGCCCTGGAGGCCTCATGAGGTCTGGGCTTGGGGGTTGGGGAGGACGATAGCAGTATTCTTCACATTTTTGAACAAGGCAAGCAGCTTCTGTGCTTCCTTGCCTGGATGGGCTGCCCGCACACGCAGTGAGAGCAGACCTAGGGATGCAGAATGGTGCCTTCTGGCCAGTGGACTGCCTCTGAGTGTGCAGGGCAAGCATGGTGCTCCTGCTTCAAGGCCCAGGGCCAGCGTAGCACCAGGTTTGAGGACCACATAGGACTCCAGCCTGGCCTGGAAGATGAGGCCTCCTTTTCTTCTCCAAATAAAAGCCCAGTCTCCTCACCCTGGGCTGAACAGTAATGATTAACTGTGACCAGCTCTGATCTCTTTGTTTCTGTTGGGGGTACACAGCCTCTCTCTGCTGCACATGAATGCTGGGTTTATCTTCTCTGGGCTTCTCTGGTTTCAGGGTCTTATTTGTTCTGACATAGGTGGGCTTTATCTTCGGCTCCTAATGGCTAATAAGAGCCCAGACAGTTCCTCAGAGGTTCTGGCCCCTATAGGTATGCTGAAAGGTGAAGCCATGCTGGGCACCTGAGGAAGACAGCCCACAAGTGTCTCTATCTGGGCGGCGGCCCATGCATTGTTTGTGTTTAAGGGGTCAGGCAGCCAGAGCAGAGCAAGAAAGCCCCCCTCAACGAGAGGTTGAGGCTCCAGGGAAGAGGCTTCAAAACCTTCCAGAAGGACCTTTCACTGGGCACTCAGTCACACACCCGTGGCCATGCTGGCTTAGCAGCTGCTCTTGCTACATGGGCACTCCACGGCAGGGCTGCTATTTTTCCTGAAGGAAATTTCTAGAAAGTACTTCCTTATACCCCTTTCTTATTTGGTGGCCTCTGACCCAAGCCTTGATGAGTTGGATATGTGCCCTAGTGAGATCTGGGCAGAGTGTATGGAACCCCAGAGCCTCTGAGGGTGTCAGGCCTTGCAAGCTGGAGCTTCTACTGGCTGCCTAAGTCCCTGTTGTGGTTACCCTAATCTTTCCCCATGCTACCCCAGGTCCTACCTGCCAGCTTACTAGGCCTCCAGAAGTCTAAACCCCAGATCAGCAGAGCCAGAGACCAATGTGGCAGAACCTGGCAGGCGTCACTGGAAGTCTGATTAGATTTTCTTCACAGCTGAGAATGTAAATATTGGTGAGAGTCGGGAGACCAAGTCATCTCTGGCAAGATATGATGTCACTCCAACACCTGCTCTGGACAGAGCTCTAAGAGCATGTGACCCACCTCATAACTGGCATTGCCACAAGAAGCTGATAGGTGTTGCCATGAGGGATACAATGTGTGACCAGCTGCGTGTTTGCAGAGCTGGTAATACCGGCCACTGGGTCCCAGCCTGAGGCTCACCAGGCCCAGCTGTCCCTGCCTGGACACTGGGCCAAACAGTGAGTTCTCTGGGCCCCCGGAACTTATCTTGAGTCAATAGAGACTCTGGGCAGCCACAGAGGCTGTTGACCAGGCCAGTAGACAAGAGTGGCATTCAGGCCCCTAGCTGGTTTCCAATGAGCTCAGCTGCTCCACAGCTGGGGCCAGGGACGGCCTGCACCCCACCCGCCTGCTGGGCCTGTTTTCCTTCTGGTAAACAAGGAGACTGAGGAGGGTCAAAGCTCTGGGCATCAGGGGAGCTAGGCCTCCACCATGTACAGCTTCAGGCACCTGGGAGAGGGAGCTGTGAGGGTACCCAGAAACGACCACAACACGGCACCCATGGGAGGATGCTGGGTGTGTTACCCTTTGCACCAGGAACCAGAGTACGGTTACCAACCCCTGCTCTGGGGGATAAGGTTCCTCAAGATATCATCTGAGGGTGGAGGAAGTTTGAGGGGGTCATTGGAACAGGCAAGAGGAAAGACGATGTTCCTGGAGTCCTGAGGAATTACCTCATACTGTTCTATCCAAGCTTCTTGAGGGTCAATGGGTAAAAGCAGCTGTCATCTCTTTGGGCAGCCCTGTGGGTCTGTGACAAAGCTGAGGACAGATGATGAGCACTGGAGGACAGTCCGCCTGTTCATCTGGCCACACTGGCCAGAGCCCCTCCAGCTTGGGCAAGTAGAGAAATGCCCTAGGGTCTTATCTGATAACTATGCAGGACCTAGGAGAACCCACACGGCCCCTTTCTGTTCAGCCCTGACATGCTGTAGCATCACCTGGCGGACATGGTTTGTATTCAGGATGTCTGATTTGCTTTGGAGAGGCCCAAAGCTGGAGGTGTTCATGGGCAGGGACTTAGTGACGGAAACTTTCCAAGTTTGTGTTCTTGTTGCTGTGATAAACACCATGGCCAAAGCAAGTTAGGGAGGAAAGAGTTTATTTGGCTTAGACTTCCAGGTCACAATCCATCATTGAGGGAAGTCAAGGAAGGAACCTGGAGGCAGAAACAATGGAAGAATGCAGCTTGCTGCTTTGCTCTTAATTAGCTTTTCTTATGCAGCCCAGGACCACCTGGCTAGGAAATGGTGCCACCCATAGTGGGGTGGGCCCTCCTACATCAACTAGGACAATCACAATCACTTACTGATATGCCCATGGACCAACTTGAGAATTACTCAACAGAGGTTCTTCTAGGGTGATTCTAGGATGATTCTAGACTGTGATAAGATGACAGTCAAGGCTAACTAAGACAGGGACCTTTGCTGCAAGTTGACTTGGGGGTACACTGTCAAGAGTCTCTTTATCATGTTATTCCTTGGACTCTGTAGCCGCCCACCCTGCCTGGGGTTCCTCAAGCTCTACAAGGAATGCTGGTGTCTTCTCCAGCCTTCTGCCTAGACTGAATAATCTAATGCCAGATTAACAATCATCCCCCGTTCCTGTCCGAGCAGAATGTGACCTGTTAGGAAATAGGGTCTCTGCAGATGGCATTAGTTAAAGTCCTGGATTTAGACTGAAGCCTACATTTTAGCATTGTCTTTGTTGTTTGAGACAAGGTCTGATGTCCAACTCACCATGTCGTCAAAGATAACCCTGAATTCCTGATCCCCCTGCCTCCACCGCAAGCACTGGACTTACAGGTTTTACGCAGTACTGGGGGTTGTGGCTTTGCCCATGTTAGGCAAGCACTCTGGCAACCGAATTACTTTCCCTAGCACAAGTCACCCTTAAATCTAATGAAAAGAACTCTAATCAGTGGTTCTCAACCTTCCTAATGCTGCCACCCTTTAATACAGTTCCTCTTGTTGTTGTGGTGACCCCCAACTATACGATTATTTTCGTTGCTACTTCATAACTGTACTTTTGCTTCTGAGCATATGTGTTTTCCAATGATCGCAGCCCATAGGTTGAGAACCACTGAATCAGAAGAGGGGTCAGAGAAACCATGTAAAGAAGGGGACATAGTTGGTACCCACAGCTGAGGGTGTCAAGCACCACAAGCAATAACAGACACGGAATGGGAGTGGGGCTTGGCTTTTGTCAGCCTTAGGAAGTACCATCCCCTAACCCTGCGGGGTCCAAGGGAGTATTTCCTTGATCCGAGTTTATTATCATTTGTGCCAGCATTCCCAGGACACTCTCTGGCTCCTGGAGTGTACCATGGGCTCCTGGACCCCAGATGAGTCTTAGCAAAACCACCAACCTTACACTGTGCTATGCTTTTTGCTAAACCAGGGACAGGGTACAAAAGACTGGATGGCTTCTGCACATCCCTGGGACTTGGTGCTTGGCTGGGGCAGCCAAGTTCACCTGCAGCACACAGCTCCTGTACACCCATGGGTGCCTGGATCTCCCTGCCTGCATGGAAACTTGTGTCTCCTTTCTGATCTCTTTAGGGTGCTGTGACTCATGACAGACATCTACAGCCATTTTCCCCACAGTGGAGGAGAAACCCAATTAAGATACTAGGTACTGTGGGCATTAGGGCCCTGATGTGCTGTCCCCACAGCCATCCTCAGGCTATGTCCTGTCCCCTATTCATACTATGGTTCATTCTATGGTGATCCTAGACCTGGGAAGATGTGAGGATGAGTTGGAAGTCCCAGTGTCCCACTCCTGGCTGTGTGTCCTTAGGAAGCTAGTTAACTCAGGGAACCTGTTTCCTTGACTGTGGAAGCGTCTAGAAGCTTCTCCTCTCTCTGCAAGGGTGACATGGCTGTGGCTACCACCCATCAAGTTCCCATAGACTCAAAGAACCCATGTCTTGCTGTGGACATCAGGGTATGAGACGCTTTGGAAGCGTGACACTGAGTCACAGAGTGCCCATGCTCTGAGCACCTCCTGGTCATGTGGTCAGTGTGCAGAGAGCATGGGACAGCTCTAGTCAGGCTTACTATCTGAGAAGCCCTGGGTTTCAGGAAACTGCAGCATGGTTGTGGCAGTCTCCAAACTGGAGACTGTCCCCATGGACCTACCTGGAAGATGAGGGTATCACAGGAATGCCCAGATGGGCAGGACCAACTCTTTACTCCATACCCTCTTCTGCAGCCCTTGGGCGTGGATGTCTGGAGCACAGGATCTTGCTACTCTAGGTGCATTTAATTAATGCACCCATTTAATTGCTTAAATTGTGTTAATTCTTATGCCATTAATACCCTGTGCTGAAAATAGTATTGCCTAGAAAATGAACTCACCTAGGTTATTGTGCTCACCCCTTTTTGAGAAAATAGTCACACTGTCTTACTGCCGGCCTTTCAACCTCTCCCTTCTTAGGTGTCTTGTGTTTGGTACTAAACTTGGAGGTGAGGCTTCTGGAGAAACATTAAAGGGACATTGCCTCTCCAACTGCATCTACAGGCCTTCCTTCCCGGTGACAGCTCCTGGAGAGCACAGCACCTGTTCCCAAGAGGACAAAGAGGTCCCAACCATGTGTGGAGCAGTCTCCTGCTGTGCCACAGGCTGTCAAAACCATAGCCTGGAGGCATATGCCTACTGGTACACATGTATTCACACATCTATTTTGGTGAGATGCACAGGCCCAGGAGACTAAGGCTCAGAAGAGCTGGGACCAACATGCATTTAAAGCTTTCCTCCACTGTGATGACAACTAAGATCTGCCTCCTCAGTTTCTTTGTGACCTCTCTGGGGTCCCCCATCATCCTAGTTAGGAATTTTGTTGCTGTGATAAAACGCCATGGCCAAAAGCAACCCAGGGATGGGGGGTTTATTTCAGCTTACAGCTCTCACATCACTCCATCACGGAGGGGAGTCAAGGCAGGAGCTGAAGCAGACGCCATGGGGGCTGCTGGCCACTGGAGTGTTCTCATGGCTCACTCCGACTTCTTATACACACAAGACCACTTGCCTAGGAGTGACAGTGCCCACAGCGAGCTGGACCCTCCCACCTCAACCGCTAATTTAGAAAAATGCACTACAGACTTGCCCACAGGCAAATCTTATGGAAGCATTTTCTTAATTGAGACCCTTCTTCCCCAATGACTCTAGCTTGTGTCAAGCTGACATAAAGCCTCCCAGGACACCCATGGGTTGACATAGCACCCGCTGGCTACTCCTGTTCTTTGCTTTCAGCTTCAGGTTCACCCCCTGTCAACTGTTTCCTCACTTTGCTTCTCAAATACATCACTGGCATGCAAATGTTTCTCAGGGGAACACAGAGAGCCTATCTGTCTCCACACTGGTGAGCAGACAGCTGTGCAATGTGGACCTGTGTGCATGCATGCACATGTTTACAGGAACATACACAGGTGATAGGCAGCATATCCCCCCAGCCACCAGCAAAGAAAGTACCAAGGTGGGGCTGGATATGCTCCCTTCTCAGCCATACAAGAAATCTACAGGTGTGGTTAAGGAGCCAGGTTGGACTGTGTGCCAGCCAGTGCTTTCACAGCAGGGGCATAGGCCAGGAGCCAGAGGGTCTGCAAATGGGAGGCCTGGATATCAAAGTCTAAGGAGGCTGACAGTGAGTAGTATGGGGTGATGTGGCTCAGAGTGCCATCCTGCAGGATCTGGCTTCCCAGGCTTTCCACAGTGTTGACCTGTTCCCAGGCAGCATAGCCACATGGAAGAAATGTTGTCACAGGCTAAAAGTCTATCCTCCCCGACTGCTACGCAAGACACAGACTCTAAGTTTCTGCACCTGATCATGGGGCCGTGGCTCTGCTGAGACAGAGCAGCAGGGCCTGGGGGTAGAATAGAAGTTTTAGGGGATTTGGATGTAGAGCTGTGGCTCCAGACATGGGGGCCTGGAGAAGGCAGTGGGCTGGGGGTTAAGCTGGAGGCTGGAGCAGGGTTGGAGGCCTGAACAGGGGAGCATAGGGGGGTCATGGGGATATATCGAAGAGTGAGGTCATGAATAGGGCAGCCTGTAACCTCATGAACACTTGCTTAGTCAGATAGAAAGGACCCTAGAGGTCATAGGTTACCCCAGGGATAGTGATCATCTCCGTCCGGTTCCCACCTGTTGCGCACACTTTTGACTATGGCTAATGGATCACAGTGGGATCTGGGAGCCGCAGTGAAGACAGCTAGAGGTGATGACTAATGCCCTATTAAAAGCAGCCTGCCTAAGGGGGGCGGGGATAGAGAGATGGCTCAGTAGTTAAGAGCACTCTCACTGCTCTTCCAGAGGACCTGAGTTCAATTCCCAGCACCCACATGGTAGCTCACAACCATCTATAGTGGGATCCAATGCTCTCTTCCAGCATAAAGTTGATAGAACACTCATATACATAAATGAACAAATCTAATCCAAAACAAGACAAAAAACCCAGCCTGCTTGCTCGGGACAGGCAGATCCGTGTGTTGTCCTCCAGTTGTACAATCCATTTCAGCCAGTCTCCAGCTCCCGTTCTCTTCCTACTGGTTGCTATGGATCAGTATATGCGCACACATGAAGCCTAAGTGTCCCTGTGTGCACCTCTATGGGTTCACCCTTGTGTGTGCTTTTGTGACCTTATGTGTATCTGTGTGTTTTATGTAACTGTGTGCTCACGTGTGCCCCGCATGTGTATCCCTGTCTGTGCCTGCGTATGGCCTGCGTATGGCCCTATGTGTGCCTGCAGATGCCCTTATAAGCCTGCGTTATGTACCTATATGTCTGTGTGTGCCCCTGTGTGTTCTGTGTGTTTGTGTGTGCCTGTGTGAATATATGTACCTATATACCTGTGTGTATCTTTGTGGGCACCCATGCGTACATGCATTTATGTATCCATGCATGCATGTGATTAAGCATACTCAAGCTCTCAGGAGCCCCTGATATGTGGGCTTGTGTGCATGTGAATGTCCATGAATGGGACTGGGGCACAAGCAGGGAGATGATTTTCCTGGAGGCTACGCTTGATCAGCTGCCAAGCTATCTCTATTGTCATGTCAACCAAATATTTTCAGGCTCCCCGCCCAGAAGCCTCGGAGCGCTGTCTCCTCCCGGCTGCGAACCCCAGACCAGACTTCCAAACCGCTAGGCCAATCTGGAGGCCCTTTTTTTAGCTGCCGAGGGGAGGGAAAAAAAAAAAAAAAAAAACATAAGCAAACACAAATCCACTGATCGTAGCCGCCGCCTTCTCTGCAGTTCAATTTCTGAGCTTTGATCTGATACTGGGCCCCAGAGGACGTGTTATTTCTAAATAACGAGCCAAATGTTTGTGCCCGACCTTGAACTCCTCTGGTTTGGGGAAAAATATGACTTAGCATAGATGTTCTTTGATGCGGCCAGCAGCATGGGGATCAAAGGCTTTTCAAGAGGGCAGAGGCAGGAGGGGTGGCTGGGTGCTGTGGGCCTGCCCTGGGCAGCAGAGCCCTGGGCAGGGCCCCACCCACACACCCAGGCCCACATAGAGGTTCCTACTGGGGCTTGAGCCTAATTGCACCTGCATAAGGCCTGGTCCCCAAAGTCTCCTCAGTGACTGGGTTTTGAAGGCCAGGGTAGGGGTAGAGCCAGCCTGCTGCTGTGACATTGGGACTCTAGATGTCCATCCTAGAATTGGGTGGGACACCTGCTGTAAATTATGGGGGTCGAAGACAGCTCATCAGCACACGGGCACATGGAACAGCAGGTACAGGTGGCCACAAGCTGTATTGGATATGTACAGTGGCATCTTGGAAAGAATTGGAGAAAGGCGCCCCCTGCTGGCTAGTGCCAGTCCACAAGCGCGTGCTCCAAACCAGTGTGTCTGGGTAGATACCTACATATAACCTGTGCTGCTTAGCCCCAGTGGCCCAGCATCCTGCAGGCCTGGGCTCAGATCCCTTTCTTGAGGATATGGGTGTGGTAAAGCCTGGGGTGACTTCACATCCTATGAATGGATGATTCCATACTGGGGATGGCATTTTTCCTGGGAAGCATAGCTACCAGCCTCTTTAGTGGTGATCAGGGTGTAATGTCAGCAGTCACCCACCTTAGTGATTAAGCTGTGTTGGATGGGGGTGGGGGAGTTCCTCTCTGCTGTTTCTTGTGGCTTTGGTCCTGAACCTTTGTCCTTGGTGTTTGTTAGCAGGTCCTGGCCAGGGGAGGACTCTGTCTCAGCTCTGTCAAGCTCTAAACCTCAATGTCCATAGTGGTCCCCAGTCTGCTAAGGACCTACCTACAACTCAGGCCCAGGGGATTCCTAAACCCCAGATACAATGCAATGCTTGTCCCCAGTAGCCATACCCAAACTGGCCTTTTCTGTTCTCACCTGTAGAGAGCTAGACTCCAGACCGTAGATCTGAGGCTACTCATTGACCACTGTGGGGTTGGGACATAGTGTTGTTTGTTTGGTAGGTTGGTTTTGTTTCTGGCTCTTTTGTTTGTTCGTTTTGTTTTTGAGACAGGGTCTCATCAGGACCAAGGTAGTTGTCTTAATTAGGGTTTCTGTTTGTCTAGCCCACTTGTCCTGGAAGGAGGAATATGGATCAAGGAAAGAGATAAACAAGAAACAGAAGATAGAGTCTGGAGGGCATCCAGTTAATACTGTGATCCACCCCAAGTTTATTACACAAAGGTCTTATATACCCCAATCAAAAGGGGGGAGGGCAAAAGACTTCCTTACCATGATACAAGGAACAAACAAATGTAATTACCTCCTTAATACCCAAAACATCAAGTAACCACACCCTAAACCAAATACCCTGTTGTCAAGGCAAGAAATCCATTAGCTACACCTTAGGCCAAATATACTGCTGTCTAGAAAAGACATACAGAGGCTACACCTTAGGCCAAACATCCTGTAGCTTAACCTTGAAGGAGCAACAATAGGCTCGAACTCTCTGACCTTACGTCAAGATGGAACAGGGCCACTTCTATGGG
This sequence comes from Cricetiscus sungorus, assembly GCA_030556225.1. Classification (NCBI taxonomy): domain Eukaryota; kingdom Metazoa; phylum Chordata; class Mammalia; order Rodentia; family Cricetidae; genus Cricetiscus; species Cricetiscus sungorus. The sequence goes on from JANBXA010000044.1 coordinate 11,288,149, forward strand.
CCTCCACAGGTTTCTATTGCTGTGATGAAATATCATGAGCAAAAAAACAAGTTGGGGAGGAAAGGGTTTATTCAGCTTACACTTCCATATCTCTGTGTATCACCAAAGGAAGTCAGGACAGGAAGTCAAGCAGGGCAGGAACCTGGAGGCAGAAGCTAATGCAGAGGTCACAGAGGGATGCTGCTTACTGGCTTGCTTAGCCTGCTTTCTTATAGAACTCAGGACCACCAGCCCAGGGATGGCACCACCCACAGTGATCTGAACCCTCTACCATCAATTATTAGTTAAGAAAATGGCCTACAATGGCATCTTATGGGATCACTTTCTTAATTGAGATTCTCTACTTTCAGATAACTCTAGCTTGTGTCAAGGGGGACATAAAATTGGCCAGCACAGAGGCCTTTAACTCAATAGGTAGTCAAGGATACCTTGAAATTTGAATCCTCTTGCCTTCACCTTCCAAGTGTCAGGACCACAGGCATGCATTTTCATACCTGTTTTGCATGTGACTGGGCATGGGACCCAGAATGTTTTGCATGCTAGGCAGCAGAGCCACATCTCCAGGATAGGACATGTTCCTAAAGATTTAGTTTTGGTTGCATGCATGTGAGGGTATGTGTATAAGTGTGCAGGTGCCCTTAGAAACCAAAGGATTGGATCCCCTGAAGCTGGAGTTACCAGCGGTTGTGAGCCTCCCAACACAGGTGCTGGGAACCAAACTCGTGTCCTCTGTAAGAGCAGCATTCCCTCTTAACCGCTGAGCCACCTTGCCAGCCCTCAGAGATGTGTTTTTAAAAGTTAAATAGTCCAAGTCATGTAGGGAAGCCCATATTTATAATCCCAGCACACAGGAGGCTAAGGCATGCAGAGTGCTGTAAATTTGTGGCCAGCCTGAGCTACATAGTGAAACCCTGTCTCAAAAAAGTCAAGTGAAGACAAGCTAAATAATTGTGCTGACAGGTAACAGTACATGATGCCCAATTCTGGCCAGAGTGGAAATTGGGAGGCACGATTGGAGAAAATCAAGATAAACAAAATCCAGACATGAGACAGCAGCGCTGTGGTCATATTGGATCATTCACTATAAGAAATCTGTCTGGTGATATAAGCTCTTTCTAGGGGAGAAACTTATTCTCCCCTCTCCTCCAGGTGACACCCCAACAGCAGGTCAAAGTACGATTCTACCCAAGTTCAACCTGGAGAACCTATGAGTTTATTGGTGTTATTTGCAGAACAGGAGCGAAAGGGGTTACTTACAGGACTATGGGTGATCCCAAAGCAGCTACAGAGTGAGAAGTCTCACCCCAGCATGGGTGATGGCTTCCTCATTGTTGCAAAGACAGAGGCAACCCCCTCCTCAGTTAACTGTCTGCTCATTTTATATGCTTGCAACTTAGGACCCCTCAAAGCAATTGGAGCAGGATCAAATACAGGAGCTGTGAGGGGCAGGAGGGAGTAGTTAGCATCTCTAAAGTCCCCCTCCCCCACCTTGCTTGCCAATGGGCCAGATCTCAAAGGTCTCAGGAGAGCTGTCACAGCTGCTTCTGAGGAAGATGGTGGCAGTTATATATGATAGTGTCCTGTCAAAATCCCCCTGTGAAGTGCCACACTAGGGGGAACAAGATTCGAGTGTGCAGGAAATATACCATCTCTGGAAATGGAAAGATTCTAGAATAATGGCTTCCTGTAAAAAACTGGGAAAGAAGTGGCGCAGGGCCTGGTGGGTGGCACTGAGGGTGAGGACTGTGCTCCTCACGGTATGACTCTACTGCAGGGGTGCAGCTGAGTGGCCGTGGCCACACCCCAGGAGAGGGATGGGGCTAAGGATGAGGACGGTGTGTGTGTGTGTGTGTGTGTGTGTGTGTCTGTGTGTGTGTATATGTGTGTGTGTGTCTCTGTGTGTGTATGTGTGTGTGTGTGTGTGTGTGTCTCTGTGTGTGTGTGTATATGTGTGTGTGTCTGTGTGTGTGTGTCTGTGTGTGTATATGTGTGTGTGTGTATGTGTGTGTGTGTCTGTGTGTGTGTGTGTGTGTGTGTGTGTGTGTGTGTGTGTGTGTGTGTGTGGTGGTGGTGGTGGTGGTGGTGGTGGTGGTGGTGGTGGTGGCTGGTGTCTCTTAAAGGTGGAACCATTGGAGTGTCTGATAGGTTGGACGTGGGACACTGGGAGGGACTGGTCAGGTCCTCACCTGCTCTTCTAAAAGACAGAGCTGTGTGAATTAGAGGACAGTAGGTGGGTGAGTGATGGGGAGGTGGCAAAGACATCAGGTTCTTTGTTCATGCACATGTGTGGGTGCATGAGTGTGGGGTCCCATGTACATGTAGCTACAGGCAGAGGCCAGAGTCAACTTCTGGTATCCTTCTTCAGATGTTCACCTCATTTTTTTTTTTTTTTTCAGACAGGATTTCTCTCACTGAGTCTGGAGCTTGCTCAAGTAGTCTAGTTTGGCTGGCCAGTAAGCTGTCTCCATCTCCCCAGTGTTAAAATTACAAGAAGGTACTGCCACACCAGGACTTTCTCATACGAACTCTGGGGATCAATCGTAGGTCTTCATGCTTGCTCTCTAAACACTTTTCCAGTTGAGCCCATCTCCCCACCCCACCCCCACCTCCGGTCAGGTTCACACATTCAAATATGGAGCTGAGGTGGGAACCAATTTTGGGTGCGTCCCAGTGGTTTCTGGGAAGGAAAGAGACAAGGCGGAGTCCCTGCGTCTATCCCCATCAACCCTTTGTACTCAGCTTGTGTTATGGGCTGTCAAGCAGGTGCACTGGTCTGTAGGGTCCTCTGTACCCATGGGACCCATCCTGCAGCCCCAGCCATGGGGAGCCAGGGCCCTGATCTTCCTCTCCACAGGACTGTAGCTCCTCTGGTACGTTCTCCACAGCTCTGTTCCCTGCTGCCAGGCATGCAGCTGCTTCAGAAGGCGCAAGGGCCTCCTTGCCCCATTTTCATTTCCATCTCTGCAAACCATGAACCTTTTTCTAGGTTGCAACAGTTCCCTGTTGCCTGTTTTCATCAACAAACATATCTTCCCTCTCCCCCCTTTCATTCTTATCTCCCTTTCTTAATTTTTTGTTTTTGAGATAGGGGTTCATGTACCCCAGCCTGGCCTTGAGCCTCTGATCCTCCTGCCTCAGCCTAAGGGTTAAGATGACAGGCACATGCCACCATATCCAGCTCTTATTCTTTATGAAGCTTGCATTTTGTCCAGATGTAGTGGCTCTTGACAGCAGACCCAGTATGCAGAGGCTGAGGCAGGGGGATTATTATGAGTTCAAGCCATGAACAGGCTTCATGGGAAATGCAGACCCGACTGAGCTACAGGGTGAGTCCGTGTTTCAAAACAACAAGGAAAAGGTTGCATGTCACTGTATGACTGTGTGAAACCGTTTATCAATCTCCTGCTGGTGAGCTTCTAAATGTTATATTGAGTGATTGTGCTTGCTTGCAGTGATACCATAAGGGTGCAGGACTTTGTTGGGGCAAGGAGTATGAATATCGATACTTTCTATTGACCCTGCAGGTTGATTGACTGTGAATGTCACACCGTTCATCAGCTGCAGACAGTGTCTGTCCCCCACTGGCCTGCCATGTGCAACACTAGCCAATGCCTTGCTCCCTGCCAACCAGGTAATAAAGTGGGTCCCCATTTCCTTCCTGTTCACATTTCCTGTTCCAGGCCAGGCTCCTCCATGGATTTAGCAAGATGACACCACTTCCTGAGTATCCTTGAGGACTGGGACTTCCTGGGTACTCTTCGTGTGTTTGGGATGTGAACTCATTGTCACTTCCTTTCTTGGTGGCCTGCTGGGTTTCAGCTTTGGCTTGCGGCTTCCTGGCCTTGTCTGGATGAGTATCACACAGTCTCTCCTTACTGCTTTGCCCTATTTCAGAGGTATGGTCTTCAACCTCACCACATCCTGCTACCCGAGTCCAGCAGGGCTGAAATTCTATCACTGACCCAGTTGACCAGGCTGATGGTAAGCACACAAGTAGTCAGCAGCATCTATAGAACATACAAGACACTCTATTTTATTTTTGTATGTGTGCATGAGTGTGTTTGTGTGTCCACACACATGCTTATTGGTGTACTCACCAATGTGTGCGAATGAGGCCAGATGTCTTCCATTCAGATGTCTTCCTCACTTACTTCTCTGTCTTACCTTTGGGGACAGAGTCTCTCACTGAACCCAGAGCTTGCATTTTTGGTAAGTCTGGCTGGACAGCGAGCCCCTGAACCCCTCCTCTCTCAACTTCCCCAGCACTGGAATTACAGGTGCTCATAGCTATGTTCAGTTTTTAAACTTGGGTGCTGGGGATCAAACTCCGGTCTTTGTGCATTCTTACTGAACTGTCTTCCCAGCCTTTGGAACATTCTTGAATGGAAGGGTATCTTGGCTGATTGTCTATTATTGTGATAAGACCACATGACCAGGGCCCAGAGAGATGGCTCAGTGGTTAAGAGCACCTTCCCCACTGCTCTTCCAGAGGACCTGGGTTCAATTCCCAGCACCCACAGAGCAGCTGACACCTGTCTGTAATTGCAGTTCCTTCCAGCTGCCTTAGACCCCAGGCAAGCATTTGGTGTACACACATACAAGCAAAGTAATCATACACATAAAATAAAATACTAAAAAAGGACACCATGACCAAGGAAACTTCAAGAAGAAGGAAGGAATTTATTTGGGGCTTACAGTTTCAGGGGGTTAGAGTCCATGGACATCATGTCAGTATGGCACAGGCAGGCAGACAGGCATGGTGCTGAGAGCTTATATATTGAGACACAATGACAAGTCATAGAGAGCTAATTAGAAATGGTGTGAGCTTTTGAAACTTGAAATTTCACACCCTTAGTCCAATAAGTCCCCACTTCCCAGTCCTTCCCAAGCAGTTGCTGGGGTTCAAATATTCAAACATGTGTGTCTATGGAGACTGCTCTCATTCACACCGCCACTGGAGACCTCATAGGTGTTGGAGTAATTGGTTAGTAGAAGATCCTCAATACTCAGTTGTTATGTGGCACTGGAAAAGACAGGAAGACACCCAAATGCACATCTGAGGACTGCAGATAGATGTCATTGGGTGAGCAGTGACAAGTGAGTGAGTAGAGTGAGCTTCACCCTCAGGAGCCTCAGGTTAAACACCACCCCCACCCCCACCCCCATGAAAAATCGGGGATGGATGAAAGAAAACAGAGAAGGGAAAAATTATGACCAAACATAGGGGGAGGATTAAATGCCATTTTGTTAGGCTCAAAAATACGACACAATATTTTAGTCAATAAAGTCACCAAGATTTCTTTAGAGGTAGAGATAAAGTAACTGAGAGGCTGAAGTTGAAGGGACTGGAGTCATGGAGGCTGGGGTCAGGGAGGCTGGGGTCAGGGAGGCTGGGGTCAGGGAGGCTGGGGTCAGGGAGGCTGGGGTCAGGGAGGCTGGGGTCAGGGAGGCTGGGGTCAGGGAGGCAGGGGTCAGGGAGGCTGGGGTCAGGGAGGCAGGGGTCAGGGAGGCTGGGGTCAGGGAGGCTGGGGTCTGGGAGGCTGGGGTCAGGGAGGCTGGGGTCAGGGAGGCTGGGGTCTGGGAGGCTGGGGTCAGGGAGGCTGGGGTCAGGGAGGCTGGGGTCAGGGAGGCTGGGGTCAGGGAGGCTGGGGTCAGGGAGGCTGGGGTCAGGGAGGCTGGGGTCAGGGAGGCTGGGGTCAGGGAAGATGGGGTCAGGGAGGCTGGGGTCTGGGAGGCTGGGGTCAGGGAGACTGGGGTCAGGGAGGCAGGGGGCAGGGGGCAGGGGGCAGGGGTTAGGGGGGCAGGAAGGCAGGGCTTACTCAGCCTGATCTCCTTAAGGGCTGGGATAAGGCTGGTCACTGCACCTACTGGTCTCCCCACTTCTGCCTTCTTGAAAAATCTCAAGTTCTTGGCCAGAGCAGGGTGATGCTGTCCAAAGTGTTCTGAGTTCCCTGAGAGCCACTGTATCGGGTCAGTTGGCACCTGTTCTGGAAACAATGCCAGTGTCATTCAAACAAAGACAAACACCCTGTGTAAAGTTAGCACACAGATAGCTAGGGGCATTCTTTCTGCCTCCAGGGAGTTGCTGTGTACCGGAAAGGGCCAGAGGCTCTGGCTCCATACTGAACACTTCTGTTTAATGTGGGAGTCTTTGGGGCTTTTTAATAGGGCTAACATGTAAGTGCAGGTTGACAGAAGCTTCCAGAATGCTGAGCCCATTTGACATAAACACAGGATGCCAGGCTGGCCTCTGCAGTGCTCCACTCAGGCTGCAGGGCAACGGAAACCAGGGACTCTAGAAAGTTCCTTATGTGCTTGTGGCTTCCTGGGATCTGGCTGTTTCTCACCTCCTGCCTAGACCTTAAACTCCTGCATGCAAACAGTTAAAAAGAGAATAAAACAGAAGAAATGGAGGCCTTGGGAACCCTGGGACCTCTGCTGTCTGGGCTGGGTCTATATGTGACAGTTGGCTGGGATATTCGGTTCTGCTAAGGATAGGGAGCCTCTTGCTTGCTCTGAGACTCCCTGAGGTGTTGGCCATCAGTCAACTAAATGTTGGGGTGATGCTAAGCGAGTGGCCTGCATATGTCCAATGATCACTCAGTGACTGGAGTGTGTGTGTGTGTGTGTGTGTGTGTGTGTGTGTGTGTGTGTGTGTGTGCGTGCGCGTGCGCATGCTAACGTGGGATGGCCAAGAGAAGCTGAGTTGAGTCAGATGCTTAAACAAGGAGGGAACAGGCTGCAAGGCCCCAAGCAGGGTGGGTTTTGGTTTTAGTGGCCCAAGGATACCCCGCAGGCCCTGATTTCTTTTTGTGTCTGCCTTCTGCCTAGTTGGCCTCATTCCAAATCAAGCTGTCCCCCCCCCTCACATATACACAAAAGAGTGGCTGTAGTTCCAGGTTTCACATCCAAGTGCCACCACGCCCCGTAGGGAGAGTTTATCTGTCCCAGCTGTTCACACAAAGAACCATAACGAGGCCCCTTAGGTTATGTGCCTACCCTTTAGTGTACACCTGTGGCAGGAGAGAGGAAGATGTGGCAGGCGTGCAGGAGAGGGCTGTGGGCTGTGGGTTGCTGGGTACATAATGGTGACCTCTGCTGCCCAAAGATTGGGATATGAACTTATTTCTCAGACAATAGCTTTAAAAAAAAAAGTTAGGGCAAGAGGCATCTTGTGCTAGCCAGGGCAGCAGAGTTTGCCTGGATGTGGGGAAATGGGAAAACTGGGTGCTGACAAGACTCTAGCCGTCTCCATTCAAGACATGCAGAGAACACACCTGAGGCCCAAGGGGTGTGCCTCAGAAGACCCACCCAGGCCAAGAGGTTTCAAAAGACTTTGAAATGGGGCGGAGTGATTGTGCCTGCTGCCTTCCGGGCCCTTCCAGGCTACTGTAGCCATTTACAGAAAGGTGATGACATGAGGATGATTCATGTTCTTAGAAGCACGTATGAATTGTCTCTGGTGGAACCTCATTGATTGTCATTTGGGGACAGATGGCCGCATCATATCTAAGCTCACCAGGGCATTCCCGTCACCTTCGCGCTGGCAGTCTGAAGTTTTAATGGCTTCCTCATTGCCTTGTAAGTTCAACGCAATCTCTGACTGTCAGCCCCATTCCACCTTCCCTTTATTGCCCACCTGGTCCTCAGGTGGGTCCGAGCTCTGGAGTGAGCGGCTGGGAAACCTGGCAGGGTGCCAAGGAAGGACGTGCAGGTGCGTTGGCCCCTCCCTGCTGTTCCAAACACTGAGGTAGCCTTCTGGAGACACACCACCCTGCTGCTCACACAGGCTTCACTATCTCTCCCAGCAGGCTTCCTGCCAAATCGTCCTTGCCACACTGTAAGTGGTTGTGGATGGCTTTCCATGGTACCGCTCAGCATTTCTGTAGGCATAACTTTAAAGTCAGAGGACACTAAATGTCTCCTGATTCTCCCCTCCCTGTTCCACATACCCTCGGCTTGCCTGTGGACGTGACCTCAAGCAGCTCCTCTGGGTTCAAAGTTTCTTCAGCATTTCTGTTTTCAGGGAAATTTTATATCCAGTGTCAGAGTACATTTGTGTGTTAGTACAAGACAGCCTGTGACTTCCCTCAGAGTGACATGGGTACTCCAGGGACAGATTGTCTCTGCTTTTCCAACCCCTGTGGTTCTCTTAGGGTCACTGTAGTGTAACAACTCAGCAGGAGAGACAGGGACTTGCAGTCTGTCATGGCCCAGTCAGCAGGGATTGCCCTGAGGCAAGTAGACAGTGGTCCTGAGGCTGTGCTGGGCTCAAACCTGGCTCAGAGACCCTAAGTGAGGTTCAGAGAGGCACAGGGTGTGTAAAATGTGAGGATGCCAGCGATGCTATGAGCCTGTATGTCATTCACAGCTTCCCTGGTAGTGTCCTCTGGGATACCCCTCCTAGAAAGCCAGGGAAGTTCTGGGAAGAGATCGCCAGAAACTGCAAGGTTAAAGACCCACCTAGCCCTGGGTCAGAACACTGTGGGTTCTAGGGTCAATGTCTACCAGGTCCTGTGGCCAGATCTCATCTGATTGTGGGGTCAGGGCTTCTGGGCTTAGAGGCAAGGGCCAACTTTAGGATGAGTACCCGCCTTACCTACAGTAGTCACTGTTTCACCTTGGAAACTCAGGGTGGATATTACGAACTCTGACTCTACTGGTGTTTCATGAAAGGCGGTCTCTCTCCCACCCAAGGGCTCCCTGCCCTGTTCCTCCTGGGTCTCCACTACCTGTGTTCCCATAAGACAGCTTTTGTTTACCTTAACTCTCCGTAGGCTCTCTGTAAAATGCCTGCTAGAAAAAGTGAGGAAGCAGGTGGGCTTGTGCGTCCACCCTGGTGTGGAGAGCCTTCCACCCTCTCCCCCTCCACTATCATTCCATCTAATGAAATGATAAATGACCTGCTAAATGATCCCAGATCATGCGGGTCTGGCACCTCAGGAACTGTGGCTTAGGATGTGGGTCCTAAGGGGTGTGGCTTTTTGTGGGCGTGGCCTTGACATCGGCCTGGGCAGTTACTGTGGCTGGGGCACTATGGCTCGGTTCATGACTGGCCCTCTGCTGCCACCTGGTGTCCAGCCACGGCCACGCACCTTCTCTACTTCAGTTTGGTACGCGCTAGTGCGCGCATGCTCCTGGAGTGCGGGCTGCGCAACAGGAGGCCGGGGGTTACAAAACAAGTGTGTGTGTGCTGAGGAGAATGCTGGGTTCCCAAAAGTCCTGTTGGTCCAGGGCTTGGTGTCAATACACAGACAGTGCTTTATTATGGATGCATCGCAAACTGGCGGGAGCCCCGCTGCACTGGAGAACCCGCCCACTTGATCACAATGGGGGAAACTGAGTCCCCATCCCTCCTCTGCCGGTGGCCCTGGAGGCATTTTCGCCAGGCGTGCCTGGCCCCCCACGGAGCGCGCCAGTTCCACAGAGAGGGCTGCCTTTGGGTGGAGTTGCATTCTCCTGGAGAGGAAACCAAAGTAGAAAGTGCCCTGTAATGAATGCCCTGGCATCCTATGATTTAAGGCCCCAAGTGCTTCCTCGCTGGGAAGTGGAGTTCAAAAGAAATGACAGGATGTGGAGAGTGCCCTTCTGTAATCCTCCAGGATAGGAGGCTGGGAAGCTTCAAACCAGCCTGGGCTACCTAGCAAGACCCGGTCTTAAAAAGTAAAAATGAGATTAGTGCTGTAGCTCAGTTGGTAAGGTACTTAGTTAGCATGCAGGATACCCTGGAGCCTGTAATCTTAGCACTGGGATCAACTGTGTGGCTGGGGAATCAGAAGCTCGTGGCCATCCTCAGTTACATAGCAAGTTTGATGCGGACCTGGGCCTGGGCAGCACGTGATCCAATCCAAAACAAAACAAAACAAAACAAACAAACAAAAAAAAAACAGATTAGTGTCTTGGCAGGAGCTTTTAATCCCAGCACTGGAGAGGAATGAAGATTTCTATAAGGCTAACCTGGTCTATGTAGCAAGTTTTAGGCCAACCTCGTCTTAAAAATATTAACTAATTAAGAATAAAAGCTTCTGCTGTCCTGGAGACTTGAAGGCCAAGTGGGATGAAGGTCCTGGAGTCAGCACCTTAATCCTTGACACAGAACAGAGGGGAGGAGACAGAAGGAGGCAACTGCCAGGGCCGGGAGCAGGCAGAGCTACAAAGATGGGCTTTTATTTTAAGCACATGACAGGATTTTATTATGGGGGCTGCGAGGAAGGCATGGGGCATGACTGAGTTCAAAGGTCCCCTGGCAACAAGAAGGCTGGCGGGAGGGGACACGTAACAGGTGCATGGCCTTGGTGAGCTCTGGGGTGAAAGGCCCAGGAGAGGCTGGCAGTGGCTTCATAGTTCATACAGGTTGGGAATACGCAGGGAGAGGGAGCCAACGGGGATTAGGGCCAACTGCCAGGTTTGAGTTGGAATCACCCACAGGTGTGATGGGATCCTAGCCAGGACACTGTTTAAATGGCCCTGTTTTTTAGCTTGGTGTTACATTCCACACATTATCTCAGTTACAGAGCATAAAAACCTGGGGCAAGGCAGTCCTTATCTCTTTCCATGGCACGCTACCAGCTCTGTGAGTAAGGCTTTATTGCCCCTGTTCTCAGCACAAGGAAGCAGGCTTGGAGGTGACAGGGTTGCTGTTTCTGCAGCATCCAGGGGCAACAGCAGTGACTTCATCCTGGGTCACACCACACAAGTGTGGGGTGTGTGCAGTTTCAATATTAAGATGCAACTGGCTTGGTCCATGTTCAACATTTCAAAGCGCACGATCCAACACCATAGGGTGCATTCACCGTGTTAAATTACCATCGCCGCTACCTCACTCTGGAACATCCACACAGCTCCCGAAAGAAACAAAGGGGCTAAGAAGATGATGGCTAAGTCAGAAAAGTGCTGGCACAGGGCCTGAGTTTGGTTCCCAGGGTCTGTGTAAAGCCTTGTGTGGCAGCACAGGCTTGGAATCCCATCTCCAGGGAAGAAGAGACGGGAGGATCCCTGCTGCTCTCTAGGCAGTCAGCCAAGTTCAGTGAGAGGCCCTGTCTCAAAAATCAAGGGGGTCAGTGCCCTGGGGAGCAGCACCTAATGTTGGCCTCTGGCCTCCACATGTACACACAAACACGCACGCACGCACGCACGCACGCACGCACACCTTAGCAGTTTCCCCAGCCCCTGATTGGCCACTGAGCCTGTGGCTTTGACCTCTCTGGCTACATCATGTATGTTAGTTTACCTGTAGTGGTGTCTTGCTGATGAACCTATAACGGTGGCCACACCACTTTGGGCATGGCTTCAGGCAAATGGAAGTGGAAAGAGGGAAGATGAGGCATGGTCTCTCTTGCATGTTCTCTTTTTCACTTGGGTCAGCAGATCCGATAGGAAGAGCAGAGAAACGCTCCCATGGTTCTTTATTATTATCTGTGTAAGTGGTCCCCAATAAACACACGTTTATCATTTATCTTGGGTCTAGTGAAATCTTTACACCCTCAACTTAAATTGGCGCCCAATGCGCTTGGGTAGGTTCCCAAGTACAGCCCTGGCTGCACTTACCAGTGTGTGACCTTACCCAGTGCATGGCCCTTTGCCACCAGCACAATATCCTCAAGGCTCACTGAGCATTTCTGCCTTGTGAAGATAGCGGCAGGCAGTTTGAGGTGTTGTGTAATGTGCCCTCTGGTTTTCCTGTCACCTGGTGATACCCATCACCAGGTGACTCCCTACATTTGGACTCCTATGTTGTTTCTCTGAATATTCATGAAGCAGCCCCTATTTTCAATTCTTGTGGGTGTGCAAGAGTATGAATTGGGGTGGTGGGTTATATATACAAGGTGCATATATGGAGGCCAAAGTGCAGACTGATTATCCTCAGGATATTTTCCACTGTTTGCTTAAGACAGGGTCTCTCATTGGCCTGGACCACTGCAGACCACACTAGTTGTCCTTCAAGCTTCCATGTGTTCTTTGACCTTCCAGGTACCCTCCTGCCTCCACCTCCCATTTTGCTGAGCTGTGATTGTAAGTACATGCCTCTTTATCCAGATTTTACATGAGTTCCGGGTGTCCAAATTCAGGTCCTCATGCTTGCAGGGAAAGCCATCTTGCCAGCCCCTGTTTCCAATTCTTTGGATATACCCCTAGGAGTAAGAACTGCTGTGTTACTAGCACGTTTTTCCCTACCGGTCAGTCCTGGCGCCATACCAGCCCCCAAGTAACACACAGAGACCCTGTATTTGAAATAATTCTGTTGGCCAGTTACTATCATTTCTTATCTGCTAGCTCTGTCTTAAATATTAACCCATTTCTATTAATCTAAGTATTTCCATGTGGTCTCATCTTACCTGCAAGAGCGGCTGGCTTACTACCTCTCCGGGCTCTCCATGTTGACTCCTCCTTACTACTTCCTCTTTCCTCCTTGTCTCCTAGCCCCACCTATCTTGCTTTCCTATTGGCCAACAGTGCTTTATTTATTAACCAGTATGAGAAACATATTTACAGAATAACATCTCCCATCATTGCTGAGTTATCAGAGAATTTGGGTTAGCATTTTCAGAAAATGTAAATATGGTTTTCAAGGCAATGATCCCAATGTATAGCCACCAACAGTGTAGAAGGCCTCTGGGACCCCAGGCCCCAACGGGCGTGGTCAGTACAACAGGCGTGGATGGGCTGGATATCTCACTGCAGGCCTCAATGTCTCCACACCCTCACCAACCCTGTTATGTTTATTTAAAAAGTTACACTCAGGCAGGTAGTAGCAGGGGTGGCACACACTTTAAATCCCAACACTCAGGAGGCAGAGGCAGAGGCAGAGGCAGGCATATCTCTGTGAGTTCTTGGCCAACCTGGTCTACAAAGCAAGTTCCAGGGCAGCCAGGGCTGTTATATAAAGAAACCCTGTCTGGAAAAAACAGTTACACTTATTTGCTTACACTTATTTGCTTATGTTATATGAGAGCAGGACATGCATTTTCCCTGGCACTCATATGAGAGGACTTGTGGAAGTCCATTCTCTCCATCATGTGGGTCCCAGGAATTGAACTCACATCATGAGCTTTGGCAGCAAGAGCCTTTACCCACTGAGCCAGTCCCTGATCAGTTCCCTCCGTCCCCAGCCGTGGTTCTCAATCTTCTTAATGCTGTGGCCCTTCATACAGTTGCTCATGTGATGGTGACCCTCAACCATAAAATTATTTTCATTGCTACTTTGTAACTGTAATTTTGCTACTGTTATGAGTTGCAAATATCTGAAATGCAGGGTATCTGATATGCAACCCCTGTGAAAGGGTCATGTGACCCCCAAAGTGGTCATGACCCACAGGTTGAGAACCACTGCCCTAGATGCTTTGAGGTAATATCTTGTGGTGGCTTTGTGTCATTTCCTAGAAACCAGTGGCCTGGACAGTCCTCATGAGCTTGTAAGTCATTTGCGCATCTTCTTTGGAGAAACTTGTAGTCAAATCTTTTGCCTACTTTTATGGACCTTGGCTTGTGTGTGTGTGTGTGTGTGTGTGTGTGTGTGTGTGTGTGCATGTGCACACATGTGCATATATGGAGGCCAAAGTGTCCTTCCTTACCTTGAGTGTCATCCCTCAGGAGGCAGAATCTCTCACAAGACTGTAACTCATGGGATAAGGCTAGCCTGGCTCACCAGTGAGCCCCAGAGACCCACCCACTCGTCCCTTCCTCTCCAGTGCTGCGATTAAAGGTGTGCACTAGGGTTTTTAAATAAAAACAAATAAAAAACCAACCAACTAAACAAAGCAAAACACCCCAAAAGCCAGGGGTCTGGAGAACTGAACTCAGGTCCTCATGCTTGCAAAGCAAACAGTTACCAATCAAGCCATCTCCCCAGCCTCCTTTGCCTGTTTTTACATAATTTGTTTTCACTAGTTAGCTTTTCTTGTCATTGTGACAAAAATATATAGGGCAGAGTGAGTGCAGGGAGGAATGGTTCATGCTGGCTCACACTTTCAAAAGACACAGGCTGTCCTAGTGGGGAAGGTGGGGCAGCAGTGGCAGCTCCTGTCTGTGGGGATGGAACTTGCAGTTTAGCCTGTACCAGTCAGAAGATGGGGAAGCAGAAGCTCCCACCAGAAGCTGGTTGGGCTGGAAGCTCATTCTTAACCAATAGCAGCAGCCTTAGAAACCGTGGTCCCTAGAAAGAGCCACCCTCTGGGCAGTCCTTTGTTTTTGGCTTGTTGTTGTTGTTGTTTTCCTGTTCCTGGAAGAAAATGTGGCGACAGGAAGCAGTGAAGGGTGGGTGGCACCTCACAGACAGGTTCCTTCTCTTTCTCACCGTCCTCAGTGCAGGACCCATCCCTGAGGCATGGGTGCCTGTCCGTTCCCTCAGCTCCTGCCTTGTAATGGGGCCAAGTCCCCTGCTGAGTCCTGTTGTTTGTTGTAACTGGGGTTCTCTGAGTCTGGAGCTGGGTTTTCAGGGCTAGGCCTGCACCGGAAGCAGGGAGGACACTGGCTCCCAGCAGCACCCACTACTGGGAAGCACCAGAAGAGGCGCTGAGAGCATGGACTGCGGCCACACAGGGTGGCCCTGGAGCACAGCTTGGCCTCTCATCGCTCTTGGCTTCTCTGTGTGCCCTTGACCGGATAGGGTAGTCAGATGGACCTCCCAGGCTGGTTGGGAGCTCATCCAAGATTGGGCAGGTTCCAGACCCAGGACACAGTAAGAGCTCAGTGAACAGGAAGGTCCCACAATCACAGAATGTTACTAAATTCTCCTACGGGGTGGGGCAGGCCAAACGGGATGCCTGCTAAGTGCATTCTGAAAAAAACAAGACGCGCCTGCCTCTGGCACCTCTGGCTGCTAAGCACTGAGTTTGAGAAATGATCAGAGTTTGGTAAACATGGGCTGGAATGTGTAGTGGACAGTTAGGAGGAGAGCAATGCAAAACAGAATTACAGCCTGCGTGTAGAAAAACGAGGGAAGTATGCTGTAGTCTGGGTGGCTGCTTTGGGAGTTCCGGGTTGTGGACAAGTGGGGGAGACCATTTAAATTGTTCAAAGACCTCTGTGGAAGCTGATGAGTCTTTACTGCCTGGTGCTATGTTAAAGAGAAGTTTCTTTCCTGCCTGGCCCCACAGCTTCAGTCTCAAATGAAACACACAGAGTCTTGTATTAATTATGAATGGTTTGACCGATGGCTCAGGCTTCTTATTGGCTAGCTCTCTCTTAATTATTAACCCATTTCTATTAAACTATGTATTTCCGAAAGGTTGTGGCTTACCTGTAATGTTGCAGGGTATTACTCCTTTGGCAGCTACATGGTGGTGTCTCTCTCTGGCAACTGCTCTCTGCCTTTTCTCTTCCCAGAATTCTCTTGGTCTGGTAGCGCTGCCTAAATACTTTCTATCTGGCTACTGGCCAATCAGCATTTATTCATCAGCCAATAAGAGAAACATATTCACAGCATACAAAACGGCATCCCTCCTTGTTGAGTACTGCTGTGCAGTCTGCCTGGTCACAGAATGTCGGCACAAATGGGGTGCTGTGCAATGGAGCCCAGGCTTTTATACCTCTGAAGCCAGTGTAGAAAGGCCCTCCCAAAGGAAACAACTCCCACATCGAGGTCCTTCCCTGAAAAACAAAGAATGTTAACAAGCATTTTGGGCTCTGAGCTGAATCCAGGCCTGACCTGTCATTACTGTTCAAGATATTCAAGGTGTGAGTGTGCGTGCGTGCGTGTGTGTGTGTGTGTGTGTGTGTGTGTGTGTGTGTGTGAGTGTGTGTGTGTGTGAGTGTGTGTGTGTGTGTGTGTGTGTATACATTATTATGGCAAGAACACAATAAACTGAAGTTTTGTTGTGTAAAAAGCGCAAACAAATATGTCATACCATTTACTTTCAGGTGGTGCTGGGAATAGAGGCTAGGGTCTAGCACTTCTCTGCTGAGCCACACCCAGCCCGTCACTGGGGGATTCTAGGCAGGGGCTCTACCCCACTGAGCCATATCCCACTCCAGCAGGGATGACTCAAGAGGCTTCATCACCAAAATCACATCCCACATGGATGATGATTCGTGGAAGTTGCAACCCTGTGCTCTCTGCCCAGCTTGGAGGCAGTTCAGCAGTTCAGAGAGATGTGTGACCATTCTGCAGGCCTTACCACCCCCAGCAGTGTGTTATAAAGCTAGAGAGGGACCTTCTAGAATCTTCAGAAGAAGCCACTGGGCAACAGAGTGAAAAACTGGCTAGCATGTGGGTGAGCAGGGAGAGGGCTTTCACACACATGCATATCAGTGGAGTGTTCAAAGGGAGCAGGCAGAGAAAGTCTTTGAGAAAATAAAGACAGAACACTTTTCAAATTTGACGGGGGCGGGGTGTGGGGGGGGAACTGGTAATAACAGGATGAAGATGTGCAATGAGCTCAAAGTACAAGAAACCAGGAGGTAACTACACAGAGGCACCTCCCAACCAAAACATGCTGAAATGGCGATTTTAGAAGCAGTCAGAGAGAAAGACATGCTCCATGCAGAGGAGTAAAGGTAAGGACAGCTGCAGGGTTCTCAGCGGTGTAGAAATCAAGGGGAATTCTTCAGACTGGGAAAGGTATCCCGTGTTTCCCAAAACCACACTTGAGCGTGAAAGACTGAAGGCTTGTAAGTCCTCCTAAGAGCAGCAACCAGGCAAAGGTGTCCACTTACATTCAACATTAGGGTGAACATTCTAGCTGGCTCGATAAGGCAAGAAATGAGCAAAAATCAACCAGATTGGGAAGTTATAAACAATGACAAAAGACACAATTAAAATAGTCAAAAAGCAAAACAAAACAAAGCAAAACCCTACTCACCCATGATAAAGAAGCATGCACAAACATGGCCGAACCTCAAAACCCACTGAGGGGTTCATCCTAAAGCTGATTCTGAATAAGGTCTGACATACATGATGAAGAAAACCTTGACAGCACCCATGACTTCAGGGGTGCTAAGCCATTGGGGACTTGAGGGGACACGTTAGTATCCGTCTTCATTAAGTTTGGGTCATTGTTTTTCTCACTTTCCTCATTGCTGTAATAAAATGCCTATCCAAAGCAACTTGGGGAGAGGGGTTGATTTCCGCTCACAGTTTGAGGGTACACGGTCCATCGTGGTGGGGAAGGCGTGGCAGCAGGAGCATGAGGCAGCTGGTCACATGGCATCCACAGTCAGGAAAGAGAGAGGGATGCTGGGGCTCAGTTCTGGGTTTGAATGAGAATGGTCCCTATAGGCTCATATGATTGAATACTTTGTCCAAGTTTAGAAAACTGGGAAGGCTTCAGAGGCGTGGCCTTGATGGAGGAGGCATGTTACTGGGGGTGGGCCTTGAGGGTTCAAAAGCCCCGGCCATTCCCCATTAGATCTCTCTGCCGCATTCTTGTGGACTGAGATGTAAGCTCTCAGCTGTTCCTGCGGCCGTGTCTTCATTTCTCCATTGTGGACTCTAGCCCTCTGGAACCATAAGCCCAAATAAATGCTTTCTTTCATTAGTTGCCTTGGTCATGCTGTTTTTGTCATAGCAATAAAAACTAATAATAAATGATAAAAAAAAAAATAGTAGCCTAAACAGCTTCCTTCACTTATTTTTTCATTCTTTTCCCCAGACCATGGGATGGTGCTGCTCATATTTGGGGGAAGGGTTTCTTCCCTCCTCTACTAACCCAGTCTACAAACATCATCAATAGACATGACCAGAACTTATCTCCTAAGTGACCCTAGATTCTTTCAAGTTCACATATCTGGAAAAATGGAAACTTGAAAGATTCTAGAAGGCCTCTCTCCAGCTTTATAAGCAGCCACTAGGGGTGGGGACTGTCCTCTCTCCTCTGTCCATTCTATTGTTGAGAAGCCAATTAAAACTTCATCTTAAAGCTGGGGAAAACAGCTAGCTCAGTGGGTGTCTTGGATAGAGTTGCTATTGCTGTGAGAAAACATCGTTACCAAAAGCAACTAGCTTCTGTCAAGCTGACATAAAAGTAGCCAGCTTAGAGGATAAAATGCTTTCTGCACAAGCATGAGGACCTGAATTTGATCTCCCAGAACCCTCCTTAAAAGGAAAGGAAGAGAGGCCAGGTGATGGTGGTGCACACCTTTAATCCCAGCACTCCAGAGACAGGTGGATCTCTGTGAGTTCAAGGCCAGCATGGTCTACAAAGTGAGTTCCAGGACAGCCAGGACTACACAGAGAAACCATGCCTCAAAATAAATAAATAAATAACCAAAAGAAAAGAAAGAAAGAAAGAAAGAAAGAAAGAAAGAAAGAAAAGGAAAAGGCTAGGTGGTGGTGGTGCATGATTTTAATCCCAGTACTCAGGAGGCAGAGGTAACTTGGAGGAGGAAAGTGTTTATGTGGTATATATGTCCTTATGACAGTTTATTATTGAGGGAAGTGGGGGCAGGAATCAAGGCAGGAACCTCTGATGCAGAGGCATGAAGGAGTGCTTGCTCCCAGGGCTTGTACAGCCTGCGAGTTTTTTCTTTGCTTTGCTTTTTTTTTTTCTTTTCTTTTCAAGACAGGGTTTCTCTGTTTAGCCCTAATTGTCCTGGGACTCACTCTGTAGACAGGGCTGGCCTTGAACTCAGAGAACCACCTGCCTCTGCCTACTGAATGCTGGGATCAAAGGCATGCACCACCACTGCCCGACTCAGACAGCTTTCTTATAGTCTCAGAACCTCCTAGGAAAAGGTGGCCCACAATGGGCTGGACCCTCCCACACCAATCATTAACCATTAAAGCCCCATAGACCTGTTTACAGGCCAACCTGATGGGAGCAATCCCTCAGCTGAGATCCCTCTTCCCAGATGATGCTAGCTTGTGTCCAGTTGACAAAAAACTATTACATTACACTCTGTATCAAATAGATAATGCAATTGCTCCAGCCACCTATTCATTATGTCTCGCATGGTATGTTTTCCTGCCTTTTGTTTTAGAATTTTTGTGTCCTTATAGTTAAAATTTATTTCATATAAGCAACATTTAATGCCCCCCCACTGCTGTGTGTGTGTGTGTGTGTGTGTGTGTGTGTGTGTGTGTGTGTGTGCGCGTGTGTTAGGGACAGGGCTTCATGTAGCCAAGGCTGGCCTTGAACTCACTTTGTAGCTGAGGATGACCTTGAGTTTGGGCTCCTCTTGCCTCTACCTCCTGAGTGCTAGGAAGACAGGTGTGCACAACAATTGATTATGTAGTTCTGTAATGAAACCCCAGGCTTCTTGAATGTTAGGAAAACACCTTACCAACAAGTCACATCTTCAGCCCCAAGAGCATTTGTCACCCAGTTGGACAGCCATAGTTTCTTGGAGTTTCTCTGATTAAAGGTTAATTTAAGGTGACAAGTAGTTCCCATAGTGAAGAGAGGTGGGCAGAGATGGTTGGACCCCTTCATCTTGAGTGTCAGAGAGCAGCTGTGGCCAAGATGGGAGGGATAGACTCAAAGAAGAGTGCTGGCTGGCTGAAAGTTCAGTTTGGCATCTTCCTGGAGGAGGAAGATTCAGTTTGAGCTGAATCTTAGAGCTAGGCTGGGGGAGGGGAGTGTTGACCTTGGGAAGCACAGGATGAGCAGGGTGTGGTCAGGGCTCTGGAGGTGGAGAGAAGATGTGGCCATTTTTATCTGCTTGCTGCTAAACAGAGCAGAATTATTGTAAACAGAGAATTGGTCAAGCACAGTGACAAGTCTCCAATCCTTAATTTGCATATTCAGTAGTCAAAGAAGTGGAGGTCTTAGTGGAGACGTGCCCATTCTGTGGGATTACTGCAGTCTTGTGTGTGCCTGGTCATCTTCCTCTGCTGCCAATCTCTTACTTGCTTTATTTTTTTTAATTTCATTTTATGTGTGTGGTTGTTTTCCCTGTATGTTTGTATGTGTATCACCTGGGTGCAGTGCCTGAGGAAGCCAGAAGAGGGCATCAGATTCCCTGGAACTTGAATTACAGACTCCTGTGAGCCACCATTTGGATGCTGAGAATAAACCCAGGTTCCCTGAGAGCAGCCAGTGCTCTTAAACCCTGAGCCATCTCTCTGGCCCCTCCACTTTACTTTGGATTCTCACTGAACCTGGAGCTAATTAGTTGGGCTAGACTGGCTGGCCAATGAGCCCTGGGATCCTCTTATCGCCACCTCCCCAGTGCTAGGATTATACACATGTACCACCATTCCTGGGTTTTGGGGGGTTCTGGGGATTGAACTTAGCTCCTTGTGCTTATGTGCCAAATGCTTTACCAATGAGCCATCCTGCCAGCTCCCATATTCACATGTGCACCTATTGACACATCAAACACCTGTGTATGTGACTGTGTGCACAGTCTCGTGAGGGTCCATGCAAAAAGTTCTTTTCTATACTCTTCATAAGGAAAGGCCTGGGGACTCCTAAATCCTGGTGCTGGTGGGCTGCACTCTCAGAGGGAAGTAGCATTGTCTGCCTATGTGGAGAGAGATCCTGGCCTCCTGTAGAGCCCCTGCTGTGACCCAGGCAGGGGGCTGTGTCTGAGGGCTTGTCTTGGCCAGGCCTCATGTGGCCTGGGTCTGCCCTGTCGTGTGAGCTGAGCCCAGCCTGGAGGATGCCTGTGGACCAGCTGTTCTCCTCAGGGCACTTGGAAAGTTCTCTGGGGTCCAGATGCTGTGCCTGTCAGCACCAAATGGCTCCAGACCTAGCATCTCCCCCTATAAACCCATGGCTGGCATGCACAGAGCAGCTCAGTGCAGAGAGGAGGACCACCATTCTGATGTGATTATGGGCCATAAATGAACAAACGATAATTTCTTTTGCAGCCTGTTCGGGATCCATGTGGGTGAGCCCCTTGCACAGCCCCCACCCCAAATTACATCTCAATCAGTGTTAAAAGCCGCCTGACATTTCCCTGTGATTTATGTATTAACCTTTACAGCGAGCGCTCAGCGCTGATGGCTGTCAGCCAAGCGGGGTAGCAGCTCCAGGCCCTCCCTTGCTCTCCTACAACACCCCTCCTGAGAGGAGCCTCAAGGACAGGAACTCACATGGTAACTCAGGCCAGCAAGGGGAAGTATGGAGCCAAGTACTGGGGGTGGTGCCTCTGGTGCTGTAGATTCTGGTACTCCTTAAGCCAGAGGTTCTCAACCTTCCTAATGCTGTGACCCTTTAACACAGTTCCTCATGTTGCAGTGACCCCCCCAACCAAAAACTATTTTCATTGCTGCATCATAACGGTACTCTTGATACTATTATGAATCGTAATGTAAATACCTGATAAGCACGATATGTGATATGTGACTTCCAAAGGGGTTGTGACCCCACAGGTTGAGAACTCTGCCTTAAGCTTATGTCTTGGACTGGAGAAGATTGAAAAAAAAAAAAAAAGGCTGTCTCTATTTAGTGGCATATCAGCAGCTGGAAAGCTAATGGACAGACAATCACACCTCTGTACTCCAAAGCCATAGTTGGGGTTCCCAAGACCTCCCATGTCTGGCATCCCCACAGTGGTGTCTCACAGATCTCACAACCATCATCATTCACCTGTGCTTACCACATCTGCAGTCATGTGTGAACCCTCAGCCCTGCCTGTGTAGGCACGCGAAACCGAATAGACTCGAGTCCCTGCCTGGTATGGGGCAGGTGCTGGCTTCTAGGTCTCTAGGAAGGTCACGCCCTGTCATAACTATTTCTCTCAGTGGAGAGGCCAGGAACGTGGTCCCCAAACTGAGTTGTGTGTGAGAAGCATATGCTGGCACTCGAGGATGGGTCCACACTGTGCTGTTCCCAGGGGAATCTGATTCCATGGCCCGTGGGCCTCACTTCCAATGCCACCTTGACCTGGATTTTCAGTATGACAGTGCGAGCCATAAAATCCTCCATTTCCCTGACAAATAATGAAACTTTGGCATAACATTCTCGATTTTAAAGCTGTGGGTTGTGACACCATATGCAGGTGTGTAAATAATATGGGACATGGGATGTCCCACAAACTTTGGTAACAAGGAAGATTCCAGATAGTCACTGTACAGGGTCCCAGAGTCGACTCAAAATCAAACACATTGGGAACCTCACTGTCTGACAGCTCTTGCCCCTGTTGACGTCACTGCAACCTTTTGGCTCTGAACACACAGCCCGTGCCCTCTACACCACACACACAAGCCGTCACACCACACAACTCAATGAACGAAGCCTGAAACAACCAGTGTGAGTGCTAGTCTTTCTTTTAATTCTTGAATGTCTTTATTTTGTTGTATGTGTATCAGTATTTTGCCTGCATGCATATGTGTGTCATGTAGGTGCCTGTTGCAGCCTCTGGAAGTGCGGTAAAGGATAACTGTCACTCACCATATGGGTATTGGAAATGGAACCTGGGCAGGCAGGGACTCACCTGCCTCTGCCTGTTAGTGCTGGGATTAAAGGTGTGAGCCACCAACGTCCAGCTCTGAAGAGATTTTTAATGTTTCCCTTCTATAATTCCTCTGGTGCAAGTATCACATTGGCGTATCTTTGGATTATTTTGTATTAGCATATTCGATTTTTAAAACTCCAATTTGAGTTGCTGACTTGAGTTCCATTTAAAAACAAATACATTCAAGGAATTTTAGCTTGAGGTTAAGACAGAATCTCCATCAATTTCTGAAATGGCCTCCAACACACATCTGCCCCCTTGTGTACGTGACATACTGTCCTTGGCACAGATACTCTAAAATCAAAATATTGACCAACTCTGAAAAATGTTAAAGCCACTTCTGCATCTTCAAGTATCAAATATTCCCTCAAGATTTTATGTAAAAATAAACAAAGTTGGGCACAGTGGCACACACACACTCCTTTAAATTAATCCCAGTACTCAGGAGGCAGAGATGGGCCAATCTCTGAGTTCCAGGACAGCCAGGGCTACACAGAGAAACCTGGTTTCCAAAAAACCAAACCAAACTAAACTAAAAAAAACCCCCAAAAAACAAAATCACATTTATTTCAATAGTATATAAATTTACTTTAATCTTCAGGATGAGGTAAAAACTCTCTCTCTCTCTCTCTCTCTCTCTCTCTCTCTCTCTCTCTATCTCTATCTCTTGCTATCTATCTGAATTGTCTGAGAACAAATTTACCTATGATTTATTATAATTATTATTATATTAATAATTACTTATAATTATTAATATAATACACAATTATATTAATTATTATTTTAATTTGTGTATCTATTTTATATTTTATATATTTGTATAAAACCTTTTTGGTCAAGGAACCCCAAGGGACTCCTTCAGCTGGAGGTATCAGAGTCCAGCCACTTGCCATAAACCCAGAAGAGAATGACTATGGGGCAGATAGCTAGAGAATAATTCTAGTTTCAAGCATGATTAGATGAGGGTGTTCCCATCATCCCATCTAACATCTATTTCCATGCTGTTCATTTTCCGACAGACTTTCCCTGTGTAACCCCAGGTCTCTGTCCACCCAATAGAAAAGCCTCTTTCCTCATCTATACAGTAGAAACCCTGGGGCTAGGGTATAGTTTGCTGCTTTGGGGTCATGTGACTATCATGCCATGTGATCACCTTTAAGCCAGTCTCTGTGTGTGTGTGTGTGTGTGTGTGTGTGTGTGTGTGTGTGTGTGTGTGTGCTCGAGGGGTATGGTAAGGGGTGGAGGTCATGACAGATCAATCAGGTCATGTGCTGGGATGGGAGCTGGCCTGGGAAGATTGTCACAGAGGTTGGAAATCTATGCAACATCTGGGTTTAGTCTTGTGGCCAAAGCAGATCGTCCTTACAGGTAATTCAGAACAGTAGATTACAGGAATGAATCCTCCATGAAGGGGGACTGTCCCACTGGCCCTAGCTAGCACACAGCTCCTCTGTGCTGGGGGAAGAGGCTCTGGGGCCTAGGCACAAAAGTACCAAGATGAAATGTCTGCTGGAGTCACTGAGCCAATATCTCCCGAGCAAAGCAGCCAGGAGGAATGGAGGACACGATCCAGAGACGACTGAAACCATTTCTTCCACCTACAGAGTGAGCAGAGGGGCTAGGAAGTTGCTGTGCCTACCCCAATGGCTGGCTGGCCAGCTGGTCTACCCTTGACAGACCTCTGTTTCCTTACCAGCAGAGTGGGGAGCATATCTACCTCCCTTTCTCCTCGATTCCATGTGTTTCAAGGTCTGAGACATATTTAGGTGGGTTGAGGTTTGTGGGAGCCGATGGGAGTTCCTTATTCTGATGGGGAGCTGGGGTGCAAAGTAGGCCTCCTCTAGGCAGCTGAGGGGCCACTCACAGGGGCTAGCATGGCTCCTAGTCTAGCCTAGAGCTGCCCTGGGCTCTGCCACAGCCTTGGGTCTGCTCTCCTGATGTGGCTCAGACCAATCCATACCTCAAGGGGGCCTTCAACCTCTGTGAGCTGACGGAACAGTGGGGGTCTGGAGATTCTTGGCCAACATGTGTCCCAGTCAGTTTATCTAAACAGAAAACTGAGAAATCATTCCAGACGTCTCAGAAGCTCTGGACACATGTGGCTCATTCTGCCTTCGTGTCTGGAAGCACTGACCCACATCTGTGAGCCCAGGGCTTTTGAGGGGAAGCACGTTCCAGCACCTACCCTATGTTGGGACAGACCTAGGTCCAGGAAGTCCGGATGGTGGGGATATGGAGTCTGGGCCGGTTTGTTCCTGGGGTGGCTCCTGCTCTTCTGTTAGCCTATGTCCCATGTGACCTGGGTAGGTGGTGGCAGGAATCCTGGAGCCAATGTGAATTGTGCAAATCACTCGCCTGGACCTACAAGTCCCTGGGCAGATCTCCATACCTCGGGAGGCAATGAAGTGTCCTGCCCCCTGCAGTTGCTCTTCACTGTATGTCCTGGGCTGGAAGCTCTGCCCTCCCTCAGGCCACAAAGGCTGGGGCTGAGAAGGATGTGTCCCTTCACTTAAGAGCCACAGGGGTGTTTATGAGGCCAGGCAGAGGAGGAAGGCATTACAACAAGGGATTACATGTGTGAGGACAGGAGGCGTGACAGCAGCAGGTCAGAGAGAGCCAGCAGCCTACCCTGGACCAGACACCATCTCCCCTGAGTGTGCAGGCCAGGCTAGCATCCTTGCTTTGCCATGCATATTTCAAACATCATCTGCTGGCACTGTTATGTGCTCATATGTGTTGCGTGTGTGTGCGTATACATAGGTATAGGCATGTGATGTGTACGTTTTTTTTCTGTGTGTGCATAGGTGCATGCTGTCATGCCTCCTGCCCTCACACATGTAATCCCTTTTGTAATGCCTTCCTCTTCTGCTTGGCCTCATAAACACCCCTATGGCTCTTATACACAGGGACACGTTCTTCTCAGCCCAGGCCTCTGTGGCCTGGGGCAGGGCAGAGTGTAGCTCTATGCTTTTGTGTGCCCTGGTGTACATGCCTGCACATCTGTGTCCACACAGGTGTGTCTACTACCACTCGTGTGTGTGTGTGTGTGTGTGTGTGTGTGTGTGTGTGTTCCTGCATACTTATGTCAGTGCACAGGTATAAGAATCTGCACCCTGGGTGCATACCCACGTGGCCTGTCCTTGCACTCCAGCTGAGCATGCAGCCCCTGCACTTAGGTGCTACAGATACTCACAGCGTTAGAGCCCAGAAAACCCTTGCTGGCTTGGGACAAGTGGAGATGTTGTCCTGGGTGGGTGAGAGCACAAATCTCTTTCTTCCACTTAGATGTAGCTAGGCTGGGAAGATGGAGGCCTGACTGCTTACTGTAAGCCTCAACTTCCCCTGTCTGAGGAGATCATTCATTCAGGGCCACTCTCTCTTGCTGAACCCCACACAAGGGGCCGTCACACTTGAGAACGCCCCCAGCCCTATCTCCCCCTGGCTGATGCTGCCTGCAGGTTGGCTTTTGTGGTTTCACTATCCTTCCAGAGAGGCAGAGGCTACCAAGGCCTTATGGCCGTCTTGCTGGACTCTCAGGATCCTGCAGTGACCCCCATACCCAGTGTCCAGCCCTTCTTCCAGCCGTGTCCTCTACTCAGGGCTCAGCTATCTCCTGGCATGTATAGAGCCCCAGCTGCTGCCCCTGCCTCCCAAGTCCAGAGGTCATCCTAACCAGGAAAGAGCTAGCTTGCTCACCCAACTTCCTGCCATGGAAGCAGAGCTACCCAGTTCCTTCCTGCCACTCCCATCTACTTCTGCACCAGAGATTTGTAAGAGGGGGAGGCCTTGGAGAGTCCTGGCCCTGATGTGCCCTGGAGTGTAGGGCAGTCTTTAGTAGGGCCTTTCCCAGCAGCTCAGGGATTGGAAGAAGCCCTAGATTACGGTGGCCTCCAAAACACTGTAGCCCATCCCTTGTTCCTTGGATCGGGGTGAGCACATCCCTATCAACACCTACAGAGAAACCCTGGGAGTTGGGGGCTCAGCTCAGTGGCACAATACTTGCTTAGAAGGTGCAATGCTCTGGATTCCCTTTAGAGTGCAGCTGGTCACAGGCGGACACAGAAAGAGTCTGAATTTGGGTGTTGTGATACACACCTGTACTGCCAGCATTTGGGAGGTCAAGGCAGGAAGGTCCCAAGTTCAAAACTATCTCGGTCTCAAAAGTAAATATAAGCCTAGCTATGTTGATCCTCTGGAGGCCAAGACAGGGTTGCCTCCAGTTAGAAGCCAGACTGGATTACACAGATAGCTCCAGTGACAGAATCCAGGACACGGCAGGTGCTCCAAGCTGGGTTACCCTTGGCCAATGACTCCTCTTTGTCACCTGGATTCAACACAGAGCACAGGACCAAGCCGAATAAAGTGCTGCCATTCCCATTCAATTTCCTTTCCTCTTGAGAAATGGCAGCGCCATGTGACCTCTCTCTGTGTTTATTATAAATCTAATACCCCGTGTTTCAGTTCAGTGAACGCACATCTTATTTGGAACCTGGGTTTGAAGTCGCCTAAAGCTGGCCTGAATGTAATTGTACTGGTGCATACAAGATCCTGTTAATTTCTGTCAGGCCCCACGAGCTCCGCACTGGTTTGGGGATTGTCCCTTCTGCACAGTGGAGCATGAGGACCAGGCACTTTTTGCCCGGGATGTGACTGGCATTTTGTGCAGAATGAAAATAAAAATGCAATTTTGTAACTGTTCACAGATTGCTTGTTTGGACAACAATGAAAAAACTCACATCACAGGTCGTAGGCCGTGTACTCCTCCCCCCCCTTTTCTCTCCCTCCCTCCTTTCCTTCCTTCTATCCCTTACATTCCTTTTAAAAATGTAACTCCCCCAGAGAGGGTGGGTACTGGTGATGTCCCACTAGAAGGGACCCCCCCCACCCCATGCCCCAACATCAGCAACTCAGCAGCTGAGCCACAGTGAGGGTGCTGGGCTGTTCCAAGACACCTTATCTCTGGAGCAGTACTTCAATTAGTACATAGTCTATTAAGAAATATTACATTTATTTATTTTGTGTGCTTATGCATATTTCAGTAGATGTATGAGTCCATATGTGTGTCACAGAGTGCATGGAGGTCAAGAGACAATTTATAGGAATTGATGCTTTCTTTCCACTATCTGGTTTCTGGAGATAAAATGCAGATAGCCAGGATTGGTAGCAATCACTTTAAGTCACAGAGCCATCTCAATAGGTTTTTGTTTTGTTTTTGAGATAAGATTTTACTATGTGGCCCTGGTTAGTCTGGGACTCACTGTGCAGACCAGGCTGGCCTGGAACTCCCTGAGATCCTCCTGCCTCAGCCTCCCAAGTGCTGGGATTAAAGGTGTGCGCCACCAAGCACAGCTATAGGTTTATTTTCAATTATGTAAATGCATGTTCGTCTGTGTGTGGATATGGGCACAAGTGCAGGTTCCCATGGGGGCTAGAGGAAGGTGTTGGGTCCTCTGGAACTGGAATTACAGGCGGTTGTGAGCTACCTGATGTAGGGCTGGGAACTCAGGTCCTCTGGGAAAACTTCTTAACCTCAGAGCCATTTCTCCAGCTCAGCAGACAGTGTTTCTAACTCCAGTTTGCTACACCCTCGAGGGAAGACTCTCAGGGTAATGCCAGGCAGAGAGAACATTTGGCACACACTGGGTGTTGCATCTGTGGTTTGGAGACCTGTCTGCCTGTCCCTCAACCATGTGGCTGAGGTTCCAGGCTCCTGTGAACGGCTGATGCCCCCTCATTGCTCTTTCTCCCAACCCGTGTGCTGGATGCAGTGCCAAGTGCTCCAAGGAGTGGCTGCCCAGCATTTCCACTCTAGGGGTGGGCCTGTCACCGCGCTCCTGGGCAGATGGATGGCCCTGCTCTGCAGTAGCTTTCTTACAGTTCCTCAACCTGATAAGGAGGGAGACCTGCAGCCTCTCTCCAGTCCAGCTGATGCCTTCTCTGCTTCCCAGGAGACTTTTGATGGCTCTCACAAGCTAGGAGACCCAGTCAGCTGCCCTGGGAATGTACCCCCAACATCTGCTCAAAGGCCAGAATCCCAAGCTACAGAAGTTGATTTCTCAGATTCGAGTCAGTAAACACCCTACATGGGGCAGAATAACAGATTTCAACAGAACCTGGGAGGCCATCTGGAAACTGCCTACTTAGGGTCAATGACTGGTAGAAGGGGTGGGGCCTGCATTCAGGGTGGTGGGAGTCAGACAAAGATAGACCTGACATCGGAGGGGGCACAGAACTACCATGGGTCCCATGATACCTATCTTCCTTTTACACTTTGGAGAGAAATGGCCTTCAGCCTGTGTTCTAAGCCTAGAATGTTTGTGCTGAGACCCTCTGGCTTTGAGATGAGCATACTCTAGCCTTGACTTCACAGCCCAGGCCTGCCCTGGTGGGGCGGGGTTTCCTTACAGCATCATAACTCAGGGGGGTGGAAGAGAACCTGGCTTTGGTGAAGAAACTGAGGCAGGATGAAGGAGAGTAGGAGGCCACTGCAGACCATTCCAAAAACTTGGGATAGAGCCACAGGCAGATGACAGAAGGAAACACCCTTGTTTCTCTGTCTGCCCCAGATGCCCTGGGGATACTTCAAGGTAGCCTTTGTGGGGAGTGGGAAGTGGCTTCAAGGATGTGAGATGTTCCAAAGTGCCATGGGGAGGCTACTCAGTCCTCATCCCAAGATGCAGTCCTTCTCAGCTTCATTCTCAATCCTGGGTACCAGCAGTGCAGAAAAGGATGGGAAGATGGAAGTTAGAGTATAAGGGGACAGATCTGGTGCCAATGCAGGTGTCATCTCAAGGTTAAAGAAGGGACAGTCTGGGGCAAGCAAGCACGGGGCCTGGGGCAAGCCAGGATCTGTTCCTATGCCTCCTTGTAGCCACATTTGCTATTTGATCTACTCCACAAGCCCCAATCTTTCCAACCTAGGGCTGGGCTCCCATAAGCATCCCTTTTCTCAGGGTCTCAGCTTTTGGCAGTGTCCTGTAGGCCATGGTGGTGGCTGTCCCAGCGTGGAGTGTTTGGTATATTGACTAATCAATAGCCTCCAGGAGGCTGGCTGCACCTGGTGGCAGAGGAAGCCAAAGGTACATTCTGGCTTGCTGTGGGAAAGGCTGTCCTTCACTGCCAGCTAGGGAGGTTGCTGGGCCTCCCACTGGATCCCACCCACATGGAGAGCTGCAGTCCGGATCAAGTGTTCCGCCCTCTGAAGCTGTCTGTGCTGTCTCCACTTTCTTCTGAGGCTACAAAGATTTGCAGCCCAGCCCAGGAACTTTGGTTGGGACCATGCTAACTCCCATACATCCCCCTCCCCCGGAGCTTGCACTTGGCAGCACCTCCCAACTTTGTTAATGGAAACCTACTGATCCGTGACACGCGCGTGGCAGACATCTGCTCGGGGTAATGCGCTGGTAATGTACGTATCGATGATCAATCTGCGGATTTGCAAGAGCGGCATAAAGTATTTAATTACAATCACGTTGGGAGAGTCTGTATGGTGGCAGCGACATTTGAATAGGTCACGGCCAGCCCTCACCCCTGTTATGTTATCGGTATTAAATGCCACTCACTTCTGACGTCCTGGGATAGCATGTGCTGGCAAACTGGAAATGTCCCTTTGCTTCCAAGAACATGATTGATAGCCTCTGCAAAGTGACCACCAAACCTTGAGGTACACCAGCCTCACCTGGCACTGTCTTCACCTTCCCCATCCTTGGCTGTGGAGATGGCGTTTGGCAGTGAACCCCAGTGTAGAGGGTCTGAATCTCTCTAAGCTCCTCTGTCTTGCTCAGGGCAAGAGGCTTTCCAGTTTCAAATTAGACTTTGCTAACTAGAGAAAACTGTCAGAAGTAAGCAGGCCCAAAAGATGAAACACAACTTTTATTTGCTCAGTTGGTAGCAGGGGAAAAAAAGGTGTATCTTCAGACACTGTCTGAGTCACCTCCGATGATGTGTGCATCATTTGTGTCTTAAGCCATCTTGCATTGATGCTTTTAGCATGCCCGATGGACAGATATACAAAATAAGGACACAGACGGGCACAACCATGGTGTGCATGTACACACACACACACACACACACACACACACACACACACACACACACACAGAGGCACATAGGCACTCACAAAGACCATCGTGACAGCACAGACAAGCCAGGCCAGAGGAGAGGCCCTGCATGGAACAGGCACAGGTCTGGGTGCCATGTTATGCCTGGCCATATCATGGCAGGGCCCACAAGCATGCTGGACATGTTGATGGGAGCAGCAGAGTTCTGGAACCTCATAGGTGGTACTGCAAAGGGTACAGGGACTTGCACCTTTGGAAAGGGCTTTGGAGGAGGGTTCCTTTTCCTCTTCTGGGCAGAGGTTGTGCTCAGCAGGGCCTGGAGGTCAGAGAGCAGGCTTACTCCCTAAAGGAGTTCCACAGCAGGGCCCCAGAGCCCCTTCTATTTTCCCTGGCCAGTAAGGATTCCATGGAACAGTCATGGAAGCAAAGGGATTGATTACTCCATCAAGCTGTAGTGGTAGATAGGCCTAAGAGATCTCTCCGGTGACTCCATCCTGCCTCTGCCCACCTTTCTTTTCCTGCGGACTATCTCTAAACTAACTTGGGACTGTAATTTCTCAATTGAGACAGCCAGTCTGGTTGGGGAGTGATTTTGCCATTCAAGGAAACAGTCACAGAATGCGTGGGATTGCTAACATTCAAGTTAGGTCACAGCAAGCAGTTAATGCTGCAAAAGCAAAGACAAACAAAAACAAACGGGTTGGTGGAAAAATGGGAATGGTGGGCATATAGTTTCACTGTGCCTAATTGTGTTTTCTAAACTGCCAGTCTCAATGGTAATACAATCATTTACATTTCAAACATTTCAAACGGAGTGTGCCTCCACTCCTGCCTTCAGCACTTCCCTGTGCAGTTTGGCCGTGCCATCCCCTGCTAGGGTACCTGCAAGCAAGGAAGCTGGTAGAGACTGAGTAGAACCAGGATACAGTTCCTTTCACTCTCCATGCCCCCTCCTTTCTTCCTCTCTTCCCTGCGTAGAAATTGTATGCCACTCAATTTTTTAAAAATGTCTTTTTATTTTGAAGCATGACCTCACTAATTTTGCCCAGGTGGGCCTTGAACTTGTAATCCTCCTGCCTCAGCCTCCTAAGGGTTGGGATGACAGGCCTGTGAACTTGTGCCTTGTTTGGGAGGTACATTTCTTCTGAGAACACAGGACACTTCTGGTTTTGTCACTTACAGCTTGACAGCGTTGTGAGCCTTGGGGTAAGTAATAGCCACAGGGTAGATTAACGTCTGTCTTTGCTGTTTTAAACCTCATTATTTTTTTTGCAGGGAATGCCGTAGCCAGCTTCATGAGTGAGTTACTGAGCACACTTTAACTTTGGAATGGGGTTGGCTACAAAGCCACTTGTCACATGACAAGGACAAACTGCTACCTGATTCCAGGGAGCCTCAGGTGATTTTACAGCTTGGTGTGGGGAGGTTTGGTGAGTCCACAGCAAATCCTGAGGTGGAGCTGAATCCGAGCCAGGTTTTCCTGCGAGAGAACTGTTTTTAGTCACAACATTTCCATAAATGCCTTTTATAAGGTCTCCAGATCTTCCCCCCCAAACAGAGAGCTGAGTCCCGGGACTGTACGGGAAGAAGTATGTAGATGTGGCAACGTCCAGGGTTCTTGATTCAAGATGCCTGGTTCAAGTCCTGCCTTCAGGGGAGGATCAGGCGCAAGTCCTCAACTGACTGCAGAACTCCAGAGGTCACCTCACGCTGCCCAAAAATGGAAGCTCATTTGCTGGGCTTCCAGAGCCGGATACCTGGCTTCCTGCGAGTGACAGGGCGACCTGAGCGCAGGGAAAGGGTCCGGGGAAGACAGGATGTAGTCAATACTGAATTTGATGTCTCTGTGTGTGGCAGGGCTGGCCCGGGCCCCGTGGTCTGGAGCTTGCGCACTGTCGGGGCCCGGGGACGCTCGCACTGCTGGCTCGAGGGGACCGGGGGGATTCTCGCGCTTGGGGCCACGTCGCCTGCGTCGCCTACGGAAATTTCCATTCTCGAAAAGGTCCAGGAGGGACTCACAACCCCCCGCGAACGTCCAGTAGTTGCCTTTGCCCTTGTCGTGGCCCTCGGTCCGTGGAACCTGCGGGAGTATGGGGCTCAGCGAGCGTCCCCAAGCCCGGGGCAGGACGCTCCTCTGGCAAGTATGTCGCAGAACCCCTCGGGTATCTGCAAACAAGGAACTTGTCCCCTTGCGGGCGGGAACTTGTTCCCCTTCCCCCTCCCCCCGTCACCAAGGATGACCGGGGACACCTGAGGGGGCGGGCGGGGAAGGGCTCACCTTAACGAAGCAACTGTTGAGCGACAGGTTGTGGCGGATGGAGTTCTGCCAGGCGCGCTGGTTGGCACGGTAATAGGGGAACTTGCGCATGATGAAGTCGTAAATGCCGGACAGGGTCACGCGTCCCGTGGGGCTCTGCTGGATGGCCATGGCGATCAGCGCGATGTAGCTGCGACAGGGATGCCAGACAGAGGGGCTGCATCAGGCGGGGTGGCGCTGAAACCGCAGAAGCGCTGGTGAACTCAGTCCTGCCCTGGGGCTAGCTGGAATCCTTGAGACCAGATGGACAACCCCCTCCTCCCGCCCTCATCCTCTGGCGCTCTAAGGACCTGCTAGAGCTCAGCAGTAGTCGAAGCCTCCACCGAACCTCTGAAGTCCTCCAAGATCCTTTGGAGTCTCCCGGACACCCTGAAGCACTCCGGTCCTTCTGCAACACCTTTTACCCTCTGAAGCTCCTCAAACCCGCTAGAGACCCCCGAGACCCTTTGAACACTGAGACTACCTGGGACTCCCAAAGCCTTCTGGAGTCTCCAATACCTTCTAGACCCTGCAAGACCCTTTAAAACTACCAGTGGCCCACTGAATAAATCCCTTTCAGCCCCTCCCCGTACTCCAGTTAAGCGTTGGGGTGCAGAAGAAGCTGTCATTTAATAATCTCGCTGCTCCTTACTTCTACCCAGACCCCACTAGCCTGCCCCCCCCCCCACTGAAACGCGTGCCCTTCCTCAAAGACCCGCATAAGGAAGGAATCCCACTTCTCCCGGTCTGGGTCAGGTCCAGATGACCCAGCTCTCTACGGCTTCTGTGGGCCCCTGTCATCTGCCCCGGGGTCACCTGTACGCTGGCCTTGTGAGCCGTTTTTCCTCATCGGAGCTGCCGGCAGGGTAGTCGTCGGCATCATCATTGAAGCAGTTATAGGGGTACTGCGAGCTGTCAAACATCGTGGCCACCCTGGGCTGGCTCGCGCTGGCGCAGCCGCCGCCACCTCCTCCGCGCTGGCCGCCAGCGGTGGGTCCGGCACTGGTTTCCCTTGGCTGGGCCAACAGCGTCTGCGTGCAGGACGCGGGGAGCCTGGGCTTCTGGGGTCCCCGCCCGCTCCGCCTGGCTCTCTGGCGTCCAATCCCAGTGCGGGGGTTGTCCCCAGCCAACACAGAGTGGGGAGCGCAGGGGGGCGTCGCCACCTTCTGACCCGCCAGCAAGGGAGGCCTGGAGGATGAACTGGTCCCACAGGCAGGGCGGTCCCTGTCTGTTCTCCCCTGAGTTGAACCCTGAGCCTGTTGCAGGGCCCCCGAGTCCCCATTTACAGTCTCTGGGCTCATTGCTGCACCCACAGCTAGAGGTGATGGGACCAGTCCTAGGGAACTGAACTGCTGTCCCTCTCCCATAGACATAGGCTGGCTGCTTTCAGCCCTAGGGCACAGAACCTGGTCCAGGCAGACAGGAGCTCCTACTCCATCCTGACTTCCTGTTTTCCCATTGCACCAGGTGGATGATGACTCCAAGGCCCAGGGTTCCTTCCAGCATCCACTGTCCATCCCTGCCTACAAGCAGCCTCCCTGGGTGCTCTGGGTGGCCTGGGACCGCAGAGATTCTTCTGAGATTCCTACTAGCTCTCTGGCCCCGGAGGGGTAAAGTGCCCGAATAGGGAGGGGGCATCTGAGTTGGAGACTGGGAAACCATGTTGAGGTGGATGTTTTGGAGGGCCCTTGGCATTCCAGGGACTTTCCCCCAATAATTTGCAGGAATCAGACTAGGAGTCTTGTCTGTGAACCCAGAAATATGAGAGGTCAGGACTAGCCTTGGGAAAATTTCCCCTTCAGGGCAGCACCTTCAAAGTTGCTTCATTGTTGTAGCCTAGTGCTACCTCTCTTATGGAAATGATGGTCATCCAGGTGGATGACATCGAGGTTCTCTTTGGAGAAGCTTGGGCGCAGCAGGCCTGCCTGCTTTGTGCCACGGTGGCATGGCTACACAGTCCAAGCCACACTCAGCAACAGGAATCAAGAACTTGGGAAAATGGAGGCTGGAGAGATGGCTCAATGGTTAAGAGTACTGGCTGCTCTTCCAGAGGTCCTGAGTTCAATTCCCAGCAACCATATGGTGGCTCACAACCCTCCCTAATGAAATCTGGTGCCCTCTTCTGGCTTGCAGACAGACGTTCAGGCAAAATACCATTCATGTAATAAATAAGTTTTAAAAGAAAGAATATGGGGGAAATAAAGTGCATAATTTGGCAATTAAAAGTTTAAAACATGTTGTCAGTAGTGGTGGTATAGGACTATAATCCTGGCCCTCAGTAGGCTGAGGCAGGAGGACCATGCATTTCAGTTCAGCCTATCCTATAGAGTGAGAGAAACAAAACCACATAAATGCATGATTACCACATGGCCCATATATCCCATAATACACCTTTACATAAGTCAGACAGAAACCTGGAACCCCCCATATGCTCAGAGAAACTTTACTGGAAACATCTTCTGATTGGAAACACACCTTTCAACAGGTGTGTGGTTAAGTCAACTATGTAGTGTCTATGCTATAGATGAGTAGTACTACAAAAATGGAGGGACTCTTGCATGCAATAATCAGGTTGATTATTTTGCTCCACCCCAGTGGAGCAAAAAAGCCAATCTCAGAGTTTACCCACTTTATAGTCTGACTCGTAGGACACCCAAGAGACCAGGGAGCTGTAACACAACCTTATGACTCTGCTTTAGTGAAGGTAAAAGCCATCTCCTTCCATAGTCACAGGCTCACTGGGAGCCGAGGGATGAGGTCCAGGCTGCTTTCCAAAGGGAGGAGTATAAGGATACTTTGTGAGGAGGGCAGATGGGATGCACGGTGCTGTGCAGCTATTTTTGCTTTTTGAGGAGAATAGGTGGGTAAGAGCCACTATGCAGCCACCTTTGTAAAAATACAACACTGCCCCAGAGGCCTGAGGATGTAATAGGAAGGGTGTCAGGGAATGAAGGAAGAGGCAAGTCTGTGTAACATGAACCTGCAGACCCAGACTGCAAGACACACATAGAGTGATCTGTCAAAAACTGAATGGCACTGGATAAGGGTGCTGATCTTACATCAGATATGAAACTTGCCCCTGATCTCACCCACCCTGTGGTTGTCACTTGCGGGACACATGTTTGATTTTTGACAAAGCCCAATTTGCTTATTTTTCCTTGCTTTGCTGGAGTGTTGCTGTCACTGAATCCAAAGCCATGATTTCCAGCAGTATCTTCTGCTGAGAGCTGTACTTGCTCAGCTGTAGACAGGGGTGGCAGTGTGACAGACCCCTGAGGATGTCATCAGAGAGAAATCAGTGTGACACAAAGTCTCAGCTTAACGCGTGGTGCCTGGACTGGGCAAATGCAGTTAGAAATGAGGTTGTGAGCTTGCTTTGGAGATAATAGCATGGTGGTTGTTTTTGACAGCACGATGGTCTGTAGCACTCTGACTACATTAATGTTGTTGAGCTGCACACAAAAAGGTGTAAAAATGGAAGATACCACTTATATCTCAGGCCAACCAATACGTTTAGGTGAGGGGTTGGGGGCATGGTACAAAGCCCTGAGTTCCATGCCCAGCATCAGGTGTGGAGTGTACATGGTAATCTTATCATTCAGGAGGCAGTTCAAGGCCACCTCACTTACATAGTGAGTTGGAGTCCAGCCTGGGAAACATGAGACTTTGTCTCAACAATAATTGCTTAAAGGGGCTGGAGAGATGGCTCAGTAGTTAAGAGCACTGGCTGCTCTTGCAAAGAACCTGAGTCCAGTTCCCAGTCCCCAAATGGGAGCTCATAACTCCTTGTAACTCCAGTCCCAGGCAATCTGACGCCCTCTTCTGGTGTTTCTGGGCACTGCACACATGTGTTACACAGGCATGCATGTAGGCAAACACACATAAGAAAATGCTTACAGGTAAGAGTATTATAGGGGATGAAACACTAACACCCACTTAAATTGGAGGGGAAATTAAGCAAGATTAACAGATGTCAGAGAGTTTGTGTGTGTCTGGGGGAAGGTTGTGTACATATGCCCAGGTTAGAGGAGGATGTTGGGTGTCATGGTCTATCATTCTCTACCTTTACTTCCTTCAGACAGGGTCTCTTGCTGAACCTGGAGGTACACAGGCAACCAGCAAGTCACAGCAACCCTCCTGTCCCCATCCTTCAAAGGACTGGGATTGCACACACACATATTCAGCCATACCTGGCTTTCACATGGGTTCTGGGAATCCAAATTCAGGTCCTCATGGTTGTGCATACAGGGTTCTTACCTGCTGAGCCATTTCCCCAGCCCTCTTTTTATTTATTTATTTATTTATTTATTTATTTATTTATTTATTTATTTATTTATTTGCATGGGGTCTTAAATGTAGTTCAGGCTGGCCTGAAACTTGAGATTTTCTCTGCCTAAGCCTTTGGACCATGGGACTGCAGATCCTCCATCCAGGGGTTCCTATGTGGCACCAGAAGTGTGGGAACAGCCTGGGTGCCCCCCCACCACCCTCAGACTTGTGTCCTACTGGTGAGTCTCGGGTGTAAGGAGTTTTGTGAACAGGGACAGCTGGGAAGTAGTGCAGATTCTATGCAGCTTGGAGGGCAGAGCTGAGAGGCCATAGTGTAAAAGGGAATTGAGGGCCAAAGGAGACCCCTGGGGATCAAAGGAGACCCCTGAGCTAGGCTGAAGAGCTGAGGTGCATAGACACTGTTGTCATGGGAAGGACGGAGTACGGATGCCTAACATCTGGCCTCACACACAGGGGCACACTAGATGGCTTGGACTGGCCACTCCACCCAGCAACTTTCCTGTCTCCTGTCTTGCCAGGGTATGCATGTGTCCCTAGTGAGAGTCCTAACCGAATTCACATGTTCCTTCTCTAGACCGTTCTGAAAGGCTGGTGTGAGTTTACACTTGCCAGAAGCCAAGGGGAAGCTGATATTCCACCTCGATATTCCAGAACCATCCACTCATTTAGGCTCTTTTATCTCTGTAAGTGTCACATGGCTTTTCTGGGGAGACGTGAACAAGCCCACCCTAGACAGAGAGAAGACAGATAAAAAAAATTACACCCAGGTCTAGCTTAGTGAGGCAATGAGTTTATTGGGTTTCCCTACAAGCACATGACTCAAATGGGTGATAGTCAGAAAAGCTATGTCCATGGAGTTCCCTGTGAGACTAGCCCAGGTTTACCCTGTGGGATCAAATGTTACTGCTTGTGTTACCCTGGGGAAGGGGCCTTGTGAAGCCTGTAAGTTTGAGGAGTTGCCTGAAAATTGTGAGTTATTTCCTGGGTCTTAACTAGCAGTCTCCCGGAGGGAGTGGTTCCAATCCTAGGAAGATAGAGTCTGAACAAAACAGCATTTGTCTCAATGTTGCTCTGGCAGAGGTAGCCAAAGATGACTATGATGTCTCAGACTTTCCAGGGGGTTATGGGACCATGCACTTCATTGATGGGAGATGTTATTCTGTAAATATGTTTCTCATACTGGTTAATAAATAAAGTCCTGTTGGCCAATAGGAAACTAGATAGGCGGGGCTAGGAGACTAGGAGGAGGAAAGAGGAAGTAGTTAGGAGGGGTCAGCATGTAGAGCCTAGAGGAAGCAAGATGCTGGGCCGCCGCTCTCCGGTAAGATGAGCCACGTGGAAATACTTAGAATAATAGGAATGGGTTAATAATTAAGACAGAGCTAGCCCATTAACAATGATAGTCACTGGCCCACAGGATTGAATCAAATACAGAGTCTCTGAGTGTTATTTGGGGCCCACGCCAGACTGGCAGCAGGCGGGCTGGTGGAAAACATACATGCTACAGGTGGTGTTCAACGTTGGGGCTCTACATGCTGACTCCTCCTCCCTACTTCCTCTTTCCTCCTTTTCTCCTAGCCCCGCCTATCTTGCTTTCCTATTGGCCCAACAGGGCTTTATTTATTAACCAGTATGAGAAACATATTTACAGAATAACATCTCCCATCACTTCATCTCAGATTCCTGTGCTTGCACTTGACAAGTGTAGTGAGATATTCACCTTGTCCGAACCTGTGGCTTAGACCACGCCCATTGGGGGTGGAGACAGGGCCGGAAGTGACTTGGGGGGAAAAGGCTGAGGAGGAGGTCAGAGACTCTCTCTTGCTGGCAGGACACTGAGAGGAGAGGATCCTGTGGAACCTGCCAGCGTTCATCTGCCTATGTTGTGAGTTATTTCTCCCTGAATAAACATCTATTCGACCTAATTGTTTATCCTGATTCTTATTAAACCACATATCTGGTGTCAGAAGTGGGATCTGGATTTTCACCGGACCTGGCTTTCACCCAGGCGGCAGAAGCCGCTGACCCTTCACCCCACCATCCCAGAACAAGCAGGGTCCCTTGCCTAACCAGGCAGACACACCACAGCTTGTGAGACATTTGTGTCTGCCCTACAACTCCTTTGATCTCCATGGCGGCCCTGAGACCACTGCTCATCTTCTGCCTGTTCCCTCAGATTGCATTTGCACAGAGCCCCGCGGCGCCAGCCCTGCTCTTGTGTTGCTGCGCAGGCCAGGACTCTGGGCCTGCCCTGTTTGTGTGCATGCGGCCTGGGCAGTGCCAGTTGCAGGCAGCACCTGTAAGACCTGCGGTCCCAGCAATTTGTACAAGGCTCGTTCCATTCCTTCATTTAACAAAATTTCACTTGCCATAGTTTGTTAAGAGCTATTCTACAGGGACCAAGATCAAAAGGATCGTCTGCTGCCAGACACTATTTGGTGGTTACGGCTGGAGATGTTGACATCTACAACCGAAAGCACCAAAGTTCCAGGACAGCAGAATTACACCTAAGGTAATTGCAACATTCTTCGCAATTTAGGTTGATATAATATCTGAGATCAATTGTCCCATAACTATGGCGGATAATCTTACAATGTAGGACTTTAGGAATTCTTTTACTTCTTTTTGAAGGAATTTTAACAAAAGAAAATCATAACTTAACCAATATATACATTTTTTTTGTAATAGCAATGGGTTTCATCATTATTATGATATTTTTAAAGAAATGGTTTGAGATTAGAGCAAACAATAAGGAACTTGTAAAAACCATAAGAGAGTTAGTAACAAGGATTCAAAATGTAGAAAATGACAACAGAGAGCTAAGAAACAGAAGGCCTGTCCCCACTCTCACACCCAGGCAGCATGGCATCTATATTATAGTCTCTCACAGCCCCATACAAACCTGCACAGTCATGGTGAACATAGATTTGTGACTCATGACCTGTGGTGGTTTGAATAGCCATGGTCCCATAGGCTTATATATTTGGATGCTTGGTCATTAGGGAGTGGTGACAGGGATTAGGAGGTGGGGTCTTGTTGGAGTAGGTGTGGCCTTGTTGGAGAAAGTATGTCACTAGGGGCTGGCTTTGAGGTTTCAAATGCTCAAGCCAGGCCCACCATACCTGTGTGTGGATCCTGCATTGCCATGTCTGCCTGCACACCACCATGTTTCCAGCCATGATGATAATGGACTAAACCTCTGAACTGCAAGCCAGCCCCAATTAAATGTTTTCCTTTGTAAGAGTTGCCACGGTCATGGTGTCTCTTCACCACAATCGAAACCCTGACTAAGGCATGACACAAGTTCTGGGTCCATGTGTTCCTGGATCATATGTAAAACCATACTGTCACATCACCTGTCCTTATTTAATCTAAAACAGACACCCACATGTATGCTCATGGGAACTGGGGACAGAAGAGACCCCTTGTCCATTCTGCTCATTGCAGACAACATTGATTGTGGATCTAGTTTTTATTTGTTTGATTTAAGGGTTTTTTTTGTTTTTTTTTGAGATAAAGTCTCATGTATCCCAGGTTGGCCTTGAACTCACTACATAGCCAAAGACGGCCTTGAACTTCATTTGAATAATTTTTCTTTTTAAAAAGATTTATTTTTATTTATTTGTATGTGAGTGCATAT
The DNA here is from genome assembly GCA_030556225.1 of Cricetiscus sungorus. Taxonomy (NCBI): domain Eukaryota; kingdom Metazoa; phylum Chordata; class Mammalia; order Rodentia; family Cricetidae; genus Cricetiscus; species Cricetiscus sungorus. Next base: position 11,328,773 of record JANBXA010000044.1, read on the forward strand.
ATGTGTGTGAGTACAGTGCCAGAGGTGTCCAAAGTCCCTGGAGCTAGAGTTACTGGTGGCTGTGAGCCACGTGATGTGGGTGCTGGGAACTGAACTCAGGTCCTCTGCAAGAGCGATCTCCACTGAGAAACTTCTCCAGACTTGTTTTTTTTATTTTGTTTTGTTTTGAAGACAAGGTCTCATATACCCCAGGAGCGGGTTTTAAACTCACTTTGTGAAGTTTTCATCCTAAGCCCTGCATAAACCAGGGATGGGGATGCATGCCTGTGTTCCCAGCCTTGTGGAGGTAGAAGCAGGAGCATCAGGAGTTCAATGTTCATCCTCAGCTATTAATATATAGCAAGTCTGAGGCCAGGCTGGGTTTTAAGAAACATAGTCTTAGAAAAAAAAAAAAAAAACAGACCAATAGATAATGGGCACTCTCAGGTCTTCCAGGCTACCTGTCCTCAGCCCTTGAGTACCAAAGGTCTAGAGACTGGACGGGTGGAGCCGGGAGCTTGCAGTTCCAAGCCCCCAGAACTAGGGCCCTGCTGCTCCTGGCTTTAGAAGCCTTATGCCTCCCAGTGCTGAGATTTAACCATCAGTGATCCTGGTATGCGCAGTAATCCCTTCCAGCGGCAGTGAACAGCAGCAGAAGCCGGCAGCATCACAGTTTAGTCACAGCAGCGTTAGTGTCACAGCTTCCAAACACACCTTGGGTGCTAGAACCCTCAGCTCTACAGCAGCCAGGGCCCCTGAGTCTTGGCAGATCCTTGGCGCTCTCTCAACCACTGTGGTTCACAGCTTTTAGTCTCTGGCTGTTCTCAATCTTCCGTCCTTGGGCTCTCTGCCTTCTCCACTTCTGTTCCCTCTCATTGTCTCCATTGCCTCTGCTTCCTGGCATTGCTTTCCCACTGGGACTCTCAGCTGGCCTTCTGTGTCTACCACTGAGTCATTATCATCATCATCATCACCGTAGCAATCACCAACAGGCCTTCCTAATGCTGCGACTCTTTAATACAGTTCCTCATGTTGTTGTGACCTCGGCCATAAAATATCATTGCTACTTCATAACTGTAATTTTGCTACTGCTATGAATCATAATATTGGGTATGCAGGATATCTGATATGCCACCCTTGTGAAAGGGTTGTTCAACCCCAAAGGAACTGCCGGCCACAGGTTGAGAGCTGCTGATCTAGAGTAAGGTGTGTAATAGCCACAGCCAGGACAGTGCCTTCTGAAGCCAGAGTTGTGCTTCAGCAGCAAGCGTCTGTGGTTGCTGCGTAGCTTCCTCAAAGCATTTGAGGTGCTCAAACCAGACCTCAGGATGGGTTTGGGAGCAGTTGATCGGGCTGTCAGATCACCCCAGATCCTGACAGTTTACTTAAAGGAAAACTACACATTAAAAGATGTACTGGCAGCTTTGTTCACATTCGTGGTGATTTAACCGCATGTAGCTACTGTCTCTGAGTTCTTGCAGCCCATCTTATCTGCTCACTAAGATGAAAATAGGCGAAGATCTGAGGAAAGGGCAGAATATGCTGGTTTAGAAGGCGGTAGTGGGCTAACAGTGGCATCTAATTTCTTACTCACCCTTGTTGTAAGCTTCCCGAATAGAGGTGTAAACCACCTATGCTTTTTCTTCCAGGAAGTGGCTTATTGTGCCGGCACACTGGCTTTCTGTGGATTAATATCCAAAGGCTTTAAAAGCCCCAGTATAATGTCTTTAATACTATTTTAGCTCCTTTGTCTCCTATATTGGATGATTTACATTCTGCTTGGGTGCTTTAAAGTGCTTGGCAGTGAGGCACAACCAGATAAAATGTGGAGGGAGGGGGATGAAAAGATTGCAGGAAAGAAGCAGTGAAGTTGAAAGTACACGTGAACACACATACACTCAAGGACACTGCCCAGCACTGCCCAGTTTCTTTCCCTTGGCTCTTTGAGGCCCCTGCCATATCCTGAGTCTCTGGACACAACTTGATTTTTATTTGTAATATATGTGAGTGCTTTGCCTACATGTATATATGTGCACCATATGCATGCATGCCTGGTGTCCCTGAAGGCTATGAGAGGGCATCGGATCCTTTGGAACTACACTTATAGATGGTTATGAGCCACCATGTGCACACTGGGAACTGAACCCAGCTCCTTTGCAAGAGTGGCTCTGGACCACTGAGCCATTGCTAAAGCCCCATTACATATTTTCAAATTTTGTTTCATGACATGTGTATGTGCACACACTCACATGTGTGTGCATGTACGAGCATGCATGAGGAGGCCTGGTGCTGACCTCAGGAATGCCATCCACCTCTCTCATTGGCCTGGAGTTCACTAATGAGGCTGAATGAATAGCTTTCCCTCTGCTTCCTCAGAGCTGGGATTACACAGGGTCTATTTACTGTGGTAACTGAGGATTTTGAGGACATTGTCCTGACTTTAAGACCAGGGTCCTCACAGTAAAAAGGACAATGAGGTTTGAATCCAGAGCAGCAGAGAGACACCCAGGACACATAGTCACTTCAGGGGCTACATGCCATTGGACACCAGAGACCACAGACAGAAATGACCCAGAGCAGACAGAGTGATCAATCCTGTCCCCATGTTGGTTTTAGCCTCACAATTTCCAAACTGTGAGAGAACACATTTCTGCTGTTGTAAGCTACCCAGGTTGTGATCCCTTGTCATAGGTGGGACTGACCTTGGGGCACTGAGCAGCTGCTGCTAGAGTCTATGGCAAAACAGCTATATTTGGGTCATTGCTTGGACCTGTGCAAGTAGCCCAGAGCAGTGGAAAGAGTAAAGATGTAGAAATGCAACTGGATGATCATCAGGTCCCTACAGGTAAATGTGAGCAATTACAAATTGATGGGAAAGTTTATGTGAAGTAGCAGTTCTCAACTTTCCTAAGGCTGTGACCCTTTAATACAGTTCCTCATATCGTGGTGGTACCCAAACCATAACATTATTTTGTTGCTATTTCATACTGCAATTTTGCCACTGTTAGGAATCATAATGTAAATATGTGGGTTGCAACCCACAGGTTGAGAACCAGGGATGTAATGTCCTGGCATGGTATAGTAGTTATCTATCACTGTAATAAACAACTGCCACTTAGCTGGCTTTAGCGAACAAGACAAGTGCTTACTTCTTTATTTAGCGTGTGTATGATATGTGTGTGTGGAGTATGTGTGTGTGTATATGTATATGGGTGCAAGCGAGTGTGTGTGTGTGTGTGTGTCTGTGTGTGTATATGGAGACAAAGGCCCTCCGTTGTCCTTTACTTTTTATTGTAAGATGCCGACTTAACTGAGTTCACTGATAGGCTAACCTGTCTGGTCAGTCCGGGATTTGCCTGTTCACCCCTTCCCCATGTTTGGGTTATAGACATATGTCACAGCACCTAGCTTTTTACATGGGTGCTAGGGCTCTGAACCCAGGTCCTCATGCTTGCATGACATGAATATTATGAATTGAGCTGTCTCCCCAGACCTCCTCAGCCCTCTTGCCTTCCTGTCCCATGGAAATAACTTCCCACAGAAGAGATCAAATGTACAGCAGCCCATACATCTTGTAACGTGTGTTCACCATGGGGCTCACTGGCATGTCCTGTGGTCTCACAGCCCCTTGGATTGGAGTAAAAGGCAGGTGTGAGTTTTAGGTGTTAAGGTTCTTTGCACCCTCCAGAGACTTGTGGTACTCACAACAGGGACTGTGGGATGAGGATGATGGGCCAGGGGGATTGAAAAAAAAACAGGTGTGGCCAACATACCTCCTGTGTGAGCAGGCTGAGGTGAGGTGCCATGAAACTCGGTGAGTGCAGAGGCCAGAGAAGAGCAGGAAGACCGTGTTAGACTCTGGGCCACCACGAGGGTTTTGCACCAGCCTGAGTACCCTTACTGTCTGGGAGTGGGTACAGTAGATTCTCGTGGGCAGAAGACTCTGAGTTCCATGCCCTCTCACAGGGAGGGAGGACATACTGAATTCACTCTGTTCTCTCCTTCAACCATGTAGATCCTGGGGACTGAACTGTTGTCAGTGGCAAATACTTTATCACTGAGCCACCTCACTGGATTTGTTTTATTTTTGAGATGGGGGGGTGTCTCACTGTAGCCCAGGCTGGCCTGGAACTCCTAGCCGTCTTCCTGTCTCAGCTTAGCAAGTGCTGGGATTGCCAGCACGAGCGGCCACACCTGACTTGAGCGCACTGGATTAGGACCATCTGTGTGAACTCACCCACCCTTTTCACTTGCATCAAGGTCCTGTTCCCAGTCACACTAGGACTTGGACATTAACCTGTGGAGATGGGATGTGCTGGACACCTTCATTCCTTATGGAATGTCTGTCCATTTGCAATTCTCACAGGTCTAGTGACTTGGTCACATCTCTATCTCTGTCACTTCTGTAACCCCTGTGATAAAAGACAAACCTTCCAGCCTGGCCTGCCACAGGGCTCCATAGGCCTGTTAACAGTGGAAGATCTTAGAAGAATTGGGGTAATGGTGAGATGTCCTAGGATCCCTGAGGTCATGGACAAGGCATCTGCATAAGCCAACATTTATGTTCCTGCCTACTGGAAGCCTGCATTGGAGTTGGCACACTGGGCAAGAAAGCTTGGCCTGTCCTTGGCCAGACTGCCAGATGATTCTGTGTTTCCTCCCAGGGGCTTTGATGGGAGATGTTATTCTGTAAGTATGTTCCTCTTATTGGTTAATGAATAAGGTCCTGTTGGCCAGTATGAAAGCAAGATAGGCGGGACTAGGAGAAAAGGAGGAGTTAGGAAGAGGTAGGGAGGAGATTCAAAATATAGGACCAAGAGAACAGAGATCTTGACTCTCTTTCCAGTAAGATAAGACCACATGGAAATCCTTAGATGAATAGAAATGGGTTAATATTTAAGACAGAGCTAGCTAATAAGAAATGCTAGTAACAGGCCAACACCTATATATCCAATACAGTGTCTCTGTGGGTTATTTGGGGCTGGCGTGGCTCTGGGACTAGGCTGGTGGGAAAACATACTGTAACAAGGCATAGGGAAAATACTGGGCCTTTTGCTGAGACAAGAAGATGGGAGGCAAGTTTAGGGGTTGCTGGATCACTGTTTAGTTCTGTTGTGGTTCAGTGGCCTTAGGCCATCTGCTATATTCTATGCAGAAGTTTCCCTGAGTCCAGGTGGAGACTTGGGGTCCATCAGGCTTCAGCATCCCCGAATGTCTAAGTACCTGGCAATCTAGTGCCTTATGGTCTGACATCCTGCATCTGAGCCTCAGTTTCTCCCATTAAAGGATGAAAACTGGGCTGGGGAGATGGCTTAGGCTATGACGTGCTCTCTGCACAAGCTAGAGGCTCTGAGTTCTGTCCTCGGAACACACATACGAAACCAGGGATGGAGGTGCACATCTGGAATCCCAGTGCTGGGGAGAGAGAGACAAGATATCCCTGGAACTCACAGGCCAAGCAGTTAAACTAAACTGCTGAGCTCCAGATTCAGTGAGAAAACCTGTCCTGAAAAGCAACATAGAGGGTGGCAGAGAAAGATATGTGACATCAGCCTCTCCCTGCCCCCACATGCACACATGATGCATGCACACAACCTGAACTACTTAGACACACATACATATTTACACAATAAGATCTGAGGACATCAAGGCTTTAACTGTTGGGTTATAGTGCCACTGTGAATTACTAGTGAGTCCCCCTCCCCCCACCACACACACACTCACTCATGGAGTGGCATGCGAATAGGTTACAAGGTGACAGTTGGGAATGCCTGGAATAGGAGCAGGCCATGGTATGTTTTTGGCATTCTTGTGACTTAGGAGTACATAGTTCCACAGTGGATCCTCACCATTGTCCTTTCCTGAACTGTTTCCTGAAGGAGGTCCAACCCCTGCCCAGCATAGCAGTAGCTTACTGGAAGGAGGTAGACACTTCCAGCAGAGGTGGGGGATCTGTGGTGGTTTGAAAGAAAATGGCCCCCAAAGGGAGTGGGTCTATTAGAGGTGTGCCTTTGTTGGAGTAGATGTGGCCTTGTTGGAGGAATGTGGCACTGTGGAGGCAGGCTTTGAGGTCTCATATATGCTCAAGCCACACCCAGTGTCTCAGTTCACTTCCTGTTGCCTGCATATCAAGATATAAAACTTTCAGCTCCTTCTTCAGCATCATGTCTGCCTGTATGCTGCCGAGTCCCACTGTGATGATAATGGACTGAACCTCTGAAAATGTAAACCACCTCAATAAAATGTTTTTTCTTTGTAAGAGTTGCTGTGATCATGGTGTCTCTTCTCAGCAATAGAAACCCTATCTAAGCCCCTGGGGCCAGCAATGCAATTGTGTGTGGCTCTCACTGGGCCACTGGGCAAGCCCTTCTAGGGCTCCTGTTTAGGTGTGTTATGGCCTAGGTAGGGCTGTGTGGATGCCACCCTTGGGGGCCCTCCTGTGGCTCAGAGCCCCAAGCTTTGCAGGAGTGGGGTAGGAAGTAGCTGATCTCATATCACCTCCTTTGCCCTGCCCCTTTGGATCATAGGCCTTGCCTAGCCTGCTTATCTACTGGGGGCTGTGCAGGCAGCTCCCTTCATTGCCTTAACGAGCTGAAGACCCAGGTCACACAGACACAGTAAGAGCAGACCTTGACCACATTGTTGGGCCGTCTAGAAGGGCAGCTGAACCAAAGAGCGAGTCCCCACCCCACAGAGCCGTGGCACACACTTGCTGTATCTTTATTGCACTGTTACCTCACTGCAAACTACTCCACAAAAATGTCCCAAGGTTAGCCTGCTGCCCTGGGGCCATGGGGCCCTGCGTAATGTCTTGACACCAATTGTCCAGAGCTCAGCTAAGGCCGGCAGTGTCCACCACCAACTAGTAAGGCCTGGCTACTGTGCAGCAGCAAAGAAGTGGACAGCTGGTCATTTGTATCTGAAAACCCATTCTTGGGTATTCATCTGCCCACGCACAGGCCATGATGTCCATCTGAGCTTCCTCTCCCTAGCTAGAGCTCTCCAGCCTCTGAGGGAGGAGGCCCCGGGAAGGAGAGCAGAAAGTGGGTTGTAACTGAGGGCCATAATGCGATCACATCACAGAAGGTCCTTAAAGTGGCCCAGAGGTGATCTCTGGTTTGCTGGGTGGCTCTCCATTGACAGGAGTGTGAGCCTTTTGTTAAGTACAAAATAGTGGGCAAAGGTCCCTCTGCTACATGTCCAGAGTGCTTTGTCCAGTATCTGGCGAACCCAGAGGCCCACACATCCCTATCAGAGCCGTGAGGGAGGCCCCATGCTCCCTGCTGCAGGTCACCCTATGGAGATGACCCAGCCCATCCGAATTCACTGAATTCACAGGCGGCTAGGCTCTGTGCTCCTCCTTCCTCATGGGCAGCACGGCTCACTACCTCTCCGTGGAGGCTCTGTGCTCCGTGGCTAGGTCATCCTCCACCACGCTGCTCAACCCGAGCTTCTCCACGCAGTCTCGAATGGCTTGCAGCACTATGCGCAGCCGCCGGTCCAGGGCCTCCAGGTGCAGCTGGTAAAGCACAGGAGCCACCTTGTCATGCTGCAGAGACTCGGCCATAAGCAGGCTCAGTTTGTGCTCCTCCTTGGCCAGCAGCTGCAGCCTCAGGTAGGTGGACCTCCGGATCCTGCAGAGAGAGTAGGGATGTCACCGCCGGGAAGGAAAGAGGGTGGGGGCTCTGGCGGGGTGGTATCTGAAGAGAGAGAGAGACAGAGACATAGAAAGCAGGGACGTGGAGAGAGAGACACACACACAACGTGAAGACAAGAGACAGACAAGGACGAACAGATATGTAGAGAGACGGAGTTCAGAGACAGGGATGGAGACACAGACAGGCGGTGGGGGTGGGAGGTAACTGAGACAGAGAGACATGGACAGAGCCAGAGAGGTGAACAGAGGGAGATGGACACAGGGGGTCAAGGAGGCCTGAGACCGCAGACCTCATGGATCTAAGTCATATGGGAATGGGTCGGTCTAGATCAGTGGTTCTCAACCTTCCTGATGCTGTGACACCTTAATACAGTTCCTCATGTGGTGGTGACCTCCCGACCGAACAGTTATTTTCATTGCTACTTCATAACTATAATCTTGCATCCGTTATGAATTATAATGTAAATATTTGATATATGATCCCTGTGAAAAAGTAGTTTGACCCCTAAAGGGGTTGTGACCCATTGGTTGAGCACTGCTGTTCTAGACATTGATACTGTCCTGTCCAGAGGGGCGGGTGGTAGGACAAGTGCCCCCAATCCTGAAGACAGACCCATGACTGGACTAACTGCTCACCTGGGAGTCTGTACCTTAACTGGACAGTGGCCCTGGCCAGTTGCATTCTGTCTCCTGAGTGACATAAGCAATGTCCAGTCACTGGTGTGTGTGTGTATGTGTGTGTGTGTGTGTGTGTGTGTGTGTGTGTGTGTGTGTGTATGTGTGTGTGTGTGTGTGTGTGGATTAGGGGTGGTTGAGGGACTGTGGAACGTGGGCGGTTGAGTCTGGCAGCCATGGTAGGACAGAAGGATCCTTTGTCTGGACTTGCAACTGCTGAGAACCCTTATGAGCAGGAAGGAGGTACCCAGGTGAGGCCTGGGGAAGAGGGGTCAGCAGGAGCCATGGGCGGTGAGGTAGGGTGGGCTTGGTCTATGGATGCCTGTCCACTGGTGCTACAATGGGTAGGGGAAGGCCCTGCCCCCTGCCTCTTCAGTAGTGATGGCTGCAGCTGGGGCAGGGAACGGTCTGGCCAGGCAGGGGCTCCTACCTGCAACACTGATGAAGAGGTGCTAGAATGGAGAGCTCATCATGTGAGTATTTCCCAAACCTGTGGGAAGAAGGTAGCGTGGTCAGAGCCCTAGCAGCTGGAAAGCCAGGCAGGGCAGAGTCCTACTCCTCGGTACCATGGTGCTGTAGTACCATGGCAACCTTGTGAGAATCACCGGTGTCAAGACTGACCCTGGCCATGTCCAGCATTGGCAGTATTGATCTTTCTTTTTAAATGGGGGGTGGTATTCTGCCTTTTAAAGCAGAGGTTAATGGCCTCTCAGGCAGAATTGATTGCTGGTTGGCCCTTCTCTCAGCCCTTCTTGTCAAGCCACAGGCTCTCTGGCCTCAGTTTCCCCAGTGTAACAGGAAGCTATGACAGGAAGTATTCATATGGTTACTACCATGAATCTGGCACCCTATGGGAGTCTTCCCAGCTGATGCACGCCCTGATGTGCCCTAGACCCGGCCTATCAGGTGACTCCCCTCCCGGTGACTGCTTCTCGGGCTAGGCTGGTTCCCCCATGGGTAAGGACGGCTGGTTTCCCAGGGTCTTCAAGGGCACAGAAGACCCACCCGCGCCCGTTGTCCAAGTGTATGATGAAGGTCTCATTCCCAAACTTCTCAAAGGTCTCGTAGTGATGTCGGTCCATGTTCCCTGCAGGGACAAGCACGCACAACTGCTCAGAGGCCTCTGCCCCTCCTGAGCTGTGGGTCACCAGGTGATGCCCCCAGTCAAAGGTGTTTAGGCGTTCCTGGCAGCCAGCACGCCCTGCAGGACGTACCCATGAGGAAATCAAAGACAGTCATGTCCATGATGTCCAGGATTCGGTGGCCACTGTCGTAGGGTGGTGTCTGCTTCACCTCCTCACAGTAATCGGGGTCCACTTCCCACCTGTGGTGGGTGGAGGGGGGCATAGTGAGACCAAGATTTAGGGCCTCTTCTCTGAGTGAAGAGGGAGGTAAAGGCCAGATTCTTGGTGCCTCGTGGCTCCGCAGCAGGCTCATATTTTATAAGTGGGGATGAGTGCTTGGCAGAGACACATTTGGGAGTAGCTATGAGGCTAAATTAACAGGGGTAGGGGCCTTGGAAGTGGGGAAGCCATTCTTCTTGTTCTTGCAGGGACCAGGGCTAAAGGCACTGCCAGCTGGTGTCATGTTTTTTATGGGGATACATTGTCTTTTTGAGCACCTGGCAGGCAGGGGTGGGTGGGGGAGATGGGTTAGGAGAGACCCAAGTGGCAGGCCAGCACCCCTCCCACCTCTTAGATAGGAACTCTGTGGTGGGTAATTGTATCACTTTGGCTGGATTTAGAATCACCATGGCAGCACACCTCTGGGTGTGTCTGTGAGGGCGTTTCCAGAGAGTTCTAACTGAAGCAGAGACCCACTTTGAATGTGTGCCACCATTTCCTAGACTGGGGCCCAAGGCCCAATGAAACAGAAATTGAGCTCAGAATCCATGACCTCATGTTCTCATCTCTCTCTGCTTCCTGACTGTGACGAGCTACCTCAGGCTTCTGCCGCCATGCCTCCCGCACGATGATGGACTGCACCCTCAAATTGTGAGTCAGAAGCCATCTTTGTCAGTCTCAAGCAACCAAGACACACTGTTGCCGCTCCCACAGTGGTACAGGCGGAACCTTTGCACTGTCCTTGCTGCCCCTTTAGACCCTGAGCCACAGGCTACTGACCTCCTCCCGCCCCAAGCCCTGTGTCCTTGGCTGTGCAGTGGGCAGAAGCTGGCCCATTAACTGAGAGTGCCCAACTCACTCTGCCTTCTTTCGCTTGTGATAGGAGCGACGCCAGGGGTTCCGCCACGTCTTCCTCTTGGCCAGCGACAAGTCAGGCAGGAAGGCCGCCAGGGAGCCTTCGATCTGGTCAGGCCTCCCACACAGGGCATGCTCCGTGGAACAGTAGTAGGAACACTCCCCATAGAAGCAGATGTTATTGGCTGAAAAAGGGTAAATCCAGTCAGTCAGTGGCTGCCACCCCTAGACATGCCCACCAGGCACTTCTGTTTTCATAGCCAGGACTTGCCACACGGTGGCCACCACCATCCCCGGATCTCACACTCCAGAACGCCCTCAGAGCAGCCACAGTGAGTCAAAGTCAGACCCAGCTCCTTGATACCCACACTCCAGTACCCTCAGATCGACTCAGGCTCCTGAGAGTAGGGAAAATGTCAATCTCATACCCAAGGAAACTCTCGTATTTACCTGCAAAGAACACTCGCAGCCTAGCCCTGAAAGGAGCCATTTGCTCGGGCAAAGATATGAACAGGTCAGGTTCCAAAGAAATACAAATGGGGTCAAGACAGGCAGAGATCGGTGGCAAAGGCTGCTGCAATCATGAGGACCTGAGTTCCGGTCCTAGCACTCATGTAAAATCCCAGGCATGACAGCTCATGCTTATAGTTCCAGTATTGGGGAGGAGAGACAGGAGGACACTGTGCATCACTGCTGGCCAACCTGGCCTACTTGGTGAGTCCTAGGTAAAACTGAGAGGTCCTGTCTCAAAATTAAAAAAAAAAAAAAAAAAACCAGAAAAAAAGAAAACAGAGAAATACCCTTAGAACACAGGAACTCATGATATTACATGTTAAATGGGGAGCCTATTTACTGCCCATATAAGGGGCTACAACATTGGCCACCTAGCAAATGGGAAAATAAGATGGACAACGAGTCCATACCACAGTAGGTAGGCTGTTTCACCGAAGTTCCCTGAAACTCATACCATTGTGTCAGAAATCATACCACAAGACTTTGCCTTTAGAAGAGGATCCCCCAGCTTTGGATACTTTTGAACCATAATGTGATTCTCCTGTCATTAAAGGTATTAAGCTTCTATTTCAAAGGGGGGAGGGGGAAGAAGGGATTAGGTACCATAAGAAAAATAAAGACAGCCCAAACTTGTCCCTTCTTGTCCCAGTAGTAAAGTCGGTGACTTTAAATGTGGTAGAGGTCATCATATCTTGCATATTCAAGGACATAAAAAATGGCAGATAGGGACTGGGAAACAACAACAACAAAAAAAAATTTAAAAGGTTGATAGTGACTGAACAAGGGCCTTAAAGTTGACCTCTGGTCTCCACACATATGCATACATATGTACACACACACACACACACACACACACACACACACACACACACACACGCATGCACGCACGCACGCACATGCACACACACACACATGCACACACACACACATGCACACACGCACATGCGCACATGTGCAAATAGTCATAAAATAGTCAAAGTTCATGGGAAGACATTTGGTTATCTCCTTCATGTGGGGAAACTCACACCAAACCCACAGTGAGAAACCAGCTCACAGTCTCTTGGCTGGTTGTGACCAAAGGACCATATGGTGACATGAGCCAAGGAGGTAAAGAGCCCTGGGATCCCAGCAGGGTCATCAAATGATGAAGACACTTGGAAGGCAGCCTAGTGGCTGTCAGAGGGGCACACGCAGGATCGGCTGTCACCCAGCTGCTCCAGCAGGGTTCCCAGCATGTGAGACATGTGGAGACATTTCCATGCTCAAGCCTGTGTGGCTCAGAAAGGAATGAAGCCGCACAGACACCATCAGCCAGCCCCGGAGAAAGGAAACAGTTTGCTTCCTTTTTCTGTTTTTGAGACAGGGCTTCATGTAGCCCAGGCTAGCCTTGAATTTACTATGGAGCAGGTGAATTTGGTCTTGTATGTGTGTGTATATATACATGTGAGCATATACACATGGGCAGGGAGCATAGGGGACAACCTCTGATGCCATTCTTCAGACATTGTCCACCTTGTTTTGGCCACGGGGTCTCTCTCTTACCTGACACTTGCCGAACTAGGTTGACTAGCCCCATCAGGGAGCTCTAGGTTCAATAAGAGACACTGGTTTTGAAAAGGAAGGTGGAGAGACATTGAGGAAGACATCTAATATCGACCTCTGGGACACACACTGTGGTAGTTTGAATGTATTGGCTCCCATAAGCCTTGTTGGAGGAAGTGTGGTCTTGGAGGAGTTGACACGTGCCTTTAATCCAGACCTTGAGGCTGGAGGGCACACCTTTAATCTGGGCCACACCTTCTCTTGGAAGTGTGTCACTGTGGGGGCGGGCTCGGAAGTCTCTTTTCTCAAACTTTACTCAGTGTATCAATCAGTCGACTTCCTGTTGCCTGTAAAGATGGAACACTCTCGGCTCCAGCACATCTGCTACACCATGCCATGCTCCCCTTCATGATCATAATCTACTGAACCTCTGAAATTGTAAATAAGCTACCCTCAATTAAATATTTTCTTTATAAGAGGTGCCATAGTCATGGTGTCTCTTCATAGCAATAAGCATGGGACTAAAATACACACACACACACACACACACACACACACACACACACACACACACACAAATAACATTAAAAAAAACAAAACAAAACAAAACTCTGCAAAGCACACCTAGGCCATACATCCATCAGCGGGGCAGGAGGCTGGGGAACTGCCAGGACCAGGTCTGGAAGGGGCAGGGGTGGGAAGGGGTATGTGTTATTTATGATTCCTGACACACCCATGGGCACACAAGTTCTGGCTGGCCAGTCTCACTGCCTCTCCTGGCCCCTTCCCTTTTGGCCTCATCACTCCTCCCTAGTCAGTGCTGTATAATTAAGGTGGAAAGGATCAAAAGGAGGCCGGCCCACTGCAGCCCCAGGTGCTGATACAGTTTAGCCAGCTGCCCCCAACTGAGCCACTCCCCAACCCCTGCCTAGGGCAGAAAAGCAGTGGAGACCAGGTAAAAACAGTCTGGGGGGGGGAGGATTTCTATCCCATTCTGTTGTTGGCCAGAACCACGAAATTGGATGCCTGTGTCACCCGCTGGCCCCTACCTAAGCTGGGCTCAGAGCCTATCATTTTGAAAGAGGAGTCTCTAGCTCCATACAGCCTGGTGGTCTCACAAAGGCACGAATGACTTGCAGAAATAAACAGGGTGGGCACAGATGACCAGTGTATACCAGACATGTCAATAGAAACAGGCAGAGAAGAAATGTATTCCTTAGAGTTGGGGGCTTCAGAGGCCCTGCCTCTCAGCTGTATGGTGCTCGGGCATTCAATTGTCCTGACTGACCCAGAGCAGAGCTGCTCAGAAGTGTAAGGGTGTCTGCTGTGATCAAAGGCTTTCAGCTGCACTTAGCTCTCAGAAGCAGCAATGGCAATTTTGGCAACGGAAGGATCTAGAAGCGCAAGCAAAGCAGAAACAGCGAATCCAAATAGACCTGGCGTTCTAAAAGTAAGATCAAAGCTGCCTCCAAAACCCTGAGGTGGAAACCAGACATCTGGAAGGTTCTGGGAAGAAATCTGGCTGACTGGGCAGAGTGTGGTCTGGCAGGGACAGCTAGGTAGAGGTGGCTGTGTTCAGGAGTGGCTAGTGACACCCAGATCTGCAGAATGCTAAGAGTGAAGCACCCAGGCCAGATGAAACACCTTAGGGTTACAGCCAGGGAAGATTCTCAGGGTTCATTGAGGGGCAGCCAACAACTTGCAGCTGACTGGCAAACTTCACCATGAGCTACAACCTGGGAGCTGTGTGCCAGCTGATGGAGCAGCAGCTGCCATGGGCTGGGCAGGGAGACACATGACAAGTGATGCTCACCAGCAGCCCCAGTGTGGGAAGCCACGAGATGCTCAGGGTGATCAGCTGAGGTCCCCTGCTGAGGATGGGTGGGAGCTCTACCCCAACAAAGATGCATCATCTGCTCAGATGAGTATTTAGTTCAGCCTTTTGTTTATTAAAAACAAGCAGGGCCTGGAACAGCTCAGCTGTAAAGTGCTTGCTGAATGAGGACCTGAGTGAGATCCCGGAACCACAAAAAAAAAAAAAAAAAAAAAAAAAAAGCTAGGCACTGTGAGCCACCATGCCTTTAATCCCAGCACTCGGGAGGCAGAGGTAGGCAGATCTCTGTGAGTTTGAGGCCAGCAAGGTCTACAGATTGAGTTCCAGGATAATAAGGCCTACACAGAGAAACCCTGCCCCTCCCCCATCGTAAAAAGCTGAACATGGTGTTTCACACCTGTAATGTTGACTTTAGGGAAGGTGGACATATCAGCTCACCCACCAGCCAGTCTAGCTGACTCTGTAAGCTCCACATTCAGTGAGGGACCCTGTCTCAAAACACAGGGTGGAGGGAGAACCAAGAAGACACCTGACGTTGACCAACGGGGCTCTGCATGCACCTGCTTGTACGTGTTCATGTTTAAAACAAAAGCAAAAACCAAACAAAATCCAGAATCCTTCACTGTTTCAGAATGACCAAGCCCACAGTATGTTGACTCCACAGTAGATGGCCTTGGTGGCTCCTATGTCAGAAGCCCTCATTTATCCTGCTGCTTGGACCCTGCATGCCCTCATGAGCTGTCTATCATCTTTCAGTGGGGCAGCTGAGACTGGGCTGCTGGGGACCTTGGGCCATAGAAAACACAGTCAATAATTTCCTAACTTTCTGCATCTGCCTTCTTCTGAAGCTCTGGTGCCTCCAATTCTCTTTGGGTGATTTCCTCAACTGCATCTACCCAATGGCACCAGCAGGTGAAGAACCAAGCTGGATGTGGAATGCCCACTGGTGACAAATCATCTTCAGGAAGACTGTTGCATATTTTGATATCTGAGGTAACATAATCCCCCATCTTGAGATCCCAGTGGCAAGTCACAGAACCAAAGAGGCCATGTGTGGGCCCCAAGTGGACCGAAGCAGAGAGGGCACAGTGACCCAGCTGGGACAGAGGGCAGCATGACCTGGCAAGGGGCAGAAGACTGAGGGTCCTGTCCTGGTGGTGGGGGGAATTCACAGATGTCTGTATTTAGAGCACTGAGCTTAATAAACAGCATCTTAAATTCTACACGGAGGGCCAAGGAGGGCTCAGTTACTGGAGAAGCATGAAGACCTGAGCTCAATTCCCCAAACCCACACTAAAAAAAGAAAGCATGCTGGGTGTTTGGTGTTCACTTGTCCCAGCACTGGGAAATAGAGACAGGAAGCTCCCTGGGCCTACTCAGTGAGCTCCAGGCCAGGGAGAGACAGACCCTGTATTCAAAAACAAGGTTAAAGGTTCCTGAGGAATGGTAGCCAAGATTGGGTTCTGCATACACACATGCAAACACACATGTGCAAACACCCTCCCATACACACTCATATATGTACAGACAAGCACAGGTATTCACAGAAGAACATCACGAGTTGCTCTAAAGGAGGGCCAAGGTGACACCTTCCTCACAGGCCCATCCTGGAAAGCAGGAGAAGCTAACAAATGTGCTGTAAACTCCTGGTCCCCTGTTCTGGCACCTGAACCCTTCCCACCTAGAGATAGGGGCACCAGCTGTCAGGAGGCAGAGTGTAATCTCTCAGTGTCCCCAGCTGGGGACTTCCCAATGGCTGTCCTACTATCCGAATGCTGTCTGAGAGCTCTGGGGGCTGTGTTACCTGGGCCCGCAGCTGCAGGGAATGAGACCCCTGCCATTAGCTTGGATGCTGAACAGGCAGCTCTGCTCTGAGTGGGTGGTCCACTCTGAGTACAGCCTGTGTGGCCTCAGAAGGGAGTGTTCTCAGTGGTGACTGAGTGCCTGGCACTTAGACCCCTGCCTGACCTGCCCAGGATTATCTTTGTTTCCTGTCCTCACTTGAGAGCTCAGGATTGAGGCCTGAGTGGAAATGCAGAGTGCTGGGCTTGAGCAGCTGTGGGTCAGCCATTGCTAAACAGTGCCACCTCCGAGAACAAGGTGAAAGGCCTGGGGAGAAGATTAAGTCAGTAAAGGCCTTGCCATACAAGCATGGGAACCCGAGTCCATCCCCAGAACCCACATTTAAAAAGTAGTGGGGAACAAGAGGATCCCTGGGACTCACTGGCCAGCCAGCCTAATGTAATTGGTGAGCCTCAGGTCCCAGTGAGAGACCCTGATTCAAAAACACAAGGTGGACATCACCTGAGGTATAACATCTATATGAACATGTACATACAAACATGAATGAGGGTACACACCTATGTGAATGGGTGCGCACACACACAAGTACATACAAACATGAATGAATGCCACACCTATATGGAGTGCACACAAACATTAATGAACACACACACACACACAAATGAATACATACAAACAAGAGCACACACACACATGCCATAAATGAATACATATAAACATGAGTGAGTGTATATGCACACACCTAAATGAGTACATACAGACAGGAATGAGCGTACACACCTATACTGATGAACACACACACACACACACACACACACACACACATGAAAAAGCATGCATATGAATGTGAATGCATATGCACACGGGCTGGATTAAACTGTGCAACAAAGGACAAGAAGCAGTGATCTGGGGCTGCAGAAAAGAGTGGCCACCGGAGCTAGTCACTGTGGCTGAGGCAGGCAGAGGTCAAGATGGGAATCTCAGCAGAAAGCCAGAGGTCCCAGGCTGTCTTGTGGGCTATGAGTGATGTACTTCCGGCATAGCTAACCCCGAGATTCTCCAGCCAGGATTGTCACAGGGGCCAGGCACTAGGGACCAAGGAAAGATGCATGCATGTCTCCACTTACTTGAGAAATTCTCTCTCTCTCTCTGACTCTGACTCTGACTCTGTCTCTGTCTCTGTCTCTCCCTCCCTCCCTCCCTCCCTCCCTCCCTCCCTCCCTCCCTCCCTCCCTCCCTCCCTCCCTCCCTCCCTCCCTCCCTCTCTCTCTCTCTCTCTCTCTCTCTCTCTCTCTCTCTCTCTCTCTCTCTCTCTCTGTGTGTGTGTGTGTGTGTGTGTGTGTGTAGGCTAGAGAACGACATTAGGTGTTTCTCACTCTGTCTGGAAACCCAGTGATCTTCCCATCTCTGTTTCCCACAGCACTGAGGTTACAGGCATGTAACCCAGTCTTTATGCCCAGCCTTTATGTGGGTGCGGGGGTGTGTTTGAACTCATAGTCTCGTGCTTATGCAGTAAGTATTCTACCCACTGAGCCATCTCTCCAGCTCCCCTATTTCCTCTTATCAATGGAATCTGAGATGGTAGATCATGGTAGTGGGGTTTCAGCAAGGCCTGGGTTCATGGTCTCAATTCTGACACATTCATGCATGCAGCTAGCAAAAGAACCATGAGAGCTGATCTGCAAAGGTGACAATCAAGAGCTTTTAGGTTGGCTTTTGTGTGCCTCCAAGACTGAAGATAAAGCTAATGAAGGCCTTAATTGGATATATCTGCAGGAACTGCAGGGGTGTGAGGCATGCTGGAGTTCTGGCCTGCACTATCAGGAGACTGTGGCGCCCAGGGGGCAGCTGCTATGTACTCCGTGCCCCTTCCCCAGCCTGTCACTTCATTCTGCATTGCAGGATGTCTGCGGGACCCCTGGCACCTTCATAATGTATAGTCCAGAATATATAGTACATTACAGGCTGGGGATGTAGCTTAGTTGGTAGGGTGCTTGTCTAGTATGATGAAGCCCCTGTTTCCATCACCAGCATGGTATAAAACAAAACAAAACAAAAAACAAACAAACAACAACAACAAAAAAAAACAGGTGTTGCCTCACACACCTGTCATACCAGGATTTGAGAGGTGAAGGCAGGAAATTCCAGAGTTCACATCATCTGCTACCTAGAGAGTTCTGGGCTAGCCTGGGCCACATGAGATCCCATCTCAAAAACACAACAGGGCCTGAGGACATGGCTCAGTAGACAAAATGTTTACTGCCAAACATGAGGACTGGAGTTCTGAGCCCTAGAAGCTGGGCTGGTATGGAAGGCACTTGTAGCATTATCATTCAGGAGATGGGTAATGCTGGCTAGCTGGGATAGTAGGATTGGTGAGATGGTTCAGAAAGAAACCTTGGCTCATTAAGAGTGGAGATTGACAGCTATGCTGAGGAATGTACTGAGTAGTTCCTCTGAGATCAACTCTGACCAACACACACACACACACACACACACACACACACACACACACACACACACACACACACACACACTATGCACACCCCGTACACACACATATACACACACACACACACACACACACACACACACACACACACTGTGCACACCCCACACACATATACCACATACACAAACACACCACACACATACACAGCATAACACACCACACACATACACTACAAAACCATACATGACACACATGTTGTACATCCCAAATAAAAATTAAATAACAACAAACAGTAGCACAGTAGGTGGGAGGGGCATTCCAGAGCCCAAGAGGGTGTCAGAGAGACCTGAGATAAGCAGCTTGTCACAGGCCTGGACCACAGGGAAACCCTGCTTCCTGACTGTGGTTGCCATGTAACCAGCTGCCTCCTGCTCCTGTCACCATGCCTTCCCGCCATGATGGACTGGACCCTGGAACTGTGAGTCACATAAACCCTTCCTTCCTTAGGGTGCTTGTGTCAGGGCATTTTATCTGAGGAACAGGCAGAGTAATCTACTTCTTAATCTTTTTTTAGAGTTGACCAAGGCCAGCATGTGACCTAAGCCACGTGAGTCCCCCAACCTACCCTGTCTTCAGCAAGGTTACCTGGGGACACAAAGAAGGTTCTCCACAGCTTCTTATCCCGTGTGACATCCCGGATCTCTTTGGTCATGTTGATCATCCTGCCAGCCACTGGAGGTACTCTGCGGAAGTCCAGGATCCTGGTGACAAAAGGTAGGGAAAGGGGTTTTTACTCTCGGGCTGATTCTCACTGTCCGCAGAGGGCAGCTGCTCTACCATCACTCTCCAGTCATCTGCTACACGAGGCTCTCGGGCTCAGCACAGCCCAGAACCATCAGTGCCAGGAAGGTGTGCGCCCCAGAGGACTGAAGCCTCTGTGCCTCATTCATTGACTCTGGCCCAGCCTGACAACTAACTAAAATGTGCCCTCATTCCAAGGCTAAATTTAAAAGGAAATTAAATTAAATTAAATTACCCTCTCTTAATGGGGCTCTTTCTGCACACATTACCACTTGCTTAATTAAATGGAGATGCCCAATGCTCGCTTTTTTTCCTGCTGACACAGGATGTAGAGATGAGTTTTCCTCGGTGGAGGGGCGGACAGAAAGGTAAGGACAGACTATACTCCTGTGATGAGGGGTCCCAGGACTTCAGAGGACAGCTGCAGCCAGCATCCTGCCACCTCAAGCTTTATGGCTGTTTTCATGTGTGTGTACACATGTGGGTTCATGCATGTGGGTGCAGCACAGTAGGTCAACCTTATGTTTTTGAGACAAGGTCACTCAGCAGCCTGGAACTCACTGATTGGGCTAAACTGATCGGTTATCAAGCCCCAGAGGTCCTCTTATCTCTACCTCCCCAGCCCTGGAATTGCAAGTGTGTACCAGTATGAACTCTTTCCATATGGGTTCTGAGGATAGACCCCATGTGCAAGCGCTTGACCAACAGAGTCATCTCTCCAGCCCCATGGCTGGTTTAAAGGTGATAACTTGAGGAACCCCATGATGTGGGATCAAAATTTCATAGGTTCAGGATGCTTAAATGTCTGGTTTCTGGGGATTCCTAGTTCCCATGTAAGTTTTATGATCTACACCAGTCTCCCAGGATCCTGTGAGAAAGCAGATTCTGGCTCATGGGTCTAAGATGGAGCCTGGTCTAGCCAGCCCCATGACAGCTGAGTTAAGATCGATGTCTAGCCATGGCTGTGGTGCAGTCAGTCAGGAGGGTCTTGAGGGCTGAATGCAGAGCCTTACCCCTCTGCTGTTGCCTGGACAGAGGCCCCTCTGTACCTCTCAGGGATGACATCAGGGTCAGGCCTGTGAACAGCTCCTCAGAGCACAGACAGGGCCACCTGGAATCTATAGTGAGCCAGGTTCTGCTGGGTCAGGCACTGTCCCTTAGGAGACAGGTGACAGACTCTCCCACCTATTGTCTGTAAAACACTACTTCCTCAAAGGTGCCTTCCTGATCTGTTAAAAACTCATACTGTCCAGAGCTTCTCTCTGCCCTTGTTTCTTTCCCTTTTATTCCCAATGATACGATCTGTCATCTACCCCTGCTGCTCCTTTCTGGGTATAGGGGGTTGGTGTCTACCAGCATCACAAGTGCCATGCAGGCGGGCTGTCCTAGGGCCTCACGTTCTGGTCTATAAGATTGGTACATGAGGATGAGGAGACAGCATAGCCTGAGTTCACTTTCTAGCAATCAAGTGTGGTGGTACACGATCGAAATCCCAGCATTGAGGGGCAGAGACAGACAGATTTCCGAGGCTCACTAGCCAGCCAGCCAGCCAGCAGCCTAGCCTTCTTGGTGTGTTCTAGGCCAGTGTGACTAGAGAGAAATAGGCGGGGCTGCCAGGCAGAGAATAAATGGGAGCAGAGGAAGGATGGAGAAAAGGAGGAGAGGAGGACACCAGAGGTCAGCCATCCAGCCATAAAGCGAGCCATGGTGTAAGAAGGAAAGAGAGGAACATAGAATAGAGAAAGGCAAAGGCCCAGACGCAAAAGGTAGACAGGATAATTTAAGTTATAAAAAGCTGGCTTGAAACAAGCCAAGCTAAGGCCAGGCTTCCATAAGTAAGAATAAGTCTCCATGTATTTATTTGGGAGCTGGGTGTGGGCGTTAAAAAACAAAACAAGATAAACAAACAAGCCAAAAGCCAAACCCAACAGTACTCACCTGTCGAGGTGGAAGGCAGCAATCTCTGCATTGTGCCTCTCATAGTCAGAGAAATAAAAAAAGTCGGGGGGCGTCTCCTGCTCCCTTGTCTGCCTGCAGAACACAGAGACAAACAAAGATAAACAAGCTGAGGTGTGGGTGCAAATGGAGCCCAAGCTGACACACATTCCTAGATTTTAACCAGCTAACCAGCTGTGAGAGGCTCATCATCAAGGGTTAAATGTAAGGGCCAGTAAGATGACTCAGTGGATGAAGGTACTTGCTACCAAAGCTGAAGATCTGAATTCAACCCCAGGACCCATATGACAGGAGAAAAACAATGCCTAAAAATTGTACTCTGACCTCCACATGTGCTGTGACATATATACTGCTCTCCCCAATAAATAATCATATCTTTAAAAAAATAAAGGCAGTGGGGGAGATGGCTCAATGACTACAGCACATGCTTTGGGTGCCTGAGGACCTGAGCTTGACCATCAGGACCCACATTTAAACAACCAGTTCTGGGGAGGCAGACAAGAGCATCCCTGGGGTTCGATGGCTAGTCAGCCTAGCCTATTTGGTGAGTTACTGGCCAGAGAGGGATAAAAAGGCAAGGTTAGCCAGGTGTGGTGGCACATGCTTTTAACCCCAGCACCCAGGAGGCTGAGGCAGGCAGATCTCCCTGAGTTTTAGGATGGGCCCATTGGGGAAGTCAGAATCTGCTCGTGAGGAAGGTGAGGCTGCACTTGAACCACACTCATGCCTTTATGCCTGATCAGAATATCTGAAATGTTTGAAAGAGTATGTTGCCTATGTCTAGCCCTCAAGCAGATGGCCTGGTGTCACTCTCATCCACAGCTACATAAAAGCCCCCTATATCACCATAGGCATCTTCAGAAGCCTTGGAACAAGCCTCTCAACCTAAGGAACTTCTTGTATAAAAGGGTGTGAGGTCTTGACTCTCCTTGGGGTCATCCTGAGCTTGCTGGATGGACAGGGGAACCCTTAGGTCTCCACAAGGCCCTTCCTCAGTCAGGAAGTCTAAAGGCCAGTTGGTACTGGCCAGTGGCTCCCATGCAACCACCCTGAACCCAC
This sequence comes from Cricetiscus sungorus, assembly GCA_030556225.1. Classification (NCBI taxonomy): domain Eukaryota; kingdom Metazoa; phylum Chordata; class Mammalia; order Rodentia; family Cricetidae; genus Cricetiscus; species Cricetiscus sungorus. The sequence continues at coordinate 11,351,242 of JANBXA010000044.1, forward strand.
AGACATGTGACTGGTCAGTCAGCTTGGGTCTTAGTCCTGTGCCTGGCTCTCTTTCTTTTCTTCTGTCTGTCTGTCTGTCTGTCTGTCTGTCTGTCTGTCTGTCTGCTCTCTCTGTGTCTCCGTGTCTTTGTGCATGCACACACACCACTGCTTAGCCAACCTCTCTGGGCACTAACACAAATTCTTGGAGGGTTGGCTCTTGACCCTCCCTGTCTGCTTGCCAGTCAATGACACGCAGCCAGGTGGCTTTGAAAGGTTAGTGTCATTCCACAAGAATCAAAGGTCTCCCCACTGATGCAATTTGACCTTAATAATGTGGAATTGTTAGTCTGTCATTGCCTAGGGTCCCATCTGAAGCAATGCTTCTAGCATGAAACCTGCTCTGCCCCATCCTCCCCCTGCCCCCTGCTTCCACCCCAGGTCAGACAGGTGGGAATGCGGCCTGAAGGCTCACCTCTGAGGACAGATCTTTCAACAGCCATGCTGTTTTCTTTTCCAGGTGTGCAAGTGAGGGCCTGGGGCTCACCTTTGCCTGGATACTCCCACAATAGAGCTACACACACCTTCCCGTCTAGTTTCTTCTCTATAGATTCACAGCTGAGATTGCTGGGCCCTTCCAGTCCTCAGCCCCACCGCCAGGCGAGGCTACTGTTCCACACACTGGTGAGTGATGAGATTTATACACAAGGTGTGGACAAGGCTTCAGGTAGCAGGCAGTAGCAAGTAGCAGCCTTCCAGATGCCAGTGTGGGGAGCTGAGTGAGTGTGTATGTGTGCATGGGGGGGGGAGGGCAGTGTGGAGCCCATAACTCTGTGGACACATACCTTGACAGGTTGATGACTGAAAATGGCAGTGGCCTCCCACATGTGTGCACATGAACGCTAGAGGACAACCCTGGCTGTTGTTTCTCAGGAGCTGTCCACCTGTTTGGCTTTCACTATTGCTTGTTTGGCCCATGCCAAATGTCTCAGTGGCCACTGAGGACAGGCCTCATGAGTTGCAGGGGGCCCCTGGGACCAGGAAGGATTGAGCCAGGCAGCGGCTGCTGAGGGTCTGTGCAGAGCTAAGAAGGGTAACTTCTGACCACTTGCTACAGGCATGCATATGCAGACACATATAAACACAGGATTTCCATGTGTATTAACTCTGTGCACATGTGTGTGTCACACAGACACGCTTACAGGCTGTTGGGGGACTTTGGAAGGAAAGTGTTAAACTCTTCTGATGTTTTCCAGGTCCATCTGTGAAGGGGGCCTTGAACAGGCAGCCTGACTACTCCTACCCACCTGAAGAGCCTCAAAGCAGGGAGGAGAGGACAGATGGGGGAGGGACGGGGGAAACAGACAGGACCTCAACACAGAAGCAACTTTCCTCCTGGAGTGCCTGGGTCCTGTCATTAACTGGCTTAATTGGTACAGTGCTTGTCCTGGGTTCTATCCCAGGGCCACATAGACCAGGCATGATGGTGCACACCTGTGGTCCAAGCACTTGGGAAGTGGAGGCTGGAGGAACAGAAGTTCAAGGTCAGCCTGGGCTACTCCAGATCATGTCTTAAGTTTAAAAAAAAAAAAAAAAAAAAAAAAAAAAAAGGAAAGAAAACCACTAAACCTGCACAGCTACTTCTGCTGACATGAGCCCTCTTCCCTCTCACCCCTGAATGTCCCAGGAGGACAGCTGAGAGACCCCCCCCCCAAGCTGGCCTTAGCCTGTGCTGTGCCCTCTTTCCCTTCTGGGAAGCTTGACTTGGCTGTCTCCTCTGCATGACCTATCCTGATGGGGGCGGGGGCAGAGGCAGAGTAGGGGCTCCCTCCCAGGAGCACTTGGCAGGGTGACACTGGAGGGCATTGTTAGCCGGGCTCTGGGAGAAGCATAGGGGATGAGAGTGTTCCCTCCTCAGGATCCTGAGTGCAGCCAAAGGCATGCCTCAGAATTGCTGTCTGAGGACAACGAACAAGGGCCAGCTGACCATCACCCTGCAGTCACCTCCACTCACTGACCTGGGGATGACCAGGCAATGGACCAGCCCCTCCTGCCCACAATCTAACCCTCTCCCCACCCCCCACTGCTCCTTTGAGGTGACATTTCTCAGATCCAAGTGGCTTAGAGTCCTGTGGCTCCCTGGAAGGGCCTCTGGTGTGACCTGATTCCTGGTTCCGCATCCTTGGGTTCAGAAGCTCACCTTCTACCCTCCACGGAAGCTGGCTGATGTCCCAGACCCTCAGCAACCCCCACCCCCCATACACATCACAGCCTGCAGGTGTACCTGGCTCCTAGGTACCTCTTTACCTGGAATAACCCAAGGGTTCATAGAAATGAACAGCAAGTATGTTCTATTCAGAGGAGCACCTCTGTTGTTCTGAACGCCTCTCGAGCACTCTATGTCCGTTCTGACCTGGGACTCCTGGCAGTCTGTTCTTTCTTCCTTTTCAGAAGGCTCAAATGCTGCCCTGTGGAACCTTGTCCCATGAGGAGGGGCAGGAACAGTGCTTGCCTTCAGGCCTCCTTGTTCCCTGTCTGTACAGTAGCAGAGAGTCCAAGAAGAGCCCAGAGTGGTCAGTCTCCAGGTGGTCCAGGTGGAGGCCAGGTAAAGGGAGGAAGTGTCCTCAGATGACCCCCAAATGACCCCAAGCCACCAGCCACCCCCTGGCTCTCACTGCACTCCACCTGGAGGCAGTTTATTCCAGACTCCCCCAAGTCTAGCATGCCTGTGGGCTGCAGTTCCCCCTGGGCCTCTCAGAGCACTCTGGTGATGTGACTATGGTTTTGGATGGCTTCCACAACTTAGGGGTCAGTTTCTCTTAAAGCCAGGTTCTGAGGCTACCAGCACCCAAACTGTTCCTGAGTATGTGTGTAGAGGGGTCTGTTACAAATGAGGAGCCACACACACCACTTTTGACCTGCTGGCCCAGAGTCCTAGTGCTGGGGCCCAGGAAGCTGCATTTTAGTTAAGTTTCTATGATTTCATGCAACTGCTGTGGGCCACTGCTGTGGGCAATCCACAGAGGCTCTGGCCCTTGTAGATTGGCCCCCTTATCATCCATAATGAATACTGACTTGCCTGTACCCAGCTCCCCCATGGCACACTCATAATCTCCAACAGCACAGTCTACCATAAGCTCCCAGCGGCTAGGTTCTATGGGATCAAGGTTGTACTCAGGGTTGGAGCTGCTGCCATCCCCATCTCTCTACCGGAGTCTAAGGGAGCACTGGTCCACTTGGAGGCACCATGCCAGCCAGAAGAAGACCCAAGACTTCAGACACTTGATGCAAGTTACATGAAGGGCCTTACAAGCATGCACATGAAGGGACCAAAGCAGATCAGAACATAGAAGTTGTCCCCTTGCTCCTAATTCTCCAAGAGACAACTTCCGGAGCTGCCACCCAACAGATTGACTCCAGTTGCTCCCACACAACAGGTCTGTCTGAGGGACCCCCCTCCATTTAGCAGTCTTGTCCTTGAGGCTGGGTGGGGGCCCTGCTATTACTCTTTGTGGTGGCCCATGCCTATTATTCCAGCACGGGGAAAGCTGAGGCAGGGGTATCACATGTTTAAAGCCTATTTCCTACAGAGTGAATTCAAAACCAGCCTGGGCAACTTAAGATGACCCTGTCTCAAAAAACAATATAATACTGTCATCATGGTAACTTTTGCTGGCCACCACGTGTACTGCTGACCTGCAACACAGCAAACAGGTCGTGGCCCGTGGGAAGCAGGGGTAATTGCACGGGGATCTGCTATGCTGAGGTTACACTTGGCCATAAGGCCTCTAGACTCTACTCCTCCCCATTACCCAAGGCCAGCTCTAACCTGAACCCTCCAGAGGCTTCTGGAACCTGCCACAGACTATGCAGGCTCTGTCCTCCTCCACGCCATGGTGTTCCTGGGAACTGTCTCCCACCCTTCTGAGCCTGTGACCCTAAAGCAGGGCCTATCTGTGTTGAGGAGGCTTAGAACAGAACTAACTCAGGTTCTGGAGGTCTGTAGGACAGCTTCGTAGTGGATGTAGGCTCAGGAGAGGCAAGAACGGGAGAAGCTGGGTCTTCTGGAAGATGCTGATAAAGGACTACTGTGTCAGGTCTGCAGTGAGATCAGGTGGGAAGTGAGGACCTTCCTTAGGGGACACTTGAAAAGTGCCAAGAACACAAACTTCAGCCTGGCATCTAGCAGGGTTCCCGGTGGGCAGCTGCGTTTCAGAACTATATGCTGCCAGAGACAAGCCCAGGTCACTGAACAGTGACACAGAGAGGCATCTCTGGAGTTACTACAGCCAGTGTTGCTACGAGACCTGGATGTTGCCCCTCATGTCCTTTCAGAGACTTGCTGCCTAGCGCATTCTCACCTCTGGCTGGCTGACATTGGCCGCCTTTGCTCAGCAGACAGAATATCTGCCTCTGGCCAACTTCAAGGTGGGGCTTTGGAAAAGTACTAGGCCTGCTGTGCTCCAGGCAGAGGACACATTTGGTGGACCCAGTCACTCAAGTTTCAAGAGCACTCAGGTATGGCATGCAGGTGCAAGGGTTGGCCTTTTCTTCCAGAAGGTAAAGATGTTATCAGACATTCAGTTGGCTAGGTACCCAGAACAAGGAACTGCCTGGACCAGGGGAGGAATAGGGCTACCAGGAATTATGTTTCCTGGAACAGGAGGGGTCTTTGAATAGGCTAGGGACCCATGGCCCAGGTTGGCCACCAACAGCTAGCTCCCTGCAGGTTAGGCCCATCCAGATGGCCTCATTGTGGTGGAGCTATTTGCCACCAGCTGGAGCAAGCATCTCAGCAAGTGGGAAGTAACATGCTCACCCAATAGGCTTAGTATGGACAGCCTGACTGTGCTTGGGGAGATGCAAGGACTAGGTGGCCCGTGGGCATACTTCCCCTAGCAAGGATCTGTTAGTCACAGATCTACCTTGGCCTCTAAGATTAAAGTCAGCTCCAGATGGCCACACCTGGCCTTCATCCTGAGGTCATCAGCTGCAGAAGTTGCAGATCTGGCTTTTTAAACCACCAGATGGGGCTGGAGAGGAGGGTCATGAGCCATGCTCTGTGCTGATGGCTTCAAACAGGGTAGTCTGCATGATAATCACCTTGGATTGAGGAGTGAGGGGACCCAGGAAACCCCGAGCAAGGTGCTTGAACACAGGAATGCTTATAGCATCACACAACTCCACACTGGTTCCCAAAGGCCACTAGAAAAGGCAGGCATCAAGGTGCCTACAACCTTCCACATTCTCTTTCCCTTGACTCTGGGGCTGAAAACACCTAAGTCTTCTTGAGAACAACTTCTCTGAGCTCTGACGAAAACACAGTCAGGTGTCGATCGTGTTTATTCATAGTGATGTGAGAATGGGTCCCCCTGTACAATCCACCAGGCTGAGTAATGATTCTGCAATGATGTGGACTGGAATCCACATCATTCCAGTGTGGACTGGAATCTCCCTGGATCTGAGTACACAGCTCCTCACGGGGAAAAGGAACTCAGCACACACTATTGGGGGGAACTTGACATCATTTTCCTATGGCATAGCTAAGGAAACCAAGGCAGAGTTAGGAAAAAACCTGCTCCAGGCTAGGAAGAAGAGAAGCCAAATTTTGCAGCTGAATGGGCTGACACCCCAAGTCCTGGCATTGAGCCATAAAGCAGAGCTGGCTACAAACCAGGTCTAGCCTGGGGCTGACTGCCCACGCCCTTTCTGGGGCCAGCTGAGGCAGCAGTGATGCTTGGCTAGAGGGCAGAGAACCAGCTGGGACCAGCCTGCTCCCCCCCTGGCTGTAGTGCCAGCAGGCTTCTGTGGCCCTTTCCAACTGTTCACAATGTACATGCCAATCACCTTGTTGTTGACAACTGTGAATACCCACAGAGAACCTTCTAGAAGTTGGGCTCTGTCCTCAGGGCACCAAGTGTGTTCCCTCATTCACTCCTCACAGTTCTGTGAGCAGTGTTGTCAGAAGCCCATTCCCCAGATGGAACTCGGAGAAGATGCCAGAAGATGGAACTCAGAGAGAGAAGGTGCCAGAGGACACCAGCTGGGAAGCTGGGGAGCCAGAGAGAGGCTGTCTGCACAGCCACGCCCTCCATCAACCCGAGGTCTCCTATGTGAGCCTGGCCATCTAGATCAGTGTTTCTCAACCTGTGGGTCATGACCCCTTGGGGTCAGGCAACAGTTTTACAGGGGTCTCATGTAATGTTTACATTAAAATTCACAATAGAAAAATTAGAGTTATTAAGTAGTTGTGAAAATAATTTTGTGGTTGGGGGTTACCACAACATGAGGATTGCATTATTAGGAAGGTTGAGAACCACTGATCTAGACTGTGGAGGGAGCTCTCTGTTGACTTAAACTAAAAGGAATTTATCCTGTCTAGGTGACGGAGGATCAAGTCCAGGATCAACCCTGGGCAGGGAAGCTCCCTCCAGAGATGTCAGACATCTCTTGGCTCATGGCTTCATCACTCCATCCCTGACTGTCTTCACAGAGTTTGTTTTCTGTGTTCAGCACCTCACATTCCCTTTCAGCTCCCATGCACACAACTGTGTGATTCTAAGAGGAGTGCTAGAAAATTCAGGTGCTCACTCCATCCCCAAATTCTTAATACACATCTTCAAAGATTCTATTGCAGGATAAGGACATGCGGCTGGATGGAGGGGTACATTAGCAAGGAAAGTGTTTACCTTGAAAGTACAAGGACCTGAATTTGAATACCACACAACCCAGGTGAAAATGACTCTAGTTTAATTGGTGAGTCCCAGGATAGAAGAGAGCCTATCACAAAAGATGAGGAACACACACACACACACACACACACACACACACACACACGAATAAAAAAAGATAAGTGGACATTTACAAGGGATTAGGAGCTGATGTTTTGGGGCATTCCCTATCCTGGGGCTGATGTCAAGAACACAAAACCTCAAGGAAGACAAGACACCCCCTTTCCTGCTAAGTGCACAGTGGGTCCCTGACTCACCAAATGAAGGCGTGGAGGCAGAAACCAGCCCTTCTGCCTCCAGTAATCTTCCTGTCACTCACACAGCAGAAAACAGCCCCCTTGTCATTAAGGAGATATATTAAGCTATTTAATACCAGGCTTTCTGCAAGTGAATGTTCTGGAAGGTGAGGGGGCTTCTCCTTGGCAGAAGATCAGTGTGACCTTCTGTCCTGGAGTGTTCAGATACGCTTTATGCGAAATGTGGCATTTCTCATTTCAGCCCCGTGGGTGCCATTGTGTACTGGTCTTGTTTAAAGCCTCAGGCACTATGTTTGCACAGCAGTCTCTCTCGGGTGGAGCATGTATGGGCCATGTCTAAGTTGGAGTGAACTACATCTGCAGACAGTAGTGGGACCCATGGGCCTGGCCAGGTGGCTGCTCTTTCCTGGTCTCTCTACTGGCTGCAGATGAGAGTCAGAGGCAGGGGGCCCCAGAGGACTGGGTGGGTGGGTGGTGGCAGTGATGTGTCACAGCTATTTATGCACTGGCAGGAACATGTACCAAGAATCCCCAGAAGGCCAAGTCCTCACAGTGAAAGGGGATGCGACTCTTTGTGCCCCATCCTTGAAGTGGACCAGCTCCCTTTGGGTCTGGAGGTGGGGAGGAGGATCCCTTTGGTAGGATAATTCCTGATGGCTGCCTCTGGATGATCCTGGTCATGGGCAGCCTGTCTGAGTGCCTGCATGGCTTCTTGCCCAGATATAAGGCCTCTCAATCTCCAGCAAAGCTCCAAGGCCAAGATAGGTGAGCTTTGCCCGGTGTGGTAACCTCAAGTAGCATGGTCTTGGTCATCATGGTTGGCTTTATAACATGGAAGCCATCACATGCCAGCACATGGCAACAGTTCTAATGCTCAGTGGTGGCCATTTACTGGGCTACCACTGTGGAGGCAAACGGATACAGTCAGGGACAGTGAGGCTGACAACCCAAAGAAGCTGTTTAAGCAATGGCCAGATGGTGTCTTGCTTCTCCCTGGGGTAGCTTTACACCACAGCTCTGTAAGAATGGAAGCCGTCAAATGAGACCCATTACCCTCCCTCACCCACAAGTGAGAGGTTTGCATTCAGGCCAGACTCCATGCCCCACTGAGTCAGGACTATCCTGAGCCCAGTCTCCTAAACAGCTTAGGGGTGTCTAAATCAGTAGGGACACTTGAGCTTATAGTGCTCAAAATTGTCATCATGCAGGGTCCCAGAGACTTTGCAACCTGGAACACGCCTGGGCCTCTATGGAGAATCTGCTCTTCAGAGCCCAGGGCTCAGAGGCACCATGACACCCTGGTCCTGCTTCTTCACTATTGTAGTGCAAAGGATATTACCAGGGCTTCACACATGCTAGGCAGGGGCTCTACCACTGAGCCACACCCCAGCCCCTCACTGGGGGATTCTAGGCAGGGGCTCTACCACTGAGCCCCATACCCCTAGCCTTTTTTTACTTTAAAATTTTGAGACCAGGTCTCTCTAAGTTGCCCTTGAACTCACAATCCTCCTGCCTAAGCCCCCCACTAGGCCCAGCAGGTTTATTTGCTTGTTTTGGGTTTCACGAGGGGCACACAGGGCAGAAGGTCTTCCCCCCATTCTTCTGTTACCTGGTGAGTCCTGTTCACCAACTGTGGCTGCTTCTCCACTGGCTCTGACGGGCTGGTTGTGCAGCCAGAGCTTCAGAACCCAGTGGGGAAATGCTGGGATTCAGATCGCCAGGACCCTTCAAACTCCAGGCACAGCCAGCTCTTTACAGTGGGGTGTAAGAAGTAAAGCCAGCTGGCCTCTACAATAGCTGAGAATGAACTGGAGCAGAGGCTCCCTGCTACCGTCAAGTCAATGAAAATCAATGATGACTCAACGGTTCGTAACCTTGAGAAACTTGAAGTCATGCCAAGATGACCAACAAGAGGCAGACTAGGCTTGAAAAGCACAGAGGAGGGCTGGGGAGATGACTCAACCGGTAAAATACTGCTGCACAAGTCTGAGGACCTGAGTTCAAATCCCAGGCACCCCAGTAGAGTCACATGCAGCTGTAGACCTAGCACTGGGGAGATGAAGACAGATGGATGCCTGGGGTTTGCTGGCTGCCGGCCTAGCCGAATGGTGGGATCCAGCTTCGGTGAGTGATCCCATCTCCAAAAATAATGTGGAGAGTGATAGAGAATTGACCTCTGGCCTGTACATACATGAGCACCCATGTACACACATGTGCATACCCATGAACATCCTTTCAAAACAATAGAATTGGGCTGGGGACAGGCTTACTGGGTAAAGGGCTTGCTGTGCAAATGAAAGGACCTGAATTTAACTCTCCAGCATGCACGTAAATAATAAGATGGCATGGTGGCCCTCAGTGACCCTAACCTCGGGAGACTGAGATGGGGAAGCCCAGCCATAAGCTGCCTACCTACACTAACTAAATCTTCAAGTTTTGGGTTCAACTGCCCAATAGATAAGGTGGAGGTTTACACCTACCCCAGGCCTCCATATGTACCCACATGCATGTGTACAGGGACCTGCACAAACCTTTGTGAACACACACACACACACACACACACACACACACACACACACACACACACACACACACACACACCAAAGAAATAGAATAAAATAAAATGGCATAGGGTGGACTTTTCTGAAGTAAGAGATCTTTTATAATTTTGAAACTCTGCAGCTCAGTTTGGGGGGACAAAGTATAATGAAATGGGGCTATCTGGGTTCCAGAGGCACACAGCCCTAGTCGATGTACCTCAGTCAAATCATTTAAAGATATATATATATATATATATCCGAGACACCAGTAATGCTGAAGCTGGAGATTAAATATTTAGTACAAGTTGCTGCTATCATCTTGTTTCCCCTCCAAGGAGCCCTCGGTGTTCAGAAAATATCAATAGGGGAAATAAACTGAGCCCAGAGACAGGAGCTCACATCTCAGACCATTCTCTGGCTTAAGGAAGGTCTTAAATCTAGAATGTCCTTTGGGGGCTATTAAAAAACAACAACAACAACAACAACAACAACAGAACAGAACACAAGACTGAAAATGAGCACATCTAATTGAACTGCTTTGGAATGAATCCCCCCCCCCTTTCATTTTCTTCCCCTGGAATGGAAAGAGGAAAATTAAGACAGTGTTTCCTACCCTCCTTTTAATCTGCCCCCACCCCGACACTGTGGGTTCCCTAGCGACTGTCATAGCCACAGACAAAAGAAAGATGACACTTTCCTCGTGGCTGTTAGAAACAACTTGGGAGAAAATGACTGGCTGGAATTTGCAAAAGTGTAGGGGGAGGGGGTGATTTCCTTGGAGCCTCTGAAGAAAAGTCCCAGCATGAATGGTGCTGAGGTCCCCAGGAGGTCACCAAGGGCACGAGGGCTCAGCAGGTGCAGCCTGTGGCTTTGCTCTGAGCTGGCTTCGTTGGGTTTTGTAATTCATTCTTGTCCCTGCCCTGTTTCCCAGCATTGCTATACGATTTGTTAATAATTCCTTTTTGTGGTATTAAGTAAATTGCCTTCCAGCTGTTGAGTGAGAATAGGAGCTGGCTAACTGCTGAGGTCAGCCTCAGACAATGCCATTTTGGCCATTTGGGAACCTCTGGGTGCAGGGCGGGGATAGTAGGGGCTTAGAAGCCAGAGGACCATGGCTCAGGCATTAAGATGGGGGCGTGGCTGGGGATGTGGCTCAGTCAGTAGGGTACTTGCCTATCATACACAAGGCTCTGGGTTCAATCCCTAGTAACCAAAACCAAGCCAAGCCAAATCAACCAACCAACCAACCAACCAAACTAACAAAAAACTCCAAGAGTGATGGCACATACCTGTAATCCCAGGCCTTAAGACGTCAAGGCAGGAGATCACAGGTTCAGTGCCATCCTGGGTCACATAGTGAGTTTGAAGGCAGCCTGACATGAGACTTGTCTCAAAAAAGAAAGAGAAGAAAGAGTGATAGGAACAGCTTGAAGACCTCTGCTGACTAGACAGACTGTGGGGTGAAGGCTTCTGTGAATTCTAGCTCTGCATGAATGGACACATGGTCCGGGAGCATTTCCTTCCTGTGCTCAGGGTCCTTGTTTGTGGAGGCATGAGGACGTCATGACTCTTGTGGAGCTGGCTGAGACCTCGTCACTGAGCTGGAGTTAGCATGGGTTAGTTCTTGGCCAGTCTTTTCCAGAGGCTCAAGAGGGACAGAGATGGTAGCTGTACCCTGCACAGCCAGAGGACACGGGGACACTTAGAAGGAGAAAGGCTGCAGGGCTCCAGCTGAACAAAGTGGGGATGGCAAGGGAGACTCTTTCCCAACGGCCCCAGGTGGCACACTGATTGGCCAGCTCCACCCCTGCCTTTCACAAAAGATCATCTGCTGATGTCGTGGACCTCATTAATGTCTGCTTGTTCTGCTGACAATGGACCGACCTCAGCAGCTAGCAGATGTTAGAGGTGTAGGCAGGCTAGGAGCTGAGGGTATGCGCCTGCCTGCCGGGAGGCTCTGAGCCCAGGCTCAGCTGAGGACAGGTTCCCTGTTGGGGGCAGCACACAGGCCTCTGAGGCCCCAGCAACCCTGCTGTGTCCCAGATCTTCTGCTTCCTGGATCGCTCGGCTGGCTCTGTCAGGGTTATTGCTTGCTTGCTTTTGAAATTAATACACATCATGTTCTTATGACTACAAATATAATCCCCAGATCTGGAAATGACTCAATTGTATACACCTGAGCCAGTGTTGTACTATCTAAGGCAGGAAGGTCACGCTGAGTGCTCCAAAGAAAGCAGCAGCTAGGAAGGCCCTCCACACCAACAGCCCCCTCTGCAAAGTCACTGCAAGGGCATGTCCATATCCCACAGCATCTGCCTCACAAGTCCAGGTCCCAGCTGCCACTCTGTAATTGCCAGCTTGGCTCTGACCCAGATAAACGTGCACATGTTCACAAATGAGCATGTACATGCAATACACACACACAAACACACATGCATCAGATAGGAACAATGCAATATATACCCACATGAAGGAGCATCCAGAATAAACACCCACACACACAAGCACACACATGTAATAAACATGAGCACATACAACCTATACCCACACATAGAAGCATATACATGCAATTCATACATGAGTATATACATACATATATACATATACCCATACCCATATAAGAACACATATACAATACATGCCCACACATGTGCAATATATGTTCATATAAGAACATATGCATGAAATACACAATCATACGAACATGCACAGTATACATGCTTATGTGTACAAGGACATACACATATATATGAACACAGAGCTGTACACTCTCATGCAGCATGTACAACCTATGCATGCATGTTCCCCACATGTTGTATACCCTCACACTGGGTGTTCCTCACATCTCAGTTACCTCCACAGGGCCTCTCCCCTCTGGCTTGCTCAGACCTGGGTCCTGCATCTCCAAGCTCTCAACAAACCCCAGTGGTAACCTCCTCCCACCACCCAAGCCCTTGGGGGTGCAGGACTTTCCTTACCAGTCATCTGCTCCCTGCAACAATGCCTGGAAATCAGTCCACAGGCCTCAGTGAGGGGTTTGAGACATGAGACAGAGGCTAGGATGTCCAGAGATGCTGGGCTGCTGTGAATCCTGGTTCCCTCCATCCTCATGCCAGTGCCCTGAGGCGGGAGACCCCATTGCTCACGGGATGTTCTCATGATACAACCCCCACCTCCAAATGCCCATGCTCAGTTGAGGGACACTCTAACCAGCAGGTCATATCACAGCACAAACACAGCGACTGGCTTACATCCTCTGGCTCTCAAGTCTTTGAGTGGCCTCCATGACTCTTCCCATCCATAAGTTGCCCACTGTTCCTGATGCTCATGTCTTCACTACTCCAGGGTCTCCTGTGTCTAATTCCTCCTGCAGGGCCACAGAGTTGTAACTCTTGGCAAAAAGGTAGCTCTTGGCCCTGTGTCTGCAGCTTTGCTTCTGATACCATCTCCAGCTCTTACTGACCAGTGTGGTTCAGGGGGCATCAGAGAAAAGACTGCCATAGCCCATGTTTCCACCAGATGCCATTCAGAAGGTGCCTTGGCACCTTTAACGCCTCCTGTACAGTCACAGGTCCTGCCTGCAGTCAGTCCCCCCCTCCAATCCTGTTTTGTGGTGTTCTCAGAATCTGCCTGCTCATGAGTGGCTTTGCACACACAGTGCATAGAGTGGGTGGCGGGGTGGCCCTGCCAGTCCCTAGGCCCTCCAATACCATATTCTATGTCCCTCTGTCTGGGCGTGCTCCACTCACAATAGGACCTACTCCCCTCTGAGGTGCCTTTCACTCTTTTGTGTCAACCATCCAGGGCAACTCAACAGACACTCAGAGAGAAAGGCCAATGGGCATGCCCGGTGGGGGATGGGGCCACACAAGGCCTTCCCCATGAACTCTGACACTCGGGTTTAGGAAGGGTACCTTTCAGACAAGTTTCACGTGCCAGAGGCCAGCTGCCTGGAGCGTGGCGAGTCACAGACAATATGAGGGGGCCCAGGAGGGCTCTTGATGAATGATTTAAGGTCTAAAGTTCTGACCGGAGTCCCCACTGAGGAGCACATGGAAGCCTCAGGAAGCCAGAAGGCCAGGCCACACTACAGCTCAGGATGGGCACAGGCTGGGAGGCCAAGTATGAGCTGACAGTACATACAAAAGGGTCCTTGTCTGCTTCTGGTCAGGCCCAGGCCTCTGCTGGCTCCACACCTGTGACCAGGATTGAGCAATCTGTTTGTTTTGGGGCCCAGTGAAGGCACAGGCAATGAAAGCATGAGCTGTTCCCCACTCGGCCAGGACATCCTTGGAAATCTCTAACCCTGCTCACTGGACTTCAGACATGAGTGTTCCTGAGCCTTGCCACGGCCATCACTGTATGGCCCTTTGCTCAGCCTGTCAGACAGAACTCACTGAAGTCCCCTGCCTCCCCCAGGAACATGCTGAGGTCTCCTGCTCACCCCAGGAACATGCATATACCCTTTCCTGACTTTAGAACTTCTTTGAGCCCCCCCTCACTCCCCAGCCCATGTCCACACTAAGGCCTCCTGCCTGGCGGCTCAACATCTAAAACTCCACAAGGTCCTGCCCTTCTCAGAGTGGGTGTCTGATCCCAAGCCAGAGCTCTCTGCCTGAGACCTTTCTGCTGTCTCAGGCACTCAGGCACTCCTGTTTTCTTCTTCCAGATTTATTTTATTATTGTATGTGTATGACTGTTTCCATCACATGTATTGAAGTGCCCCATGACTCTATCTGGTGTCCAAGGAGGTCAGAAGAGGGCATCCGATTCCTTGAGGGTGGAGTTACAGATGGTCCTGAGCTGCCATCGGGTGCTGAGACCTGGGCAAGAGCAACCAGTTCTCCTCACTGCTGGGCCATCTCTCAGTCCAGCCTCTGCTGCTCTTCACTTCCCTTCCTTCACTTACATATCAGATCCTTGGGCCAAACCTGTTTGTGCATCGGTGGCATGGACAATGTCTCCACCCCATCCTCCCTTTTCCACTTTCTGCCAGCTCTTCCCCAACCCCTCCTTACTGGTGACCAGGCTTCCTGTCACCAAGAAAAGAAACACACAAAGAAAGCGGGCCCATCGTGCCACATGCCCCTTCCCTGGATGGTGTCCAAAGGCAGATGCTCTGTGCCTGGCCCCTCAGTGACCTCAGAGGTTTCGGAGCAAGTCATGCTCCATGCCCATCGGGGTTCAGGTTGTACCAGCATAAGCTGTAGGTCCCCAGCCTGTCACCTGCCACCTCCTGCTTCCTGACCAGTCTGAAGTTGAGCCAGGCCAAGGACACGATCCACACAGAAAGCATGGGAGACCCTCCACAATCCTCAATGTCTGCCATGAGGGCTAACTAGACTCAGGCTAGGGTATGAGGTTCCCACTGTGATCTCACTGAAGATAGTGAGGCACATTATAGTGTCGGGCCACACTGCTGGGCCCAGTGTAGACCACTGGGTCACTAGCATATGGCACAACACTGGGAACATCCCCAGTGGTGCTGGACATGCTGGCAGATGCCTGTAATCTTAGCACCCAAAAGGCTGGTGCAGGAGGATTACTGTAAGTTCAAGGCCACCTGAAATACAGAGTGAGTTCTAGGCCAGCCTGGGCTGGAGTTGTTATACCCCTTTATCAGACAATGTCTGGATCTAGGCTCAGGCGGCCTTTCCTCCAAGCGAGTGCCCCAATGGCCTGGCACCTAAGTCAGGAATCCTGGCTTCATACCCTGGCCTGTGGCCTGCTCCTTGTTTACTTTTGCCTGTTCAAGCCTTGCTCTTCCACCATTAAGGAGAGTCCATCACAAAGTAACCCACATGTGATATCCAGGAATGTCAAAGAATGGGATATGTGCTAGAGCTGGCATTTACATACAGTCACCCAACTGCCCACAGCCGCCCAAACCACCCAGTCACATAACCTCACCTGTCACACAACTGCCCAGTCACAAGACCACCCATAGTCACAACCCATCCAAACACACAATTGCCTATAGCTACAAAACTTCCCAGTTAACACTACTGCCCACCGTCCCACAACCACCTGCGGGCATCCAAATGATCTATAAGTCACACAACCACCCACAGCCACGTAATACTGCACAGCCACTCAGCTGTCCAGGACATCCTAAATCAGACCCCTTCCCTGACAGCTCTGAAAGATGGTGATGACCTATGGGCCTGTCTGGTCAGGAAGCAGGTAGGATGTGGAATATGCTGTCACACTGGCCAGAAGCAGAGATGTTTCCCAGGCTGGGGTCAGCTTCCACAAGCCCCCCCGTGGGCCACTCAAGGTGAATACTTCCTGAGAGCCACTCAGCAATGTGCAGCATGCTCTTTGCAGTCCCTTGGGAAATGAAAGCAAGTGAAGCCAGGAATCAAATGGACAAAACACAGGTTATGTGTAGGATGGAGAACTGTCCCCTGCCTTGTGGAGTGACCTCCTCCCGAGAGATGAGCCTGCTGGGAGGGAAGGGTCCTGGGCCTTATGCCCCAGCCGTGCACAGCAAAGGGAACAGTCTGGAGGGATGGGTCACACAGTAAGTTTTGTGGGTAGGACTTGACCTAGAGGTGTTCCTCTGTGCTCTACCTGGATGTCCCAAGTGGGTCCCCAAATCCTGCCAGACACAAGGCCAGAGGCTCTCTCTTCTTCGGTTGCTTCCCTGTCACATTGCTGTGCCCAGAAAAGGGCCTGTACTGGTTAGTCTTCAACAACTCAGCATAAATGAGAGTCACTCTGGAAGAGGACACCTTAACTGAACAACTGCCTCCATCAGATTAGCCTGTGGGCGTGTCCACGAGGCATTGATGATTGATGTGAGAGGGCACAGGCCACTGTGGGTAGCGCCATCCTTGGGCAGGTGGTCCCGGGTTGTACGAAAAAGCAAGCTGAGCAAGCCACGGGTGTCAAGCCGGTGAGCAGTGTTCCTCCGTGGCTTTCAGTTCCCACTTTGAGCTCCTGCCTGCCCTCCCTCAATGAGGAACTGTAACCCGTAAGCCAAATACACCCTTTCCTCTTCTGGTTGCCTTTGGTCAGTGTTTTATCCCAGCAACAAAGAACCAACGAGAACAGTTTCCTAGATGTCCTCCTCCATCACACTCCCCAGCCTCCAGGAGTAATCTCTTCCCCTTCCTCACTCCCCCACACTCACTCCCCACAGTCTCCTCCTCTCTCCCCAGCTCACCCATCCTGTACTGACGCAGGAAATGTGCATCCTGACACCCAAATACTGATCGGAGCCAAGGGCCAATGTCTAGGCCCTGAATGTACAGCCTCAGATCAGGCTGCTTCCCGGCCTCATTAGTGCTCATGTCCATGCTCAGAGCCCACCAGACCCCACAGGAATGTGTGGCCCCTGCCTTTCAGCATGGCACCCCTTCAGCATGCAGCCCTGAGCACTGGGTAAGCAGCCGGAGGGGGCAGGGCAGAGGGAAGGAGCTGAAGTTCACTGCGGACAGCCATGTCCAGTACCTGATACCATGAAGCCTGTGCTTCAAACAGAGCGGTTGAAACCTTGCAGGGACCCGATCCTGACGGTGCCAGCCAACCTCTTGGACTGTGCACGCAGCTCCTCCTGTGGCCTGGACATATCTGACCTTCACTTGTCCTTCACACCCACCACGACCTCCCTGAAGGCTGCTGCCAGCTGAATGTTCTTGCAAGGCTGTGCCTCCTTCCAGCCCTGACCCTCCTGACCCTCCTCAGGGAAGCCTGCTTGTCCATCTACCCCACCCCACAGGAGCTATTTCTCCCATGCATTCTATGCATGACTGCATAAGCAGTAATCATAGCTGCTGTGGTGGGCCAGACACACACACTCCCTGCTCCCCTACCCAGCACACAAGTGACCCACGTCCGGGGGTCACAGCCCTGTGGCTTTCCCACGAGCCTGGACCTTGAATCAAGTCTGTGCCAGCCTCAACCCAGAAGCTCTGGAAGTTCCTGTTGCAGGTAGGTGAGTATTTCTGCCTTGAGTCAGTCATGCCACATCAGGGGCAGGCAGCCTCTGGCATGCCTGGAAGGTTCTTTTCCAAGAAACAACTTGATTCTTGTACTGTTGAGGCCTGCAGCTGACCCCACCCTGCAGAGTTCTGCTCCTGTGAGTGGCCTCTGGGGAATCATCCAAGGCAAATCCTAGGCTAACTTCCAAAAGTAGACTTGGGATGAGCCCTCAAGTCCTTATCTTACAAGGCTTTGTGGACAGATAACTGAGTCCCAGTGAGGCCTCATGGTTTCTCTGACACACACACACACACACACACACACATACACACTCACACACACACACATACACACACACACACACCACACACACACACACCCCCACACACACTCACACACACACCACACACACACCCACACATCACACACACACACACACACACACACACACACACACGTACTGATGTTAAAGTTTAAATAGCTCACCGAAAGCACAAACAACAAAAAAATGGACACCCTAAAACCTGAAGGCCTATATTTCAAAAGACACCATCTATGTGACAAGAGTCATTTAATCCTTTGATAACAGAGACAGATAACCAGCCAAAAAGATGGCAGGGGTGCTGAACTTGTGTATCTCCAATGAAGATGTATAGATGACCAACAGGCTCTTGAGAAGACTCTGGTGACCTTGGCCATCAGGAAAATACAAGTCAAAGCCACTTCCAAGTCCCCTCTCACAGTCATGAGGATGAGGACAGCTATCATCAAAGGTAGACAACGGATGTGCTGGTAAAGACTGGGGGAGCTGATACCCGGGCTGTGCAGAGGGATTATAAAATGGCACAGCTACCATGGAAACTAGATGCAAACAAATGAGAATGCCAAGAGAGATCCAGTGGCCTTCCAAGGCTTGTGTCTAAGAGACCCAAACCATGGGCACGGCCAAGTTGGTAAAGTAATTGCCTTGCAAGCATGAGGAACTAAGTCTGGTGCCCAGAACCCGTGTGAAAACATCAGGCGAGGTGGCTCATGATGGTAATCCCAGTGCTAGGGAGGTGGAGACAGACAGATCTCTTGGTCTTTCTGGCCAGTCCTCCTAGTAAGTTCTAGGTTAGTGAGAGACCCTGTCTCAAAGGAGGCTGATGGTGTTTCTGAAGATAACACCCAAGGTTGTCCCCTGTATAACAACCATACATGCTATAAAATGGGGTTCTCTTGGCAAAACAACCACCATTTTCACTGGGTCAGCACTGTGTGCTGAACAGCCCTACTGATGTTCCCTTAGAGAAGGAACAGGTTTGGAAGGTCGAGGGACCTCAGCCGAGATTCCAGCTGCTCTCCCAGGCATTTCATGCAATTCTGTCCAAATTGCATGAGGCAACTGGAGCCCGGGAGGTACTAGAGTCTATAGCAGTGGTTCTCACCCTTCCTAATGCTGCAGCCCTTTAATACAGATCCTCATATTGTGATGCCCCCCCACACCATAGAATTATTTCCATGGCTACTCCATAACTGTAATTTTGCTGTGGTTATGAGTTAATATCTGATGTGTAGGATATCTGATATGTGACCCCCAAAGGGGTCATGACCCTTAGGTTGAAAATCACTGTCTATAGGATAGGGAAGGTTGACTGAAGGGGGCGGGGTTCCATCTGTACAGCTGTGGATAAGCCATCATCCATGCTGGGTGAAGACTTCCAGGTGTGGTAGCCATGGGTTCCCTCACCCATGCTCTGTAAGCCCAATAAATTTACTGGTTCCCCAGGTGAGCTCTGGTAAAATTGTTCTCCATTTTCTTGTTAGAGGAGGCTATCTACATTGTTTACCTCTGTCCAAGGAGATTATGCTCACAACCCACAAGCATCCCCCCTCCATGAATCCCTAAAATACACCCACACATTGAAAGGTTCAAAGTGGCATTATTCATTACAGACCGTGAGAACAATCCTTGCCCATCAGCAAATAGGGCGTGGCCCATCCCACAATGGAATATTATTCATCAATAAAAAGGAAGGGAAGCATTACCACATCTTCCAGCATGGGTGAACTATATCACTGAAGGTCAGACAGAAAGCACCTCACACCGCATGATCCCATGCTTATGAAAACCCAGAATAAGCAAATCCACACAGCGAGACAGGAGATTAGTGGTTGTCGGGTACTGGGGGAGAGGGGGGGAGACTTGGCTAGATTTTTAAAAGAAGTTTCCTCTTAGAACAATGAAAACTAGTGGGGAGGGACACACAGTCAATCAGTACCAAAAGCTATGGGACTCAAGTGAGTGGTTTGGAAGGCGTGGTGTGCATTTGTCCTCAGGAAGACCATTTTAAACTAACAAAAATAAAAACAATTAAATGCTTTAAAGCAAAGGTTCTCAACCTGTGGATCGAGACGCCTCTAGGGTGGGGGATTAGAATGACCCTCTCACAGGGATTGCCTAAGACCATTAGAAAACACAGATACTTACATTATGATCCATAACATTAGCAAACTTAGAGTTATGAAGCAGCAGTGAGAATAATTCTATGTTTGGGGTCAGCTCAACATGAGGAACTGTATTAAAGGGTCACAGCATTAGGAGGGTTGGGAAGCCCTGCTTTAAAGCAAGAAGACCGCATCCCCTGAGAGCTCACGGGCAGCAATGCT
The DNA here is from genome assembly GCA_030556225.1 of Cricetiscus sungorus. Taxonomy (NCBI): domain Eukaryota; kingdom Metazoa; phylum Chordata; class Mammalia; order Rodentia; family Cricetidae; genus Cricetiscus; species Cricetiscus sungorus. Next base: position 11,371,324 of record JANBXA010000044.1, read on the forward strand.
GGTTCCGTGTTCCTCCTACCTCACTTCTCTTCCCTCCTCCTCTTCCTTCTCCAGGTCCCTCACTTCTTCCTTCCCTTCCTTCTTCCTCCTCTCCCCTTCCCCCTCCCCCCAACAGAGACTCACTCTGTATCCCAGACTAGCCTTGAAACTCATGGCAATCCTCCTGCTTCAGCTTTCAAAGTTCTGGGATCCCAGCTATGATCCACCATGCCTGCAGGCTATGTGTCTTTTAGTGTCTACATAACTCCTAACCCTGGATGACAGCCAGTCCTGGAGATCCTCCTGTCTCTACTTGCCCAGTGCTGGGGTGACAAGCATACACCACCACACCTGGCTTTTTTTATGTGGCCTCTAGAGTTCTGACTTAGGTCCTCTCATTTGTGCAGGAAGCACCTTACTGATGGTGCTCTCTCCCCATTCCCCATCATGGCTTTTGACTTTTTAAGGCCACTGTCAAGAACCATAACTATATCATTCCATAGTCTAAGAGGAGCAAAGACAAAATGGGAAGCTGCATCATGTCCTGGGCCCTGCGCAAGGTCATCAGGGTCATCTGTGGCTGGCAAGAGGACTGGAGTCAATGTGCCTCAGGTGCCCAGAAATTTCTGGACCTGGTTCATGGAGGAACACCAAAATGACCCAGACAGAGAGTGTGAGAAGTTTACAGCAAACTGCCACCTGATGGCATGGGGACCCCTCCCCTCCCCGTACAAAGCCTCACCTCCCAGGCTGGCCTCAGGCTCTGTCTCTGGCCAGCCTTAAACACATCCTTTTCCTTTCTGAGCCTTAATTTCCTTAACCTGTTTCCCCAGCAATGCCCTAATCTGGCTGCTACCTGCCACCCAATCTAGGTCACACACTATTTTTCCCTGCTCCAGTCACAGCCCTGGAAGTCCTCCAGAGCCTCGGATAATCTGGGGAGGTGAGATTCCCAAGGGGCTTCCAAAGTCAGTGATCACTCAGGGATATGGTGGTCCCTACCAGGTTGGGGCTCCTCATAGGGCTTTGGACCCGCCCCTCAGCACTCCAGGTTCCTTGTTTGAATGTAGTTATGAGCAGCCTGTCTTTAGACTCCATTGTGGGGATAAAACTAAACATAAAAGCCCTGAGTGCAGTGTCCCATTCCTCTTCCTGGACACAGGCTACTCAAGTGCCTGGCAACGGCTGTGGTTGCAGCTGTCCACAGCTGGACATACCTTCCCCTCCAGCTACTCACACAGAGCTAGGACACAAGCCAGAATCCAGACCCGCCCCCCCCATCTCCACTGATGTAGCCATCTGGATCCCCAGGGCTTGCTGTCCTGAGATTCTGGGCCATGGGGTGCCTCTCTGGACAGCTCTAGACGTGTCTGTAAACTTCTGCCGGGCTTGAAGGTACACTTCTCAGACAGGGAAGCACAAACCCGCCTCTCGGAACCCATGCCTGCAGAACTTGGCTGAAAAGAAGTGGTGTTTGCCATCATTTTCGTTTATTGTCCCCAGATCTTGGCCAGCAACAGGCTGTCCTGATCCATTTGTCACCTGGCCTGGCCTTGGCCTCTGTACAGGCAGGTTCTCATGGCACTGTCCTTGCTAAAACTAGAGGCCTTAAAATAGCTTGCTTTAGGAGCTGAGACCGTGTCTTGGCTGGCAGAGTGCTTGCTTAGCGTGCACAGTGCCCTGGGTTCCTTCCATCTTCAGTACTGCATAGACAGGGTGTGGTGGCACATGGCTGTCATCCCAGAACTACGGATGTGAAGACAGGAGGATCAGAAGTTCAGGATTATCTTCAGCTACAGGGCATGTTTGAGGCCGGGCTGCATTCAGAAAACTCTTTACCCAAGGAAGGAGACTAAGAAAGGAACAGGAGGAGGGAGGGAGGAGAGGGAGGGAGGAAAAGATGGGGGTCGGGGAGCAAGCCTCCTTTAAGCAACATGTGGAGGTATATATATCTGTAATGCCAGTACTCTGAGAGGCCTGAGGTAAGAGGGTTTGAGACCAGCCTGGGATACAGTGAGATTCTGTCTCCACTAAAGCCCACTTGAGAAACCACAGGAAGCTCTGTCCCTCTCCATGGCATCTGGCCTGCTAGGACATCCTGGGATGACCACATAGGCTACAGGCTATGTGGAGACCTTCTAGTCGCTTCGAAAGGGCAGGGACACACAATGCTTGACTGGATACACTATTCCCAAGGAGTGGTGTCCAGCCCATGGCTCTTCTCATGCCAAGTTGACATCACTCCCTGCAAAGGACAGATGCTTGTGGGACATAGAAAATGCCACCGTCTTGCATGAAGAGGGAAAGAAATGCTGTACTCTCAGCCATGCAGCCACGTGGCACTCCTGCTCACTGCACCTCACAGCCACGTGGCACCCCTGCTCACTGCACCTCACAGCCACGTGGCACCCCTGCTCACTGCACCTCACAGCAGTAGGCCTCACTGTCCCCTGGCCTAAGTCCTATGACCAGGTTTTCCTTTGCCTGTGGGAGTGCACGGTGCTCAGGTCTGGGCTCCCACAGGCCTGCATATGAAACGGGCTGACTGTCCTTGAGAAGCCAGGGAAGCCCACTTTTCCCACTCAGCCCATCCTGGTCTGCCTGGGGACACAGGACTAATGGGGAGAACAAAGTGTCTTCCCTGCTTCTGAAGTACTTATTGGTGTCTTTTCTTTCCTCTTCTTTTAAGTTTGAGGATTAAATAAGAGGGAAAGCTGGATTTGTAGTAAAATCAGGGCAGATGACAGAGACCTGGTCAGCCAACACAGTTGGGCTGGCCCTGGGGACCTGCACCCTGCAGCCTGCTGCATTGCACCCACAATTTGCATGTCCTCCTTAGCCTTTGTGGCTGCAAGCCATGCTCTAAAGAGCAATAGCCACAAAAATGCAAAAATCTTGGGCCAAGCAGGGTAGCCAGCCTGTGTTGACGAGTTGTATGCTCTAGCAACTCCTGAGTGTCCTGGGTGGTCACGTGCTACAGAGTACTCCCTCACTGACACTGGTGATGAGATTTGTACCTCTTCTGTGACACACACTCTACCCCGCTCTAACCATTTTGTGTTAGGATGAAGTTTCATGTGTGCACACCTTATATTTTGAGGCAGGGGCTTTCACTGATCCTGGAGCTCATCAATTCAGTTAGATTGACTGGCCAATGAGTGCCAGGCATCCTCTTGTCTCTGACACCCCAGCACTGGACCATAGGCCTGGCTTTTTATGTGGGTGCTACAGATCACACTCGGGTCTCATGCTCTTGTGGCAAGCCCTTTACTGATTAAGCCATTTCCCCAGGATGAAGTTTTATGACGCACAGGCTACCCACAGATCCTTTACTGTGTCCCACTGTCACCTGGTCTGGACAGCAGGCTGAGTAAGAAATAGGCCATACCACCTGCAGAGCTTTGGATGGTAACATCTCTCACAGCCTCTGAGCCTATTAGAAAAATGCAATCTCCCCTCCAGGGGTTTCTTATATGCCCACATTGCCAGCCCCATGTTAAATGCAAGCATTCATCCTCCCAGAACAAGATGGACAACCATTCCCAGTTGTGTAATGATGGTGTCAGGCTGGAGAGGGGCCAGGAGTGTGCAGACAGCCTGGCTACTCACTTAGCCATTTCTGCAGTTTCCCAGATAAATGTTGCCTCCCTTACCCGGCCTTATGCCTGCACACTGTGGCCTGGCCTCATGTCCACCCTAGTGTCAGGCACTTACTTCATGGGTTTGAATAGCGCCTGCCCGTAATTCTGGAAGGTCATGATGAGCTTCAGCTGTGTGCCCCCTGACTTCATGGCTGCAGGAGGGAGGGAAGAAACAAACAGGGTGACTCAGAGGCTGTCTTAGGCCCCCGACTGCCCCCAGGCAGCAGAGCCAGATAAAAGGCCCTAGCCACCAGCCAGCTGGATCTTCTTCGTGTGGCTAGGGGTTCCCATTGTGCTTGAGTAGTTAGAGTTTGCAGCAATGGTGCACCCCAGCTAGCTGGAGCCCCTCCTGATGTCCAGTAGGATCTAAGCAAATTCCACAGTGGGAACCTACAAAGGGCCCAGGGGATGGGCAGGTGCATTTGACTGCCAGTGCAGGCATGAAGCCATACACACACACACACACACACACACACACACACACACACACACACACACGCGCACACACGCACGCACGCACGCACGCACGCACACTCACACAAATGCACTGTCCACAAACACAACCCTATGCTCCCACGAGCAACATCTCTATACCCTCAAACACCTCCATATCCCCATATCTCCACTCCCACATAGACATCCTCATACCTTCACACCCTCAAAATACCCCACCCGCATCTACACACACACACACACACACACACACACACACACATGCACACATGCACACACACCACTGCTTGCCAAGGCACAAGCAAGCTACTAGGATTTAGTGAAGGTCTGAGTGGTCACTCTGAAGAGACCCCCAACTACCTTTAGGTTAGAAGCTCCTACATCATTAGGACATGGAGGGATATGAAAGCTTCAGAAGGTTCCAGAAGGCACACTGTTCTGGCACCTCACCACGTCACAAAGCAAATGGATTTCCAAAGTGACCTTTCTTCCCCCAACCTTGGATTTCCCTTTTGCTGATGAAAGATGGAAGGAAAGCCACAGGGGCTTCTCTCTTCTAGGTCAGCTGTGGCAAAGGGCCCCCAGGTTGTTCAAGGCACAGGCACATGAAGGAGCCATCCCACTGCACAATGTAGCCAAACTCAGACACATGAGAGCTTGCCTGGCATACATGGAGGCATCTTTGTATTCATGGCAGGCTCAGGGCAAGGGATAATGTCACAGATGTAACCAAGTCAGAGCCTGCATGGGACATGTGGGTAGATAGGAAGTTTCAACAGTCGAGATAACTTTAGACTCCTTGGTGTAGGAGGCAATACAGGAATGTGCTGGGGCCCGAGGTCACTGTGAGAGCCTCTCCTAGGGGAGAGAAGATAAGGCTGGTCACCAAAGAACAGACATAGGTCCTGGGGGGGGGTGGGGGTGGTGAGGCAGGCTGAGGATGGAAAGGCTATATATGGGTCTCTAGAATCCTCCAAATGAGGCTGAAGACAGATGGTGGTGACAATCAAGGGACATCCTTTCACCATTTGGTTCCCAGATATAACAGGTCTGGCACAGGATTGGCTGATGGGACCAGGGTCAGGGGAGGCTCCTAGGGGTGTATGTGGTGTGTGTGTGTGTGTGTGTGTGTGTGTGTGTGTGTGTGTGTGTGTACAACCACAGAACAGTAAGACAGGTAGATCTCTATGAGTTCCAGGCCAGTGTAGTCTGCATAGTGAGTTCAAGGCTAGCCAGGGCTATATAATGAGACCTTGCCTCAAAAAAAAAGAAAAGAAAAAAGTTCAGTGGAAGAATGGCCATGGTGGTCCACTCTGATCTAGACACTAAAGTCTGCTTAGCTTCCCCAGGGTGAGCATCCTGGAAGGAATCTTTACTTTTCCAGTCTCTGTTTCCCCTTCTATAAAATGGGGCCATGGGTGCTTGCTTATCCTTGTATAGATATTTTCTCCAATTTAAAACATTTCCTTTTGGCTGGATGTGGTTGCACAGATCTTTAATCCAAGCATTTGGGAGGCTGAGGCAGAGGCAGGTGAATCTCTACAAGTTCAAGGCCAGCCTGGTTCACACAGTGAGTTCCAGGACAGCAAAGGCTACATAATGGGACTCTGTATAAAACAAAACAAACAAACAAACAAACAAAAAACCCCAACCAACCAACCAAACAAACAAACAAAATGCTCCTGGTGGGAGGCTCACTAAGATTTAGGAAGTAAATGAAACTTAAAAGGCATGGGAAGTTCCTGGAACCTGCGAGGCCCCTCCTCCTAGTTTATATAAGCAGTAACAGTTGATGGGGAGAGAAGATCTTCCCACAGGCCAAGCTGCCTGTGGGTCAAGCAGGGGGCTCGGGAATGCAGTTTTCATGAGTTCCCTCTGCCCACACCAGGGTGTCCTTTCCTGAGGTACAGCTGCCTCTGGGTCATCTACACAAAGTTACCCAAATACTCCCATTGGTTCACTAAGCTAGATTTGGGCCTGCCATTAGTGCCCTATCAAGGGAGATTAGGTATTTGCTCATATCCCCTCAGAGAAAGTCACACGATACTCCTTCACAAGGTTACGGAGAGGATCAGGTTCAAAAAACAGCAGTGGCCTAGACTCACCTGTACGGTGGGGACAGCCCCCTGCTGGTGTCAGCAGGGGACCTTCCTGGGCCCAGGGGGCCACCTTCTTGGCTGTTTGCTGTGTATGATGGGTTACATCCGGGACTTAAGACTGATTTGGGTTCCACCAGGCCGGAGTGGCTGGTATGAGATTGTGCCCTCCTCGGGTCACCACACATCTCATGCTGCAACCACAGCACTAAGGGCAGGTGGCTGGTGGTGACCCCATCAGATGTGTGACTACCTGCCTTCCCGCTGAGTGACACAGCAAAGTGCTTACGGTTTGACTATTAAGCAAACCGCTTATGAAACATTCATGCTCCAGGAACCTCATTTTCCCCCTGAAGACAGGGACTCATGGATTTTTCAGCCCTGATACACAGACCGGCAGCAAGCCTGCACCTCTCCCTCGGGAGCCTGGCAGGGGATTTTAATTTTCTGTTTTTCCTTATCTGTGCTCTTCTAAATTTGCACAACGCACACCCACTGCATCTCTGGTAAAGTGCAAAAGAAGGAAGTGATTAAAAAGTTTGTGGCACCATTAAGTCTCGGTGCAAGGCCCATTTTCGTTTAATAACAGAGACTCCTGGGTTTAATGGTTCCTTCCTGGGCCAGGCTCTTTTTAAAGTTTATAATTCTGGCTTTCAAATAGCAAAATACTATGTTAATCTGGGCAGCTTGTCTGTCCCCACTCCTCCCCTGTCACCTGCTTTTTCTCTATTTGAATAGGCTCTCATGTAACTGAAGCTGACCACAAACTTGCTATATAGCTGAGGATGACCTTGAACTCCTGACCCTCTTCCCTTCATGTTCTCAGTGCTGTTTATGGACCCCAGGGCTTTGCACATGCCAGCCAAGCACTCTACCCACTGAGCTACACCCCAGTCTAATCAGTCTTTTTCTAAGGGGGTCTGTCTGCCTCCCTGTTGTCCTGGCAGGGCTCATGGCCGGTACTCCCTGAGGAGGCAACCAGGAGTTTTAGGACACAGAGCTCTACGGTGACTAAGGTACAAACTGTAAAGGTCTGTCCTGATTCAGCTTGGCGAGCTGTCTGAAGCTGACTGGAGTATTCTGCTCAGACAGAACCCAGACCCCACACATCTGACACAGTATATTTTCTGGGTTATAGCAAAGGCTCAAGGTGTTTGTCTAGGTGGGAAACAGGCTCAAACACTCACCAGCTTTTACACTACACTGTCCTCACTGGGCATTTAGGAGACGGGTCAGAAATGGGTGGTCAGGGTAAAGGAACCAACAGCTAGCAGGGCCAGGATACAGGATGGATTTTCCTCATGGAGGCAGATGGAAGGTCATGGCTAGAGGAGAGCTCTGCTAGCCAAGAGGTAGCTCTATGAGAGGTGGCTCTATAAGAAACTGAGACCCAAGCTCCAGGCTTGAGAGCCACTGGGTACCTCCTCTTAACAGGGAGGGCATTCTGTGGTTTCCAGTGGACTAAGGCCACATTTTATATAGACTAATTTGTTTTCTTTTTTTTAAAGACCTGTTGGGGGCTGAGGATGCAGTTTAGTTTGGTAAAGTGCTTGCTTAGCATGTCCTGGGTTCTATCCTGAGCACTGGAGAGTCAAAGAAAGGAGGATTAGGAGTTCAAGGTCATCCTGCACTTTCCAGCAAGTCTGAGGTCACCCTAGGATAAAGAAGACTATCTCAAAGCAAACCAACAAAGACCAGTGGGCCACACTTGAGATTGGTGGCCCTTAGGGACTATCACCACTGCCAGGCTTGACCTTGGTCATCTCATTTGGGTGAGGGGATTGGTGATTCTATCTGGGGTCAGTCAGGCAGCAGCTTGATTATTTACACACACACACACACACACACACACACACACACACACACACACACACACACTCCTTGCTGCCTTTTATGGGACAGAGCAGAGACTGTTCCAGAAGGTTAATGGAGGCAGGTGTTTGCATTGTAAGCGAAGGCCTCCCTAGGGAAGACTCACATTCAGAGAAAATGCCACTCAGCTCTCCCCGGCTTGTCTCACATGTCTCTGAACTGAAGAGGCATGCCCGTGACTCAGATGCTGGGCACCCACAGAGTCGCCTTCTGCCTGTCAATCTTCGACTTGAGGAAATGGGCATGGGGCACGTTTGTATGGTGGCCAGGGTCAGATTCCCTGAGGCTGGCACTACAGGCACCCACCCGGACACGAGGGCTGCACAAGCCAAGCAAGCAGGCGTCGACAGTGGCTGCAGCCAGGTCTTCAAGCTCCTGGCCTGTAGTGCTTCAAGCCTGTTATTGACTCAGACCAGACACACGTGGGGCAGCTTCCGCCCCGGTGGCCTACAGCCTTGTGTGACTATGTCATGCTGTCTCTCAGGCAGCTCACGTTTACTTTGAGAGTGGCAGTCACAAGAAAGCCCAGAAATACCCTGATGGAGCTTGCTCTGTCCTGCAGAAAGCCAAGACAGTGGGAGCTGGGCTCTATCCCTGCAGCTACCTGACGGCACAGGGAGAAAATGGGGAGGGGTGGGATGGGATGGGGTAACCCTGGTCCCCACTGGAGAACACCCTTTGCTCTTGACCTTCCATCCTATGACACCGAGCAAGGACTAGCCATTTACTGCCACCATGGTGTACTTGGTCTTGGGATCCTTGTTATTTTAGGAGGCCCCTCTACCACACACACACACACACACACACACACACACACACACACACACACACACCCTGACTCAGAGGCAAGGACCTGTGACCCTGCTGTGGCCAGCACTGCCTCTTGAGAGCTGTAGCTCTGTCGCATCAGACAGGGATGAGCTGCCCCCCACCCCCATTCACAGGAGTATTTCCAGGGGCACCCCAGTCATGGGCCCTTTGTTCCTTGACACTCATAGCCAATTCTCCCAGATTTCAACTCCATCCATTCTTTCCTTCCGGCAGATCAATTAGTGGCAAGGACATCAGTCCTGTGGAGTCATTTTCTTTTGTTCTGCCTTGTTCTCGAATCCACAGGCCTTGATCTGGCCTAGATGGAGCTGCCTTTCAGGCCAAGGCTGCCTGGACTCCTCACTTCCAGGGAGACTTCTCCCTCAAGCAACTTCAAGTGTAGAGCATTTGCATCCATAATTGTACAAGATAGTGATTTGATTATCACCGGTCCCAGCCAAAGGCGTGGCGGGCCTGACTTCCAGCTGAGCAGAGGTGGATGTGTGTGGAGCCTCCTTCTTTAAAGGCAGCAGTGGCCTGTTACCAGGCAGCCTGGAGCCTGGCTATAAATAAACCTCTATTGGCCTTGGCCAGCTGCGCTGTGGGCCACACAGAGCCTCATGAAAAGGAGTGAGAGGTTCTAAACAGGCGAGACTTAATGGAACCGTTCCAAGAGGGCGTGGAACCCCCCTGGCACCATTTTCCATCACAACAGTTATTTCCTAGCTCCATATTTCATAGTGAGATGAATAACTTGAAGATTAAAGTCATCGCTCCTGGGGCCGGCAGGGGTGGGGAGTGGGGATGGCTCAGTGGCTAATGTGTTTGCTGTGCAAGCATACAGACCCAAGTTTGCAACCCCACAACCCAAGTAAAAAGCTGTACAGATGTGGTGACCGCTTGTAATTCCAGCCCTAATGAGGCAGACAGGGAATCCCCGGAGCAAGCTGGCTAGCCAGGCTAGTTAAAGCCAGAAAGCTCCAGATTCAGTGAGTGACCCTGCCTCAACAAGTTAAAAATGAAAAAGAACTGAAACATCTAATGCCAGCTTCAGACCTCCTGACACTCATGGGCACATATGTGCATATACACCTGCAAACATGGGCACACACACATGTACACACATGTGCACAGACACTAACAAACACAAACAACACACATATTCATACTTGCTCACATACACATACCCAAAATTAAAAATATAAAAATAAAAGTCGTCACTGGTTGACCACAGGGAACAGTGAGTCAGAAGCAAGGGGATACTACCTACAAGTAAATCCCCCTTCTCTGGAGCCTCAGTTTCTCTAGTTGTGGGAGGAAGTTGGAAGGCAGGACTGGCCTTTGAAAGCCCCACTTTACTCCAAGTCACAGCAGCACCAGACAGACCTTAGGCGGAAGCAAATCCTATCTATGGGCACCCAGCTTGTCACCTACCCAGTGGCTACACTATGATGAATGCCCAGAAAGGCTGTGTCTCAAGGAGCCAGGCGTCCACTCAAAACTTAGCCTGTATCTTTACACCTATGACAACCTTTGGGGCAGTTCAAGATGAGTTAGGTTAGCTAGAGCAGCAGGGAGATGCCTCCAGCAGGCAGCCTCTAAGACAGTGTGCAGTCTCCAGGCCATTATGCTGTGATCCGTATTCCTTGTCTGAATGGTTCACAAAGGCAGCAGTACCTCTGAAAGCTGGTCTCATCCCTAGGTCCTTTCACTTGCTAGGAAATTGCTTTCCCACTGAGCCATGCCCCAGCCCCTCACTGGAGGATTCTAGGCATGTGCTCTCTCCTACTGAGCCACAGCCATGGCCCCTCACTGGGGGATTCTAGACAGATGCTCTACCACTGAGTCACACCTCTAGTTCTGTCTGTGCCAAATGCTACTACTAAGCTACATTCCCAGGCCTCTTTCCAGTTTCTGTCTTAAGAAAGGGTCTTGTTAAGTTACCCAGGCAGGCCTTGGACTTTTGAATTTTCCTGTCTCAGCCTCCTACATAGCTAGATGACAGGCTTCACCTTCATGCTCAGCTTGGGTATTTTTTTTAACAGTGATATTATGCTCCAAAGAGAAAGGGGTATGGATTGTGGCTCAAGTACTATTCCTCACTTGTCCTGAAGCCTCTAGACTCCACAAGGGGCATGGCAGGGTCAGGAGGGGATGCATTCAGATCTGTCTGGAAGGAGGAGGGATGGTGGAAGACCACTAGCTTGCTACTTTTCACTAAGTGATATGAGCAAACCCTGGGGAAACTGTGGGTCCTGGCTTTTTTGACCAGGCAAGAGCCCAGCACACAGATCAGCAGAGCCCCAGACACCTCTAAAGAGGTGGTTGCCGCAGGCAGGCAGCTTCTAACTGCTCCATGTCAGCAATTGGCCCAAAGCCCATAACCGGAGGGAGCCTGTTAGCAGATCTGCTTTCAAGACACATGGCAGGCTACCCAAGCACGTGTAGCTGGGCACACCAAGGCCACCCCTGCACAGCCCCAGCTCTCAGCCTGCCCTATGCCACCTCTGGAGTCACAGTAACTATCAATCACTCACAACCTGATAACAACCCCCAAACCTGCTCAGAAACTGCCCCCGATATTCTGTTTTCCTGAAATAGAAAACTGGATTTTTTTTGGGGGGGGGGCTTATTAGATCACAGAAACATGGAGATGCTCCTTTTAAATTGCTTCATCCATGATACTCAGGCTTTAACTTAGTTGTGTTTTGACCTGGTGAGATCCTAAGCCCCTACTGAACTCTGAAGGGAGCAGGCTCAGAACCTCAGACCTGGGCTGAGCCATGAAAACGAGATGTCCCTGCAGGAGGGACAGAGATGGCCCATGTATAGGTGCTGGCAGGAGGTGCTGCAGCCACTACGGGTCACCAGGTCATTTTTTTTTACAGGGGAAGGAGGGCCCATGTCTGCATATGTAACTCTACCAGGGGTCAAAGTGGTGACCCTCACTTTCCAGCAATGAGCCTTGAGGCATCCATCTGGCTCCTGGACCACCAAGGTAGCCATCTAGATAGCCTAGAAGGAGTGGCCCCCTTGCCAGTGACCTGCATAAGAAGCCAGCGTCACATAGCCCCAGTGCATCCACGCCAAATTACACTTGTACCAAGGGCAAGCAGGTGGCTACCTACCGACACTGGTGATCTTCTGAGAGCCGAGGTCCTGCAATAAGGCGTCGATGGCCTGGTTGTGTCTGGAGTATAGCTCATACCGGTTGATGCCGATGTGAAATTTGAGCCAGTTAGGGTAGAGGTCCACGGCTGCCTCACCAGTAGGCAAGAATTCTGCCCCTTCAGCACCTTCGTGTGGCCTGCAAGGAATGAAGGCGGGCTACAGTCAAGCGTTAAAAGAGACGCAAGAGGTGGAAGGCTGTTGGGGAGCTGGTCCTGAGGGTCAGGGCTTGCGACTTTGGGTTCAAAGTACAGGTTCACTAAAAGCTGCCTTCACACTGCCATGTCTGCACTTCCCTCCCCGGCTGTGGTTCTACCACCTAATAACACACCTTAAGGCCTGTAATTCCTATTTACCCTCGAGAGACGCCACAGACAACCCTAACTACCACTGGCCTAGACCCAGAGTGTCAGCGCTATCCTAACACCTCTGTCCTGGGGTCACCAAAAGTGCTCCCACAAGAATGATGTCAGCCGCGAGTGTGTGGGAAGTGACTATCAGCTTTTCCTGAGACCAGACAGCCTAGAAGTCGTAGGCACACCCACCCAGCCAGAAACCTCCCCAGCTTGCTGCCTTTGTTCCAAAGATCAGGGGCAGGAATGATGCAAGGGGCTAAATTTGATTTTAATGAGTGAAGCCATAGGTGGAGTGAGCTGGATGAAGGAATCAGTCTCTCCAGCCCAGGTTCAGAGGAAAGAGCTGCTGCCTGCCTTCTCTGGCCATGGGGTTGTCTGGAGGAAGAACAGACTCCCTGGGAGCCTGCTAGGCTGGAGGGAAAGATGGGCCACGTTAGCTCTGCTTCACTGACAGGTGAGGGTCCTTCAGCTCCAGACTGTTCTACACTAGAAACTAAAGGAGGACTGGGGTCCTCCAAGAAGCCACACCCTGACCACTCTCTCCCCTGCAGCTGCTGGATGGTTTCTGGTCAGCACAGCCCAGAAGCCACCAAACAGCTTGTATGTGCAGACTCAAGGCACAGGGCCTGGTCACATTCCAGGGGGAGAAAGGATTTCTGAGGCTGTTTTGAACCTCTCTCTCTCTCTCTCTCTCTCTCTCTCTCTCTCTCTCTCTCTCTCTCTCTCTCTCTCTCTCTCTCTCTCTCTCTCTCTCTCTCTCTCTCTCTCTCTCTCTCTCTCTCTCTCTCTCTCTCTCTCTCTCTCTCTCTCTCTCTCTCTCTCTCTCTCTCTCTCTCTCTCTCTCTCTCTGCTGCCCGGGGAACCTTTGCAGGTTATTTGCTCTAGCCAGCTGGTGGTTAATATTTCACTCTGCCGGGCTTATTTGGATCTGTGCAGCTGTGGGGGTGGGGGTGGGCACAAAGCTGGGCAGCTTGGAAGATAACTCCAGGATGACTGTCTTCCTCCCTACAGCCAGTCAGGGTGGCCCTGGTTTACACCCTTGCCAGGAGGCTTCCACACTGCCAACATCACTTCTCAGCTGCTTTTGTCACCCCGTGACTTGATTTAAAAGACTTATTAGGTGCATTCAGGCTTTCTGGAGGTGTCCATCCCGAGAACAGCTCACCCATCGGTCTCAGAGCCAGAGTAGCCCAGCCCCTCCCAGGGGAAGGCGGCTCCCACTCTCCCTGGCTGGCTCTCCCAACATATTCATTCATCTGCTTCCTCAGCCATCAGCCATCAGCAGGGCTGGCCAACATGCTTCCTTGTAGGTGGAGCACTGGGCTCCCCTGGCTCCTGGTGGGCCGCCAGCCTCCCACACCAGGGGGCCTCCCAAACCCCAGCAGCCCTTCTCCCTAGGAAATCATTGTGGAGACAAAGGCAGGGCCCTGAGCAAGAGGAGCATCTGCCCCGCCCACCAGGCGTCCCTACCCAGCCTCTTCTCTGGGACCCCAACGATACACAAAATGCTTGGCCCGTGAAATAGCTTTCTAAGGGGGTGTCTTTATTCCCGGAAGGGTCGGGCGCGCCAGCCCCACCCCAGCCTCCCATTCTCTACTCACCAGTCTGGATTCTCAGCCGCTGCCTTGGGATTAAACCTGATGTCGCTGTTCACATTAAACAGGACGTCGTCCTCTGTAAGAGGAGGCACAGCCCCCTGGTAGAGTGGATGCTCAAACAACTTGGCTAAGAGCGATCCGTCCCCACTGGGGCCAGGGGGCGGCACCCGTGGCCGGGGCCCAGGGTCTCGAAGCAGTGGCCGGTGCGCAGGGTCACGGGATGGCGGGGAGCCGGGCTCTCGACCCCGTGGAGTGTGATCAACCGGCTCCGCTGCAGGAGGCAGCTTCTCCAAGGAGTGGGAGGTTAGGTTAGAGGCTGGATCTGAGCTGAAGTCTTGCAGGATGCGCAGTGTGTGTTTGTTGGGCCAGCCTGCGTCGCCACCGGCGGACTCCCCCGGGCGGCTCCTCGGCTGGGCCCAGCCTGGGCCAGCTGCCTCTGCTGCTGACTGAGCGCAGGAGCAGCCCGGCTCCCCTGAGGATCGCGCAGAGCGCCGGTCCAGCTTGGGTAGCAGGTCAACAGCAATGTGCAAAGCGCAAGCCAGTAGAAACACCACCAGGATGAGCACGCGAAACCTGCGCACCAGGATCATCTTCATGGCCACGCAGGCCAGTGGGCTCGGGGGGTTCCGGACGCGCGCTCCACCGGTGCCCCTCAGCTTGGCACCAAGCCGGCAACGACTCACGGGTCAAGGTCCATTCGGCGTACAAGCAGCTACCAGCTCGGGGGCTGTCCCCAGGCTCGGACGTCGTGGAGGACACCCGCCACCAAAGCACCGGCTCTCCAGGCCATCTCGGGAGTCAACCAGCGGCCCTCGTCGGTGGAGCTGGTGTAAGTGGTGACAGGGAACACAGCGGCGGACGATGGTCTCTGGGACAGCGACCACACTCATTGGACGTGTAGGCAGAAGGCGCGGCTATTCATCCCGGCCGGCCCGGGCGCAATGGATCCTATGCAGAGGGCTGTGCTCCCGCTGGGCCACTCCGGGTGCTGGGCGGGTGACAAGGCAGCTCCTCCGCGCTGTCAGGCTGCGGCTAGGAGGCTGGGCTGGAGAGACCGGGGCGAGGAAGGGAGCGCGCGGGGGCGCGCGGGGCGAAGCCGCGATCTGGCAGGTGCAGCGGGCCGACCCGGAGCGCAGCGCCCGCACGGCGGAGCTCCAGGCGCCCCGCGCCGGGCCCGCTGATATCCGAGCGCCGCGGAGCCGCCCCCCGCGTCAGCGCCCGCAGATTGGCGGAGCCGCGGCCCCGCGAGGCCCGGCCGGCCCGGCGCTCGCCCGCGCTCCGCTCTCTCCTCCCCTCGGCCGCGCCCCGCGGTGTCGCCGCACCTCCTCCGCGCTGAGCCTGGAGCTCGAGAGGCCCGGCCGGGAGCCCGCAGCCAGCTCGGGCTCCGGCTCTGCGCGCACGGCTCTCGGCCTGGTCGCCTGCGTCCCCGAAGCTCCGCGCGCCGCCAGCTGCAGCCGAGCTGCTCCTCCCCGGCGAGTAGAGGCCAGAAAGCAGGCCAAGTCCCTCCCCGGAGCCCGCGGGGCGTCTGCGCGGCCGGACGAGCTCCCCTCCGGGCGGTGTCCTGGCACCTCGGTCCCGGCAACCCGCTAAGTGGAGGACGAAGGGGCGACGTTGCCACGCGGCGGAGAAAACGGAGGGGGAGCGCGTAGAGCCCCAATCCGAGGGGACGCCAGAATCGCGGCAAGGCTGCCGGGCCCACCCCACCCCAGGGGACACGCCTGCGCCTTAACCCTGGCAGCGCCGCTCCGGGCCTGGCTGAGAGGCTCCGGTGCGCGGGCTGTGGGCGGGGCGCATCTCGCTGCCTGCCCTCTGGGATGCTAAATCGGGGTACATATTTTGGGGAGATCTGCTTCTACCACGTGGCCTTATCTGTCCCCAGCCCCCAGTAGGAAATAGGAATCCATGGGAATTTCCGCCTAAAATTCTGGGAAGGTAAGCGGGAGAGGGTCACACAAAGATCCACAAGCTGAGAAGCCCCCGGGCTTAAAGCACCTGCAGATTTCTACAGCAGCCCAACCCAGCTGCCTCTGTAGGGGACCGAGGGGCGGAGCCTGTGCCTGAGGCCCCCTTTGTCATGCTCTCCTGGCTGTGCTCCCAAGCCCTCTAATGCTCACAGTGAGCCTCTGAGTTCTCTGTGAATCGAGTGCCCAGCATATAATATTTCTGAAGATTGAATGATGAGTCTGTGGTAGCCGACATTCAGTAGATGCCCACTAGCTTCTCATTAGGGAGGAAGAGGGTCGCAGCCAGCTAACTGGTCAGCCAAAGTGCCTCTTAGGCTGTTAGAAAGAGAGAGAGAGGGTGGAGTTCCATACTCCTGTAACAGGACCTGATGCCTGTGTTGGACTAAATAGGGGAAACGCAAGAGTGCAGTGGGTGGAGCCTAAATAGAGGCGCACCCCCAGGAAGGTATGGCTTACACCAAGGAAATTGAGACTCTGCATTCATCCTTCCTTCCATTCACACAGACAATGAGTTTGGGTAGATTGATCCCAGAATGGCCAAGGAGATGGTTGGTGGTCCTGAGGTCTCTGGGGATAGGTGAATGTCCTCAGGACAGAGGCAGCAGCTGAGGAATGGGGGCATCAGTGTGAGGGCCTCCCTGGGGCTCCCTGGTGTCTCCTGGTGTCATGGACACTTCATTCACTATAGCTGTGTGACCTCAGGGAATTCCTGGCTCTCTGGCTCCTACTGTAGGGAAGCAGGATGTAATAGTCATAGTAATCAGTGTATACAGTGGGCCTGCCTGCTGGTTCCCCCCTCCCCCAGCAACACCTGTTGCTGTCTGCTAATAGGCTTCCCTTTAGTTACTCTTTGCCCCCCCCATCCAGGATGCACACACTTCTTGGAGGGTCTCCGAAGAGACTTAACTCTCATGGCTCCACCCAGAGGCCCCAGGAAGGCTAAGGTGACTCATGCAGAAGAGGTCTCTGAAGGCACAGTCCTCCTAAAGAGGAAGGCACGACACACTGTGCCCCAGCTACTCTGAGCTGAGGAGGAATTTAACGAAGACACTCACAGATGACACACATGAGGAAACACACGGTAAAACAGTGACACATAAACACACAAGTGCACATAGACATACACAGACACAGGCATACAAACACAGGTGACACACAGGTATAGACATTGGTACACAGAGAAACAGGCACGCACGCACACACGCACACACGCATGCACGCACGAAAACTGAGCCTCATAAAGCCTCTTCCTTATAGCTGCCTGGGCAGATGCCCTACGAGGCGAGGTGACCCTGTCAGAGGAGGACCCTGATGATAACATGTAGTCCCTGTCAGAGGTGGCTCTGGAGCCTTTTTGCTTGAAACATGTCAAGAGTGTACAGCCTCAGCAGAGGGGGTGGCATAGCTGTAAAGATATTGCTGCCTTATCAGAACGGCCACAGAAGCCCCTGAAATGGCACACTAATACAAACTGGTCCATGAGGGAATGCTCTCTTGGCAGTCTGCATATAGTGCTCATGCAAGGATTCATGTGCAAAGGCCCTGGGGCACGCCAGAGCAAGGAGACCCACAGAGCTGGTGCTGGGTGAGTGGCAGGAGGGAGATTGAGGAGACAGTGTGTGTGTGTGTGTGTGTGTGTGTGTGTGTGTGTGTAGGCAAGGTGGCCACTTGGGAGGCCCAGTGAATTATGTCTCAAGTGAGGCAGGCCATGAGAAGGTAGGGACAGGACTAGAATGGGGTCATGTGCCTAGCTGTTGTCTTAGTGGTTTGGACACAGAGGGGTAGAGATTATTCTGGAAAGGGGAAGAATCTATAGGGTGAGCAGAGGGGGATACCAAAGCTCTGGGACTGAGCTACCACTCCTGAAGGCACAGATAAGGCTGCGGCCAGGAATGGATTGGGAGTTTCCACTTGTAGGCAGGCTTGGTCCAGGGAACCAAACCAGTAGAGAAAACTAGAGACCTCCAAACTGGGCTGGGGCCAGGAGGGACAGGACTGTGTAGGGAATGCAGCTAGCTAACCCCAAGCAAGAAATCCCAGGGCCCCAAAGCATCTCCAGAAAGTCAAGAATCACTTCAGGTCATTATGAGCAGCAGAAAGAAGTGTAGTGGCATCTAGCCTTGCCAGTGAACTTGTGGTGGTGGCCACACCCTTTGAGTGTGGTTTCAAGTGCAGAGGTGACCTATTATGAGGTAGAGGAGGGACTGGCTGTTGGGTTGTAGAGAGCATTAGAAGGGCAGAGACTCTTAACATCAGGAGTGGATTCAGAGCCTGGAGAAGGGAGTAGTATTATGCCCCAAAGAAGATCAACAGTGTGGGGAGGCCAGGCAGGGCAGCATGCAAAGTTGAACCTGCGATCTAAAACAATCAATCAATCAATCATCAATCAATCAATCAAACCAAAACAAATCCAAAAACCTGGTCTCTTCCAAGCGTAGAGAATGTTCTTAGTGTACAGAATCCTCCCTCCACAGAAAGAGACTACTATTGCTTCCAGAGCTTCCCAGGAGCCCGCCGTGTTGAAGAGGTGCAGGTGAGGCCTATTGTAATCTCATGCAGTCATATGGAGGCACATACCCACCCCTTGAACTCATAGGGACATCTTGCTTCCCTGCAGTCATATGGGGGACATATCTCTGCCCCTTGCTCTCATGGACCATACCTTGGTCCTGCACTCATATGGGGGCATATCCTGGACCCCTACAGTCATATGGGGGCATTCTGATGTCTTATAGCCATATTTGTCATCTTATTCTGACTTTTACATGTGCGAGAGAGCAAGCAGAGAAGTGGGGTCGAGTCTGGGAATGCTGGTAGCATATATTTTCAGTTGCTGGGAGGTTGAGGGAACTTTGGGTCTGTCCTTAACTCAGGAGTTCATGGAATTCTCTGAAGACATTTTAATGAACACCTCTCAACATATCCATCGCTCCTCCATGCTCATGTCAAGAAGATCTGCCTGGGAAGACCTGGGTTGCCTGATTCTCAGGAGCTGCCTTTGCACTCAGGAAGGTGACTAGGCACGCTGTGAGACACAGAACCAGTGAGGACCCCCAGAAGGATTGTGAAAGGACCACAGGCACTTTGGGGACTCCAGTGAGCTGGGGGCAGAGCCCTGTAGGCAGAGATGGGCTACATATAAAACCAGGGCTCTGTCATTGGGGGTAGCTGGGAGCAGTGGCTTGAGAAGCAGTCTCTCTGCTTTTGGCCCCAGTTGTTCATTGCTCTTGGGATTCCCGGAGTCAGAGGAGATGCTGTGTGCCCTGGAGTATCTGGGAGTTGTCCACACTGGCTGGCCTGCCTGGGAGCCCATCACTGATCTCAGTAGCAAGGCTGCTTGTGGGTGGATAAAGGTGACACGGAAACACAGACCCAGTGAGCAGCTGCCTCCATGCAACAAAGAAAGAAGCTGGGTGTGCATAGCTGCCTAGAATGATGGAACATGGCTGAAAAAACAAGCAAACAAACAAACCCAGGCAGTGGTTATCCAGGCACAGATGGCACTGTAGCAAAGGGAAGAGGCTGGGCTAGGCATGTCCACAGCACTGTCCATGTGCAGAATTCATGGTTCTCTCAGGCTCTCTGAGACCAATCAGTTGTGGGTTACCAAACATTCCTATCAAACAGGTAGCGGACAGTCCGGATAGGTCCAGGACCCCTTCTTGGAGAAGGGAAGAAGTGCAATTCAAGAGCTGTCCTGTCCCCTGGACTCCCCACCCTGGTCAGACTTGGAACTTCTTAGCTGGCAGTAGAGAGGGGGCATTGGGCCACACAGCCCTGTACTCAGAGAATGCTGGTGACTCTCTCTTTGAGTCTTCCTTACTCACAAGTCTCACAACTACTGGCCCTGGTATCAGGTTTGCCCTGCAGATCTAGTCAAAGTTCTCAGGGGGAAATAAGACCTCAATGGGATCTGTGTCCCCAAGGCTGAGTCTGAGGGACTATGGGAGGAGGATTCAGGCATGACTGACATCTCATGCAAGGCCACTGACCATTCTATTGGTTAGCATCTGAGACATCCTTTTCCTAGCCATGGTCCAAGGATTCTGAAAAAACAGGATTCTAAGAAGCAAATCCAGATGCAAAGAGGGTTTGGGGACACAGGCTTGGTGGTGGTACTGGGAAGGTTGAAGTAAGAGGAGGTTTCAGTACAGCCAGAGCTACTAAGGAAAACTTGGCTCAAGGAAACACCATCAAAAACATCCTGAAATCACACAAATATAACAATTAAAATGCTTGGCTTCATTTTATACATGTTGTATGCTTTAAATATAGGGTTTACTTTTCCCCTACCATACAGGAAGTAGTTATAAAAGCTGACCATCTTTGGACCATAAAAAATGTCAAGGAATGCCAAAGGGCTGATAAAGTTCCATGTGTTCATTGAGCTGTGCAGACACGCACCTAGAAGGGACCTGTGTATTATGTGTGCACTAAAGATGCTCCTGGCATGTGGGCATCTGCCTGGAGCATCTTCAGTGTACATATGCATGCTGCACAAGCCCTGGATGGGTACACATGTGTTTGTGCACGCTGGGATATGCTGCACAGGTGTACATACATGCCTAGCAGACTCACTTGGCAAGGTCAAATGACTCCCAGAACCCCGCGGAACTGTGATAGCGTGGAAGGTAAGCTTTAGAAATATTTCCACCTGGAAATTGGTATCACAAATAAAACCACAATTTTTAGGCCATAAAAGAATCTGAAAGGGAAATTAGAGACTATTTAAAAATGCACACAGACAGGAGCAAAACCTATTAAAATCTGTAAGAGCCCGCTGCAGAGGGACTCGGAGGAAAGCCAGAGGGAGGGCTTCGTTTATTAGAAGTGATAATGACTCAAAATGAATGGACTGAGCTTTCAGCCTGAGAAAGTAGAAAAAGAGCAGTAAAATCCCCCCCCCCAGAAGAAGGGATAGATTTACACATAACAGATGGAAATGAACACAGAGGAAAAGAAACAGTGGTGGGGACGGTTAGAAAAGTGAAGGCCAGGGTTAGAGAAATGAGTCAGCTGTTAAAGGCTAGGCTCACAACCAACCAACACACACACACACACACACACACACACACACACACACACACACACACACACACACACACACGGGAAAGGCCGGGGCTGGCGAGATGGCTCAGTGAGTAGAGCCTGGACCCATGTAGGAGAGGGAAAGAGCCAGCTCTTCCCGAATTGTCCTTTAACCTCCACATGCGCTGCATTGTGAAGGCGCATGCATGCACATACACTTTTGTTTTTAAATGTAATTAATTTTAAGTGAAGGCCAGTCAGGTATGGTAGCACACACCTGTAACCCCAGAACCGAGAGGTGGAATCAGGAGGACTAGGAATTCAAAGTCATTCTTGGATACATAGTGAGTTGGAAGCTAGCATTGACAAGAAAAAAAAAAAGTGGAAAGAAATGGAGTGCCGTCACGCCAGGATGCCAGGATTCTGTATCCAGCCCAGATGGACCCTGGAGAGCAAGATGCCTCACTCGCTTCACAGAGCAAACAGAACACTTGATATTCAATAAAGCCAGAAGAATTCTTGCTAACATCCAACGCTGAACACTGTTGAGCTTCAGCAAATCAGAACAGCAGGGCCACCTTCCTGTGGCTGAGGCATCTGTGGGGCCTGTGGTGTCCCCTGGGTGCATGCTTCATGGGGAAGAGCTGTGGGAAGACACACCAGGCATACCCTCACTCCTGGAAAATTCCCTAGGGCATTTCTCTGGACCACCTCTGATGGTAACCTTGACCATACCTCCTGATCTCTCCTGAGTGGGGCCTGGTGCCTCATGTGTGCTAGGCAAGTACAACATCACTGAGCTACACCCCTAACCATCTTTTAAAAGATCTAGTTTGAGACAAGGTCTTTCTATGTAGCCGAGGCTGGCATGGGACTTGCAGGTACCCTTCTGCTTTAGCCTCCATAGTACTGAGATGGCAGGTGTGTGTCACCATGCCTAGCCCCCAAGACCATCTTTGCTGCTCTTTAGGGTCTTTGCAGACTTCCATCTTTGTTCCTGCCCTGAATGAGCTGGCTGGGGCTACTCCAGGCATCCTTCCATGTGTGTGACATGCTTGGTCACTCTGCTCAGTGCTGGACATTGATAGAGCCTCTGTACACCCAAGGCTGAGCTCGCCCCAGCACTGTACCTCCCATGCTCTTCTAGTCCATTTGCTTTGCCCACGACTGCCAAGCCACAAAGCCATGCTTGATGAAAGCCTGGTGAACTCAATTTCCAAAACATGTTTCAAGCCAGCACTCCTCACCAACTCCAGGGTGTGCAGCCACCCCTCTCTCTCTGGGCCAATGAATCAGACTCCTGGGTTGCCATCTGGTCCCAACCAGGACCATCAGCCCTTCTGTACACAGCTGGCAATTTCACTGACATGAGCTGCACAGACTAATGCTCTACACTGAGCCCTGCCCTTGGCTTCCTTCTGGGAGTGAAATCCTCAGTCGTGATCCCTGGAGCACCCTACCTTCCCAAACCTCTCATCTTCCCTACTTACTGGGCAGGTAGGCTACTGCCCCAGGACCTTTGCATGGCTTTTGTCCTGCATATAGCAGCTGCATGCTCCCTCACTTTTCACAGATCTTTATATAAACGCTGCATCTTACCAAAAGGATGTTCTCCTCCACATTACTCAACCTTAGAACCCTCTTTTCCCCTTATCAGGTGTCCTTGTCCTCCTGACTTCACCAGCCGTACTTGAAACATTTATATGACCCATGTCTTCATTTACATATATATCCATGTAATGGGTTACATTTATCTATGCTGGATCTGAAAGGGTGGGAGCTGGGGAGGGGATGTGAATCACCTAGCTCCCGCTGTCCACCCTACAGAGGACACAGGTCAGCATCCACTTTCCTCGGGATTGTCTTGATGGTAGTGCCCTTTTGTTCTTTCTCTGAGCTGCAGCTGCCTGGGTTCAGGAGTCTGGTGTCTGTTGGTGGGCAGGGCAGATGCTCTGGCTCCCATGTTGCATTGCTCTAGCCCATTTGACAGCAGAATCAAGGGTCCTCAGGACATTCTAGAAATATCTGGCCTTTGTTGGTGAGTACCAGGCGTAGTGGGCAACACCTGGTCATATATGAGATTACATTATCTTAATTACATATCAAGATTACATATCAAGGTTTAGCCTTGAAGGAGGCGGGACGGGGGCCTCAGATTCTAGAACGTGTGTTGAAGGCTGAGGTGGGTGAGTGGTGGGTTGCTGAGGGGTCAGTCACTAGCTGGTTTCTGCTTGACCACAATGCCCCCCCCACTGTGTGTGTGTGTGTGTGTGTGTGTGTGTGTGTGAGAGAGAGAGAGAGAGAGAGAGAGAGAGAGAGAGAGAGAGAGCGCGAGAGAGAGCTTTTCATGTGCACACATGCATGCAGGTATGGGTACACTGTGTGAATGTCAAGGCCAGAGGTGAGCCTCAGGTACCATCACTTTGTTTTTGTGAGGCAAGGTCTCTCCTTGCCCCAGAGATCTGCCTTCTCAGCCCTAGCACAATAAGCATGCCTTATTGAAGACATTTTTAAAAAATTTAGGGGTTGAACCCAAGTCCTCATGCTTGCAAAGCCAGCACTTACAGACTGGGCCACCTCCTAGGACCCTTTCTTGTTTCTTAAAGCTGCCTCCACTGGGGGTGGGGGTGGGGGTGGGGGATGGGAGGGTGGGGGAGGGGCAGTGACTGCAGCAAGTCTAGTGCTTGAGCACTGTTGCCTGTGAGTTCCACTCCACAGGCTTCATTCTGACCCCCAAGGGCCCTTTTCTTGTCTTGCTGGAGTGACCAAAGTCCTCTCCGTGCTTCTGAGAACACTCTGGCCAGAGCTGAATAGACTTGGGCAGAGCAAGGCAGATGAGCTCCATGGCCTCTAGTTACCAGGAAAGATGAGAAGGTGGGTAGACCCTGGCAGGAAGAAGGGACCCAGCCCTGTAACTGAGCTTTGTCAGCCAGCCTTGCCCAGATCAGCCATAGACGTGACACCACTCTTTTCTTAGGGCCCCGTTTCCTTTCTGGGGTGTGCTTTGCTCTCCCTCACATGCAGGAGGTGCAGATGGGGGAGGAAGGCAATGAAGATGAGCAAAATCTCCCAGACTCTGCCGTCAGGGAATGTTAGACAAGGTCCTGGCTAGCTGAGGAACATGGCACCCCTGGCACAAATTGGGTCCCCTGTAAGTGATACAGAGTGTAGGGGTCTATCTCTTGGCTTTGGTGTTTCCTCCTTAGAAAGAAAGCTATTGTCCTTCATGCCATGGTGTAGACTGAGGCAAGGCCCTCACATGACTGCTCACAGAGAAACTCAGGGAACTCCGGGCAGTTAGGGCTTCTGCTGGTATCACCCTGGGTCCCCTGAGATCAGGGATGGAGTTGGGCACCACAGGCTCACAACCATATATACTTCATCTTGTTACTAGAGTTATTAGGTTAGAGCCAAGGGGATTTACTAAAAGTGATCACATTGAGAAAATGAGCAAAGAGATCCAGTGGTCCCCAAGTCCATCACTGGAGTTCTAGGATGGTGGTGAAGTTTAAATAGAGGGGAAGAGGTACATATAGCTGAGGAGTGCTGGTCAAGGCGTGGTCCTGTCTGTCATCATTATCTCTGCTCTGGCCCCCCTGCTCTGGCAAGTTGTTAGAACTGTATGGAATCTCTTTCAAGGAGACAGATTTTCTCATGGCTGGCCAGGGATAAGCCTTTTCCTTATCCCAGTGTGAAGTTCCTGGGGGGAAATTCCAGTTTCTTGGCACCCATTGTTTCAATAGTGTGATAGCCAAAGAGATGGGCAGATGTGTCTCTTTAGAGAATCTCCATTAGTGAGCTTGTAGCATCCATGCTTAGGCTCCATCGGGCGTCCTGTGGGACAGCTGGGCTATTGCTCTCATCCCTCAAGGCTGTTAGGGTCCACTGTCCATCACAGTGTGAGACACTCCAGCTCTGAGGGACCAGGTGTGCCCAGTGAGTTCCCAGGATCTGCAATCTGCTTCTCATGGAGTAAGAGCCCACAGACTGCTCCGCTCCCTCCAAGGCACATTTCCAACATCAGTCAAGTGCCAGGTTCTGGCTTTAGGGTATTCTATGTGCTGCTTCTGTCCCAAGACATCCCAGTGAGCGGACACCGAGCTGGAAGTACTGGAGGGGATGGGAGCCACATGAGCAGGAAGCCTGGAGGATGGAGAGACCCAGCAGAGGGTGACTGTGTCCCCAGCCTGGAACAGAGCAACGGGCACCTCTGAGGAGCAGGTGGCGGTCCTGAGGTTGGCCCAGTGGGTGTCAGAGGCAGCAGCTTTCATGTCCATCTTTGCCCAGTTGCTGGGGCTCTGTCTCATTGTGGGTCTAGTGTAGCAGGGACTGGTGACTGTAGCCATGCAGACACGAAGGAAGTCAGTTGGCAGAGAGAGAATGGAAGCCCTTCCCCACTTGGGCTTCATACAACAAATAGAATGCTCAGGGCAGCTTGCAAAGGCACTCTGGAAGGTCTTTGTTTCCTGGGCTTCATGAATGAACACAGCATGTGTGAGATGAACCCACTGACTTAAAAAAAAAAAAAAGGCAGATGCCACAAAAATAGAGCCTATGAAGGCCCATGTGCCTCACAGTCTATGGCTTTTGAGGATTTTTCCCTTACTCACTAGCCCACTTCCACTTCAGGGAGCACTTTTCCTTTCTTATTAAATTTATTTTTTTTTCTCTATTTCTAACCGTGAGCAGCTGGTATAATTCTTTGTCCTGGGACGTAAGAGTCTGGAATCCTGTGCCCTCTGGACTCAATCAGCCAGACACTAAGCATATTTTTCCTTCTCTTCTTTTTTTTTTTTTTTTCAGACACTGGCTCAAAGCCCATGCCTGCTTTCCCTGACAGCCTGGCCTTTTCTTGTGCCTGGCTCTGACCTTTGTGCCTAATGTAAAAGGCTCTCGGCCTTGTCCCTCCTCTCAGCAAGCACTAGGATTGGCACTTTGCTTCCCTGTTGTTTTTCTCTCCAGCGCTACTAAAATTGTCCTGGAGATTCCTGATTCTAAATTGTTTCATTAAAGAGACTAAGAACCCCAAAGGGAACCCCACCCCCTGCAACACCATCAGCCTGTAGAGGTATAATCTTTCCTGTAGCCATGCAAGGAGGCAGCCAGACCCAAAGAGAGATGTGTGAAGAGTACAGGGGGCTGTTGCTGAATGTTGCAGGAGCTGTAGCCCTGAAGCACAGAGTCGGAGTGTGTAGAAGGAGACCCAAGAACAGAAGATGTTGTCATATAGGTTGCTGGCTTCCTTAACAGGTAGATTTAATTGTCTTCCAATGCCCACTACCTAGCCTGGAGAAGCAAAAACAGATTAAGACTTGTAAAACACTTTATCACAAGTTGCTCACGATGCCATTCCTCCCCTGCCCCAGGCGCCCGCATCACCCCAGAAGAAGGAAGCATTTGGTAAAATTAAAAGGCATTCGCTACATATTATTTTATGCATGACTGCAATCTGAAGGTTTGGTGATTAGAGTGGAAAAATGCAAATATGAGACAAATGAGATTGAATATTTAGAAGCAAATGTAAAATCTGAGTGGGTGAGTAAATCCCAGGGAACTGCACCGGTGCCCTCAGTTTCAAGCCTGGAGCTGGCACAGGTGTCTGGTGTGCAGGGAGCAGGGCTCCACTTAACAGTATCTCCACCCCTTCTCCCCCCACTGTTGCCCATGGGGTGGATGTACTGCCAGGTGAAGGAGAGATGGTCCAGTTGCAGGCCCCATAGCCAGTTCAGCCATCCCTTCCTGCTTTCCTCCCCTGCCAAACCCTGAAAAAAATTTGCCTCCTGTGAAGGTGATCACGACCACAAGGCTCCAAGTTAGGGCCATGCAATCCACTAGGAGAACCTGCTTTTACCAATACCACCCACCCCAGAGAAAACAAGCAACTGGGAGCTTGGAACAATTCCTCTTTCCAGGTCCCTGGAGGATGAGAAGGTGGACATAGCTTTTAGCTACCTGCAAGTGTCTGATAGCAAAGGCCTGGGTGAGCACAATTCTGTTATTCATCATCAGAGAGCAAGTCCCACAATTGATCAGCATGGCACAGACGCTTTAGTGCCAAAGAGGGGACCAGGCACTGTCACCGGAATAGTGCTGGGTGTGAAATTATTGCATGCAGATAAATTCTGCAAACAGCTGCCTGCAATAGCATTTATGTTGGAAAGTGTGCACGAGGTCATTATCCAGGGTTTTATAGGCCATTCCTTGGCTCAGCCCCAGGGCTGCTTATGGCTTTGTAGAAAGGCAACATCGCGCTTTATGAGTGACAGATGGCGTTTATCACACCTTGCATGATTGTTCATGGAGTTGGGGCTGAGGGCCCCCTGCAGGTGGGACCTGAATGGGTGCCCCATGGGCAGAGCTGCATTAGCCAGAGATGGGGCTCTGCTCTTACTCCAGCTGTCCCACTGGCTGACTGAGTCACAGTCAGTCACAGTCACATGTCACTGTGCCTCAGGTTTTCTCAGTCTGGACTGTGTCTCTGAGCTGGTTTTGTGCTCCATCTGTTTGACTCTAAGGCAGCTGTATAGACTTCCTTGTTCAGGCCTTGCTGTCCTTGAAGAAGGTCCCACTCAGGCCACATCAAACAGTCAAGGCCACAGTCTCTTCTGTTGCCTCAGTCTGGCTGGATGCAGGCTGGATAGTCCTCCCTTGGGTTCAGGACAACAGCTGCTCCAGGACCTGCCTGGTGTGGCTTTGAGGCTATCCCAACAGAATTAGGAAAGCAGGCTCAGTTTGTGTGGCTCATACAGTCAACAGCTTAAGTACCACTGAAAGTTAGCAGCTCCTTGTTGGACCTCTGCTCCATAGGCTCAAGGAAATATGGTGTAGGAAGCTGAGGCTGGGCTTCTGTTGACAGAGTGTGTGTCTAGCTTGCACAAAACCCTGGGTTCCATCCCAAGCGTTGCATAAGCCAAGCAGATGGGTGAATGGAAGAAGAGGTGGAGAAGGGGGTTTCGGGGGATCAGAGGTTCAAGGTCGTCCTCAGTTGC
The DNA here is from genome assembly GCA_030556225.1 of Cricetiscus sungorus. Lineage (NCBI taxonomy): Eukaryota > Metazoa > Chordata > Mammalia > Rodentia > Cricetidae > Cricetiscus > Cricetiscus sungorus. The sequence goes on from JANBXA010000044.1 coordinate 11,399,278, forward strand.
ATAATGAATTGGAGCCATCCTGGGAAACAGAAGGCCATTTCTTAAACAAACAAACAAACAAACAAACAAACAAACAAACAGGTAAATGGATAAATAAATAAGAGCAGGCTGGAGAGGTGACTCAGCAGTTAAGAGTGCTTACTGTTTTTGCAGAGGACCTAGCTCTGGCTTCCAATACACACAATGGAGCCTATGGAGCCTATGGAGCAGAGGTTCAACAAGGAGCAGTTCACAGCCATCCGTAACTCCAGGTCTAAGGAAGCCAATGCTGTATTCTGACCTCTATGGCCATCAGACACACATGTGGTGTACTTACATCTATGCAGGTGAGGCACTCAGACACATGAAATAAATAAATCTTAAATTTTTTTTTTAAGTCAGTATGACAGACCACAAGCTCAGAAGGGCAAGGGACATGTGGCTCACTCTTATGTTGACTCTATCACTGAATATTGGGGGTTATACCACATAGACCCCAGGATTCTTGAGAGCCCCGCAAGCTTCCCTGAGCCTGCACACATGGAAACCTCTCCCCTTGTCCCTTTGGGTGGTGCTGCTCTAGGCTGCTGCCCTCTGACATGATCTGAACCATACATGCTCCTTTCAAGGTCAATGGCATCCTCCCCCTGAAGCACTATGGGTGACTTAATTTTATCAGTGGATCTGGGGACCCCAGGACTATGGGATGTCAGCTGCTCTTTAGAAAATCACTTGGCATCATTTCCTATCTAGAGCTCCAGTGATGATATTCAGGGTGATGGATCCATGGACTCCGGGGGCCTGGATGAGATTTGGGGGACATGTGACCATGCAGCAGGACATCTCATATTATGCCAGGACCCAGCCAGCCAGATTGTTCCTGCTAAAGTCTGCAGGACAAAGCTCCTCGGAGATGTCTGCTCAGAAGTTTCGAGGCCTTGGGGATGAAGACATGCTGGTTAATTTTTGCCAACTTGACACAAACTTAGGCATGTCCAGGAAGAAGGAATCTCAGTTGAGGAACTGCCTTCATCATATTGGCATGTGAGGCATTTTGTTGATTACTGACTGATGGGGGACGACCCAGCCCATTTTCAGTGGTACCATCCCTGGGCAGATGGTCCTGGGTAGCAAAACAAACCAGTAAGCAGTGTTCCTCCGGGATCTCAGCTTCAGGTCTGCGCTGTGTTTCTGTCCTGATTTCCCTTAGTGATGGACTGTGATCCCTAAGCTGAAGTAAATCTTTTCCCTTCCTGGTTATTTTCTGGCCATTGTTTTGTTACAGCATCAGAGACACAAACCAAACAAGGACAGAATACCCAGAATCCAGCGGTGCCCTGAAACTCAGGAGGGAAATCATGAGAGTTGATTTTGATTGTCAATTTGGTGGGAATTTAAAGTCATTATGGAAACAGCCTCTGGGCGTGCTCAGAGGGAGTTTCTAAGCTGGGTAGATTGAGGAGGAGGACTTGCCATGAATACAGGTGGCACTGTTCCATGCATGGGCTGCGGTTATGGACAGATGCTGAACACTAGCATCTGTTTCTTTCTGCTTCCTGACTGAGGATGCCATGCAACCAGGCAGCTCCTGTTCCTGTTGCCATGCCTTCTCGGTCATGACTGCCTGTAACCTTGAACTGTGAGCCACAGTAAACCCTTCCCTCAGTTGCTTTGGTTATGTGTTTGCCAAAGCAGTGGAGGTAACTAATATAGAAACTGTGTCCCAGTCAGGTGTGTTCTGGGGTGGACTCTGTCAGATAAACACTGGGAAAGAGAGTCACAACACTGGAAGGGTTCCTCTAGGAGGAGGCTCTGCCTTTAACTGTTCTGGCTGTACCCCATGGCATTCCTTCTCCCTTGGAAGGGGTTTTGCCCATGATCACTAGACACTGACTGTGTGCTGCCGCTATTTGAGTGTGGATGTCACATTTGTAGCCCTGTTTCTATGAAGCCCCATTTAGTGACAGGAGATGGTGGTGAAGGAATGACAGCCCACTGCAGGAATCTGGGGTTCCAGGAGTCCACAGCAGCTGCTCTGCAACTTTGCACTGGGTAGAAGGGACAGGACAGAGGATCCAAGGTCCATATGACCCAGAGAGTGCTGTTGCTAAGCCATGCCCAGTACAGCATACTAGGAAGGAGCTAGGGACAGACAGAGTTATGCCAGGTGGGGTGGCCAGCAGGACAGGTGGCTCTCTGGGCATAGGTTTGTATTTGGGTTTTCAGCTCTGAAAAAGACATGGCTTCCTGTGTGGAAATGCCCCATGTAAAGACTAGAGGAGAAGAAAGAAGATGAGGTAGTTCCACCTAGAATCATGGGGTAGAACTGGGGTAGGAGTTGCAGGGAAAAAAACCTTCAGGTTTGAGTACGCAGGGAGGCTGAAGGTGGTAAGGTATCCCATTCTATCACCTTTCTGCCATGACTCTGCAGCAGGGATCCATCTGACAGTGTTCAAATTCTCACATAAGAGGTCTGTGACCCCAAAGTTTAAAAGTCCATTTTATGCTAGTGTTGTAGCTCAGTTGGTAAAATGTTTGCCTAGCATGCAGGAAGTCCCAGGTTCCATCTTCAGCACTGTGTAAGCCACATGGTGGCTTTATATGCTTGTAATCCCAGAACTTGGAGAGAGATAGATCAGGGATTTGAGGCCAGCCTGGGCTATCTGAGAACCTATGCCGTTCTTATGTCTCTTAGATTAAATGAATCATCTTACCCCTGAGTGGCCTGAGGACTGTTCCAGGCAGCTCTCAAATTCAGCTTCTTGCAGGAGGAAAGCACACCTCAGTGTTTTGGAACCTTTTAGAATGTCTTCATTCAAGAATGTTAGAGATTTTCTTCCTACCCCAGACTCGAACTCCCTATAGGTTGCTGCATCCCCATCTTATCTTGGACCCAAGGATGTGCTGGGGACCAGCCATCCAACGGCAGTGTCTTTATAAAGGATACAGAGCCTGAGTACAAATGGGCCAGGTAGATATAGGGATGTGAGGACCACTTTCAGGGACCCAGATCCAATGGGGGAAGCGTAGGCTCCACCAAGTCAATGCAGCTTTAGTGGGGGTGCCTTAAGGGGACCTCTCCCAGCTCACTCTACCAGACCACTAGGTCCAATTTTCGTCCTCACTGCTGGGCCATCCTTACCCACAAACACCCACAGCCAAAGCCTTGCATATCAAAGTGCAGGTGCAAAGATTTAAATAGCATTCAGAGAGGTCACAGTCTAGACTCTAAATACTGCATAATGAGAAACAGGGACATGAGGACAGGACTGACTTGGGTGCCGGAAGTGTTGCCAGGTGACACACACTTTTTAAATGATCCACGTCCTCAGATCCCAGCCCTCTGGCCTGTGTTTGACCCTATTGCTCTCCCCACAGGCCTGCCTTCTGCAGGGCACACAAGGAGCTTAGCATCCCACACCAAAGCTGCTGCCTGTATTGGATTCAGCAAAGATCTTAAATGCTTCCCTTCCCCAAATCTGGAGAGGGCTTGGGTTGGCTGAGCCTTCTCAGCTGGGTAGCCAAGGACCAGATATCAGTGGTAGGGGGACTTGTTCCTGAATCCCAGTGAATTGACCCCAGAAACGTTCGCTTTGCATAGCTTCCACACCTCCCATGGTTCCAACACTGGCTCTCAGTGTTGTCCTGTGACCACGGGGATTCTGGAGATGAAGGAACCGAACTGCATAACAGAGCCTGGAGCCACAGTGACCCTCTCAACCTTCGAAGTGTTTCTACCCTTACTGGCTGGAGAACAAAGCAAGAATGTGGGTTGTGGCCGGGGTTTGTTTTAGATGCCTGTGGAGCCAGCTGGATCTGAGGGCGAAAGCTATTTTCTGAAATGAGTGAACGTGAAGGAAGTGGGACTGTTCTGATGAGCCCAGGCACCGTGCTGCCCTACCACCCTGGGCCCTTGGCTCAGCCTCATGAGGCCCTCAGTTGTGTAAGCAGCTGCTCCTCGTACTGTCTGCCTCTCTTGGCTGAGTGCATGTGCCCCTTGGCCCATTTGCCACGGGTGGGGGTGGGGGCGGGGATCATGAGAAGAGCTGTAGGCATCAGGCATGGTGGTACACACCTAATGCTAGCACTCGGGGCTGAGGCAGGAAGATAGAGAGTTCAAGGGTGACCTTAGTGGGCTCCTGCCTCAAAGCATCCCCTCTGAGAAAGAAAAAAAGGCAGAGAACATACCACTCTCACTGCATCCCCAAGACTCCTCATATCCAATAGTAGACAGAAGGGAAAGCGACCTTCCCGAGAAGCCACATCCTGTCCTCTTGCTCCATACAGAGATAAACAAGGGTTCAAGGGGCTGGGTGACTCCTTGACACTCAAAAGGCCTGTGGGTTCCATTCCCAATACTGCGTCAACTGGGTGTGGTGGCACAAACCTTTGATCTCAACACTCAGGAGGTAGCGGAAGGAGGATCAGGCATTCAAGGTTACCCTCGGCTACATAGTGAGTTTGAGGCCAGGCTGGGTTGCGTGAGACGCTGTTGTCAACAAACAAACAAGAAGCAAAAGCAAGCAAGCAAGCAAGCACACAAAACAATCCCAGGGGGTTCAAAATCTTGGGACGCTGATGCAAAAGGTGCAGGTGAGTGACCTTGAGGTCTTCTGAGACTAGGAAACCCAAAGGGACTTCCTAGAGGAAGCTCCTATGAACAAAACTCCTAGGCCACTCCTGGGGCATCCAGGCAGTTTATGGAGACACTGGTCTTGTCCCACTTACTGTCCACTTCCCAGATACCCAGACCTTGCTGGAACGCATCAAATGAGCCGTTCTTTGCAGGGGTTAAAGCAGCCTCCCTAGTGTTAGTGTTAATGACAGGTCTTTATTGTAAACGTCTCTTTTATTATCACTTTTCCTTAAATAAGCTAAGATGTCCGAACCAAGGCAGTTTGACTTCCAGTTGAAAGCTTTAAAATCCATCCCCAGTACCCAGCTGCCTTCAAGCTGATGACTGTCAACCAAGCAGCCAGCAGGACAGCCTAATGGCTTTGAACTCTTCACAGGCACCTTAGTGAAGCTGCAGTACAACCACAGCTGCTGAAGCCCAACTCCAGTTCCAGATGATACAGGTTCAAGCAGCTTGCACTCAGCCTTTTGTTGTTATAAGCCTCTCTAGTCTCTAGCAGCCATTTTCATCCACAGCAGAGGAAGGGCATGTCCCCTGGTGCCCAGCCAAAGGTTGTGGTTGGTGCAAATATAATACTTCATTTGCATGAAGGACTGCTGTGATTGGTACAAGTAGCCACACTCTTTTCTTCTGGCTATATAAGCAGTCTGTGGGTCAACCAGAAGATGCTCTCCTGTCCTGGGCTCCCCTGAAGTATTGTAATATTAGATCTGTGGTCTTTTCTGATGGGTTTTCAATCTTTGTCATTAGTGGAGTGAACTGAGCTGTAAAGCATAGAAAATAAGATTCACTGGACTCAGTATTGGATAAAGCACGGTTTATTTGGGGAGAATTCACTTCCACATGAAAAAGATGACCGCCGCGGGTTCCCAATCCAGGGATGCCACCTGGATGTTCTCTTCAACCGGACCAGGAAGCAATAGAGTGAGCTGAGGTCCAGGACCCCAGACCTAGCCTTCTCCATCAAATGGGCGTGGTTAGTGCAGCAGGTACGGACTTGGTGGATATCTCACTACAGAGCTGTTAGGGTGAAGGGGAGAAGACAGCGGAAGCAGCAAAAGAAGTGGGAACTGAGAGAGTGGCCAAGGAGCTTGAAAGAGCAGAGGCAATGGCACCATGGGTGGTGGTAGAAACAGAGGGAGAGAGGGCCAGGAGCCAAGGCTGAGGAAGGATGGACGGCTGAACAACCAGAGACGAGAAACTGCAGACCACAGTGGCTGGGAGAGAGTCAGGGAGCTGCCAAGCCTTCAGAGCCACAAGCTGAGGGTCCCAGCGCCTAAAACCTGTTTTGGGAGCTGTGACACCAGCAGATGCTGCCCTTTCTGTTGCCTATTGCTGTTCCCTCTGCTGCTGAAGCTGAGGATTGTAATAGCTGCCAAGTGCCAGCGTGGCTGGTGCTGAAAGCCCAGAGCAATAAGCTTCCAGTGTGAGCACCTAGAGGCATAAGCCTGTAGCTTAATGGGCTTCTGGTTCTCAGGGTTCAGAGCTGTGTGATGTGAGATCATGCTCTTGTTCACGCTAAAGATTCTGTGCATTAGTCAGGGTTCTCTAGAGGAAAAGAACAACAGAATGGGGACTTCCTAGATGGCTTTCATAATACAGGCTGGGTAGTCCCATAATGGCTGTCTGTATGCTTCTCAATATGAGAGACTAGATGCCTTAGTAGTTCTCCCAATCTGGTGTTGAAAGTCTGGAAGATTCCTGGTAAGCCGCTGGTCTTCACTCCACATAGGAGGGCCAAAGAAGCTGGATTCTGATGTTAGTGAGGATCTATAGCTGTGCCACCCTGAACACACCCAATCTCATCAGATGTTAGCAAAGGATGAGTGCGGCAGCAGCAGCAGAGTAGACATACTGGCAAGAGCAAAGGTGGGCAGGCCAAAAATAACACTACTTCTCCCCCCTCCCCCAGACCTCTTTATATCTGGGCTACTGGTGGAGGGTGCTGCCCACTCTGTGGAATGGTCTTCTCTGCTAGGTTAGTGCTTCTGGGAAATGTTCTCACAAACCCACCCAGAGGCGTATCTCTTAGTTGATTCCAGATCCAATCGTGTTTACAAACAACATTAACCATCACAGAGTTGCCAGTCTCTGGCTCTGATGGGGGACTCAAGGGCCCTGAACTTCCAGCCTGGGGAGAGGTGTTGGCCTGACCTACCCACTACTCCTATGTGGATCGATAAAGGCTCCAGAGAACATATTAATGACATCACCAGGAGGAGGAGAAGCTATCATACACTGCAGCCCAGGTGCTGTGCTCATGAGATATGTGTTAGGACCAAGAGAATTGGAGTCCTCTGTCCCCAAGCAGCAGCTTCAGTTCTGGTACTCGTGAATATGTGGCATCCACAGGTACCTCTTGACGAACATAGCAACCATTGCCATCTTCATGAGAGCACGTATAAGTACAAGAGACCCTCAAGATCTGGCTTGGTGGCCTTCTGTAGTTGAGGAAGGGGGTGGGAGAGGCATCACACCTCACCTAAGGTTCCAGCTACGCCCTTCCGTAGCCCCTTCCCAGCTCTGTGTAATTCTTCACCAGCTATACATGGTCTTGGGGGTGTTAGGGTATACAGAGGGTGAAAGATTAGCAGAAGAAAGGACTCCATCTTTGCAAATATGTAGAAGTCACAATCCATCCCGAAGTGAGATTTTCCAGTGATGTAGTTGCTTTGGGGTCACCCACACTCTCGAAGGGAACTCATTTATGCTCAATAAATAAGCCCAGTAATCTCATTCTTCACCATGTTGAACTTCTGTAGACTCACATAGTGGTCTGTCACTGGTACCCTGTCTAGGGTAAGAAGACGTGCTCTTGCATCTCTCCAGGAAAAGTTCATGTGACACCCAGTTCCTTAGATTTGTCTATCACCTTTTTCTGTCTTCTCTCAGGCCAATCTTAGCATCCCATCCCAGAAATGCTGTCTCTAATGTGCAAGGTAGGATGCTCAGGATTCACAGCCACAGAGTGATAGGGGAACAATCCCACAGAGCTTGAGTAAATCAGGACTATCACTGCCACCTTCATAATGGGCAGGGGCACACAGGAGAGGACATAGGGGCTACTGGAGGACACAGGAGAGGACATAGTGGACCTCAGACCCTGGCTGGATTTGTCACCAAAGGCTGCCAGGGAGATGTTAATGAGAATCTTGACTTTGTTGTCTCTTCTATCCCCCAGGCTGTCCCCAGTCTCTGTGTGAGTGTCTCCATGTTCTCTTCATGTTCCCTTCTGCTGTGGATACACATTTGTGTGTCATCTCTACCCCTTCTTTGGGTTCATGGTGGCTAGCCTGTGAGGCCAAAAATGCTTCCTACCACCACAGCACAGCCACAGTTTCCACACACTTCCTCAGGGTGGTTTGGGGAAATGACCTCTTGTCCCATTCAAATAGGACCACAGGGAACCACCCAACTGCCACTTCCTGTTGTTGTGTCCTCACTGGCGATGGAGTTCCTGGGAGGTTGGAAAAGTCACTTGGGGTGTGGTGGGCTCTGCCCCTGTAGGGTCATGCACACTGGTGAAGGTGGTTAGTTACATCAGCTTGCAGAGCATATGCAGCTAACAGGCCAGACAACAGCCCCTCAAAGGCTGCAAGCTCCTTCCATCCTTTCTAGCACATGGCTAGTAGTGATGAGCTGACTTTTTAAGTTGCCTCCATAGTTGTCTCTTTGCACAGAGGGCTTAGATAAGGCTGGAAGAGGGACTCAGCTCTGGGCTACAGACTGGGTGGGTCAGACCTGGGTGATGATGACAGCCATCTGCCCTTACATAACATGTGGCCTGCCTACGTCATCCACCTGCCTCCCTGCTGAATGGGTACTGGTTTTAAAGAAGAGCTTGTATTCCTCTGAGAACTTTGCTTAGAGCCCAGAGTGACCAGATATTTGAACCTCAACATGAGTGGTTTCCTGATATAGGGAGTGTCGTGCTGGGCTTTGGCTGAACCATCTTCCCTGGAGTTAGCTACCCAGATTCCCCGACTGACCAGTCACCATCAGCAGTGAGGACATGTTGTAGAATGGGGTCTTCTGAGCAAAACAGCCTCCATCTTCATCAGATCAGCTGCCCCTGTTTCCAGGAGCTTATTACAATCTGGCCTTATGGATTGCTGACATTCTCTCGCAGGAGGACATGGAAGGAGTCACTGGGCCTTCATCTATAGTCCACCCCTCCAGTCATTCGGATTCAATCCTACCCTACCTGTAAGGGATGTTAGAGTATATATAAGTAGGGAGGTTATCTGAAAAGGGTGCTGTATTTATGTGGCCATGGAAAAGCCTTGGTCTGCAGTTAGTGGAACTGTTTAGGGAGGATAAGAGGTGTGGCCTTGTTGGAGGAGGTGTGTCACTGGGGCATTGCTCTGTGTGTGTGTGTGTGTGTGTGTGTGTGTGTGTGTGTGTTTTCAAAAGCCTATGTTGCCATTCCCAGTTCTCTCTCCCTCTCTCTCCATCCCTCCTCTCTCCCCCTCTCTCTTTCTCTCTCTCCATCTCCCCTCTGTTGTCTAAAAGCTACTCTTTTAGCACCCTGCCTGCCTGCCTGCCTGCCTGCCTGCCTGCTGCCTGCCTGCTGCCTGCTGTCTGCTGCCATGCTCCGTGCCACAGTGGCAATGAACTCTTCTCCCTCTGGAACCGTGAGCCCAAAATTAAAAGCTTTCTTTTCTAAGTGGCATTGGTCATACTGTTTTGTCATTGAAATAGAGAGGTAGACACAGGGTGCAGCTGCTTTGGGGTCATCCACTCTCCATCAAGTAACCCCTTACCCACTCCCTGTAAGCGTGATAATCTCACTAGCTCCCTATTGCGATTTAATAAGGATCAGGATAAACAATTAGGCTGAATAGATGTTTATTAAGGGAGAAATAACTCACAACATAGGCAGATGAACGCGGCGGGTTCCACAGGATCCTAAGCCTTCCAGCGTCCACCACCAAAGAGAGCAGCCCAACCCTTTCCCAGCCTTTTCTCCCAGCTCATGTCTGGCCCTGTCTCCGCCCCAATGGGCATGGCCTAAGCCACAGGTGCAGACAAGGTGACTATTTCCCTACAATTCCCCTTTTAGTCTAAAGAAAAGATTTGGGCTTGATACAAAACTATATACAAAACAGTGAATAACAAGTGTGCTCTAAGAAAAGGAAAATCGAGAACAAAACGACCTACATATCTAGTCCTAGGGTGAAGGCATAATGGAGTTTACAATAGAGTTATCCTAAGCTAGAAAGCTTAAGCCTAGTACCTAATATATCTAACTAGGAAAAGAGAATAATAGTTGTGATAGTTCAATCTACAACCTCATTAAGACCTGAGAATGAAAATAGCGACACTAGGGTAGACAGGAAGCGCTGATGGGCAACTTCCAAAAGATGCCTCGAAGACAGAAACAGCAAGCTACCTGGTCAGTCACCCAAGGTCTCAGAGCAATGTTGGTACAGCCAGTTTTGGCTAAGGCCAAGAGTACCTGACAGACCACAACAAAAGCAGGGAGGAAGAAAGGCTGTCTTACCCTGACTTGGCAAGGTTCAGCAGTCTTCTGTTTGTCTTCTGCAAGCACATAGGACTGCATGTCCAGATCAGTGGTCAAGGTAGGGGCAGTTCCTTGCCCAAGAGGCCACGGCCGAAGTGAGGATGAACTCCAGAAGGAGCAACAAAAGTGTCCAACATACTTTCGGGAAAGCGCATGGTGCTGTCAGGAGCAACAGTGTCTCATGTCAACAGAGTACTAATATTAAAACATTTAAATGCCGTGTTCTGCAGGTCTATGAAGTGATTGGAGATTAAGCATCTATGTCTGACTAATCTCATAGGTAAGGGAAACACGGGTGAGGTTAATCTGTAATACTCAGGAACTTAGCTTAAAAAACCTGATTAAAACTTCCTTGAGTAAAGCAAGGATACATACCTAAACAATATAACTATGCACATGTAAATTCCTAAAGTAGAGGTAGAGTAGAAATGTCTAGACAAGAGGTAGCTCTAAAGGGCAAGATAAATATCCCAAATTGTATCAATATACAAAATGTCTTGAACGCAAACAAAGTATACATACATAGAATATAGTGAGAATAATGTGCATAAAACATAAATGGAAAGATTTCACACAATATGACAAAATATAATATACAATTCTTCCAGTACATAGGTTACCATCGATAAAAATATATAACAATGTAAGCTGAAATACTAATATCTCACTCTTACTAAATAATTCACAAGAAGGTAGACTAATGTACCTATATCATTCTGAACCAAGACTTTGTGGTAGCAGCATTTTCTCGGTTGGATTTGTATTGCTGTAGACAGAGATTTGCGTGGCTCCTTTAAGGGAGGTTTCCAAAATTAGCATAAGCGGCAAAAAACTGCCTTGCTTTTAAAGAGCTCTGCTAACAATTCATTGGTGTGTACGAGAGCTGCAATGAAGGTTTACACTGTGTTTTAAAAAATACGCTGGCTTGGGAGAGAAAAAGAAACAGGATATAATGGGTTAAAAAGAAAAAAGGAAGTAGAATGGATGGGTGTGGTGGCGCACACCATTAATCCCAGCACTGGGGAGGCAGAGGCAAACAGATCTCTGTGATTTCAAAGTAAACCTGGTATACAGAGGGAATTCCAGGACAGATAAAAGTTACACAGAGAAACCCTATCTCAAAATATGTAAAAATAGAAGTAGAAGAAATAGAGTAATAAAACAGCCACGTAAAGATGGAAAGCACAGAGAAATTTTGGATACTATACGCGATTCTGCTGTCTTTAAATTATTTGATTGCTGAGAAAATAACAACTATTGATAAAAGAAATGCTGCTGGATTAATTCAATTTATATATTTAAAAAATGCTTTGACTCCAAAATTTAAGCCTAAGGACAAGTTACTGGGGAAAAGGATTTTTATTTTTGTCTCCACAGAAAATGAAAAGCTGTGGATTCCTTCCAGACTAATGTGGTTTGATCAAGCCAGACCCCCTGAAACAGTGCCCCAGGTGATCCAACATTCAAAGCAGTTGAGACAAAGCCTTGCAAACTACAGCCAAGATTTCTGTATCTTCTTAGGATTCCCCATGACAGTGCCCCCTACCAGCAGGAAGTATTTTGAAAAGAAAGAAAGATGGACATCGAAGAAACGTGTTATGGAGTTTGCTTCTAATATGGCAAGACTAGCCATTTGGACAAGATACTGCTCTTGTCTAGACTGACTATATGCTGAATAAACTGGACATGCAGGACCCACAGAAAAGTAACTGCTGATGCAAGATGGACATTGCTACAGGATTCCTGCTTCATGGAAAAGGTAGCCAGACAGTCTACAGGACACAGAGAAAAATGACTGACAAACTGCCAATATAGGAACAGTTTAAAGTTCCCTGCTTTGCTGAAGAGTCTGCCAGACACACCATGGCCTATGGGCTGAAGATGGAACATTACAGAAGAACTTCAGGTGACTGACCAGGCAGTGAGTTGTCTCTATCATTTCTAGAGTTTATATATTATCCTTCTGTGGTCTTTGAAGGAGTTGAAGACAGATAGTTATGGTTATAGTTTTCCTTAGTTAGGATTAAAGATAAGTTACATATAGGACTTTAGACTCACAAAGATAGATGATATTTTTTTTAAGTCTTACAAAATGTTAATGGACTAAATATTGTTAACTGTGATTCTTATTTGATAAATGTTGTATGATATATTTTGCTATGTCAAGGTTAAAACCCTTCTTTTTATTTTAGACAGAAAAGAGATAATGGGAGATTTTATTCTGTAAATATGTTTTTCATACTGGTTAATTAATAAAGTCCTGTTGGCCAAGAGGAAACTAGATAGGCAGGGCTAGGAGACTAGGAGGAGGAAAGAGGAAGTAGTTAGGAGGAGTCAGCATGTAGAGCTAAAGGAAGCAAGATGCTGGGCCCGTCGCTCCCTGATAAGATGACCATGTGGAAATACTTAGATACGTAGAAATGGGTTAATAATTAAGACAGAGCTAGCCCATAAACAATAACGGTAACTGGCCAACAGGACTGTATCAAATACAGAGTCTCAGTGTGTTATTTGGGGCTGGCGTGGCTGTGGGCCCAGACTGGTGGTGGGCGGGCTGGCAGAAAACATACATGCTACAGCTCCCTAGGGTGAGTTTTAGTGAAACTGTACCTTGGTTTGTCCTTGAGGTGACATTGTCTAAATCTTCCCTGGGAAGGCATTCTCCAAACAGATATCATGCACGGACTGTGGGAGAGCCAATCTTGGTGTGTGTGTGTGTGTGTGTGTGTGTGTGTGTGTGTGTGTGTGTGTGTGTGCATGTGCACATGTATATGGATTTGGGTGTGTGTGAGCAATGTATGCACATGCATATAGAGGCCAGGGATTAGCTTTTGGTATTGTCCCTCAGGACAACAGTTTACATTGTTTTTTTAGGACTTAGTGACCTGTCACAGGCTGGCTGGCCAGGGAGCCCCAGGGACCATTCTGTTTATATCTACCCCTTGCTCAGATTACAGGTGAACACCGCCTTGTCTGGCTTTGCATGTGGGTGCCGGAGACCGAACTCTGGTCCTCACACTGACAAGGCAAGCACTTTAGAAACGGAGTCATCTCTCTAGCCCTTTCTGCCACTGTCTTACAGACACCTTGTTTTCCGAGATGCAGTTGTGGGTGTGGAGGAGCACTGTCCTGGCTCTCTGCTGGGGATCATGAAGGTGCCACAGCCATGGCTTCTAAAGATACAGGAAAGATGCCTGGGAGACTGGGGAGATGATTCATCACACTGGAATTGCATTGGCCAGCCTTAAGGTGAAGTTGGCTGACTTGATCAGAGGAACAAAGGAGAACAATGTGAAATTGAAAGGACCCGTTGTCATGCCGACCAACACCCTGAAGACAAACCTCGTAGTAGTGGAGGCTCTAAGTTGTTGGATCCATTCTAGGTGAGAATCACAGCGATTCAGTGATTTGCACAATCCTACTGGGATAGGCAGAGTACTTCCACCAGTACTGAGCCAGCACAGAAACTGAAGTCACTTTTACAGATGCCTCCATCTCCATTTTAATAAATGGACTTACCAATTGTTTAGAAAACACAAAAGAAAAGTATAGAGAGCTGCGAAGTGCCGCACCTTAAAGATGGTGCTGGCTTCTGCCTTCCACCTCCCTGAGGGTGAGCCTTTCTGGCATAAACAAGCCCTTATTTGGTTAAGTCTGTTCAGCCTGTCTGCTTCTGCATTAGAGTAGCCTATCTGCAGGGTCCACGTAGCTCAATGGGGTTGGTTAGCACAAGGGGATTTAAGCCTGTGCAGGGGTCCCCTGGGGTCCCGTGGGTCAGAAGAACATGTTCAAGGATCCTGATTAAAACTGCATGAAGAAGATCTTCCCGGAGTCGCGTCTTCTTTGCTGGCTGGGGTAGGCACATACAGAAAAGCACCATGAGCAGCGCGGACAATTGTGTAGGAGTGGATATCACTTGGGCACACTGGGCATCCTTATTTCATGTTCCTGACTCATGAGAAGTCCTGAGAATTCCATGCAGCCTGTTCCCATTGCTGCAAACCTTCACAATGAGGACATACCTCTCTCCATGGTGATGGTAGAATGTACCACCAAGGACTGGCCTGAGAGAACTTAGTAGGCAACAATCTCATGGCTACATGACATCCCACTATAGGCTTCTTGACTGTTCAGGGGTAGCCCAGAGACTTCTCCTTTGAGGGATTTAGTGAAGAGAAAGTAGACATTCTGGGTCTAGGGGAGTGGTTTATGGTAGCACACTGCAACACACATGTGTTCACACACACATGCATACAAATGCACACTCCATACATGTTCAGTACATGTGAATGCATGATGCCTAGAGCAAGCATGTGCCCAAGAGAGACCCTCTCAAGTGTCTTCTGTATTCCTCATCGCCCTCCCACAGGAAGTGTGGTCACTTCCCTGTGATGAGATTGTGGACCGTGCTCAGGTGTTGTGGGGTGGGCTTCATGAGAGATGTAGACCAACACTGAATTGTTTGGGGCTTGCACTTGAGAGCCATAGAAATGGATGCCTAATCAGATACATGCATACATGCACGCACACACGCACACACACACGCGCGCACACACACACACACACACACACACCTGAATATGTGCAAAGGAAAATAAACAATATATGTGCATACATATAGAAATGACCTATTAACACTCATATATGTGTGTGTATAGTCAGATATGTGTACACACTTGCACATGCATGTACATGCATCTGTGCACAGACAACCATGCATATACTTGTCTATACACATCTGGAGCCACTCCCACCCAACAGTCAGAACAATTGGCTGTCCACGGAGGCTAATCAGCAGGCTTGGTAGTGTCTCAGGGACTACCCAGAGCCTGCAGGGGTAAAGTATAAAACACATTTAACATACAGAAGACTTGTCTCTTGGCATTTCCATGGCTGCCTCACTGTAGACGGCCCTGGTTCAGTGTCCTGGGCTACCAGCCTTGGCCTCACTTGTGAAAAAGCCCTTTTACATGTTTCCTAACAGAGATGGAGTTGAGGAAAGTCTTCTATGTGTGGCACACCTGAAGGCAGCTGCATGGTCATGAGTCTATGCTGAGCTCTGGTGTTTGCAGAGGTCAAAATCAAAACCCTTGGAGACAGGCTATGCTTTTGGAGCAAGGGTGGTGTTCCAGCTCAGTTTCAGGTGCCATCGATGGGGTCTGTCCTCTCTCTATGGCCTGGTACTCCAGGTGGAACACAGGCCACGGTGGGCATGAGAATAGTAAAAGGAGCTACGTTGCCCTTGAACTCTGAGGCAGGAGGTACCTGGGAGACCTGGTCTTTCCCAGTGCAGGTGTGCCTTCCATCCTGATCATGCATTGCAGGTCCTGCTCCCAGGAAGCTGGGGTCCCGTTGTCCACCTTCATTTAGCCCTACCCAGAGGCACCTAGGACTATCACAGTTGACCAGTGTCCCAGGCGCCTGCTGTCCCAGGGGTTTTCTCACCCCTCACTGGCTTTGAACCTGGACTGGTGCATTATGCTGGCTTGCAGCTAGCTGACATGCTAGGCTGCAAAGTACCTGGACTGGAGTGCATATGGTGCCTGATGGGCTAAAGCACAGAGCATGACGCACAGGGAAAACCAGGCAGAGCTATTCTGCCACAAACACCTCTCCTGCTCTCTTTATAAAGAAATGGAAAAGTCAGAAACTTTTTCTCCAGGCCAAGGATAAATTAGCTAAGGACAAATGCGGCACGATGATCATTTATCATCCAGCCCAGAGAGGATGCTGGGAGCTATCCTGGCCTGTGACTCAAGGTTAGAAGCCTTGCTTTCCCTCGTTATTTCTATTTTTAACAATTGCGTTCAGGCCTTCTGCAAAAATAGCAAGAGGTGAGACCATTTGGAGAGCTAACGTGTTCCCTTTTGTCAGGAAACCGCAGGGTGCAGGGAAAATGTGGCCAGGACTTCAGCAAACGCCACAGAGTCCTCCACCCACTGAGCTAAAACTGGCTCTGAGCACCACTCTGATCCATGGTCAAAGAGGGCAAGTGGATAAACTGAGGCCAGAGAGGACAGCGGGTGCTCAGGGCTATTAGGAGTGTGGAGCCCCTGTTCAATGCATGCAAATGCGTGTATGCCTGCACACATGTGAATGCCTGGAGCAAAAGTGTGCCCAACAGACCCTCCAAATGCTTCCTACATTCCTATCTGCCTTCCAGGGCATGTGGTAATTTCCTTGTGATGGTCCCTGACTAGAACCCAGTTGTGGGGTATGTGAGGATGCATCCCCAGAGGCTGCCCAGAAGATACGACAGTAGAGAATGCAGAACCTCTGGCTATTCTGCCATGCAGTGTAAGGGCTCCGGGGATGAGTCCTGGATGTAGAATGTGATTGACAACTGGTTACTGAGGGTCTGACCAGAGAAAGGAGATAGAAGAATAAGGAGACATTGTCTGTGTGCTACATTCTCTACTGCCCAGTGTTGGTGGCATATCCTCTGGGTAACCTCTGGGAATGTATCCTCTCCTACCCCACAACTGGGTACCAGTCAGGGTCCCATCATAAAGAAATTACCATATATTCTGGAAGGCAGATCAGAATGTAGGCGGCACTTGAAGGGTCTGTTGGGCACACTTTTGCTCCAGGCATAGGCACGAAGGCAGGTGCATGTACACTTGCATGCGTGGATCACTTGTGAGGTGTGCCTGCATATGCTTGCCTGTCAACTTGTGTGTGTTGCAAGTGTGTTAGCCACTTCCAGAGAACCGGAACACCAAGCTTCTCTAAATGCTTCAGGAAGCTCTAGCCAAGATCTTTCTTTTCAGTATGTAAGCATCAGCCCTTGTACCTGAGGGGTGGTTGAGATCCAGTCAGTCTTGGACCTGTGGACCTATGGTGTAGAGTCACTGAGCAGGACCATGCACCCAGCTGCAGAGGCACGACGACATGGCTGAGCCCTGTGCGCACTGAGGGGTCTGGGGCTTCTCACATCCATCCCCTAAACGCCACACAGCTCCTCTGTTCTCCTTTGCTCTGCTTGCTCACTCTCTGGCTCTCCCTGGGAGAAAGGGTTGGTCCAACATGACTGGAGGAAAGGTTCCTTAACCATTGGCCTGATGCTCTGACATCCCCTGGGGTCCTTAGAGAAGGGCTGCTTACAGCATTGGTGGTGGTGGTGGTGGTGGTGGTGGTGGTGGTGGTGTGTGTGTGTGTGTCCATGTCCCTTGTCTTCTGTGCACCCCACCTAAGCTGGATGGTGACTTGGGCCCTGCCTGCCCTCTTGTCTCTGACCTATTGTTGTGTGTGAATATTTTGTCTGACTTCCTAAATTTCTGACTGCCGGTGTTGCACTCCTGACCCCCAGGATGGAGCCAGTGTGACAGAGAGGCCTAGGATGGGCCATTAGGAGGCCTGTCTCCCTGCCACAGCCTGTCTCCACAGCCGGCTTCCAAGGCTGCTGTGGCAACTGGGACTGAGACCCCCCCATCAGGGGTTGATGACATACAGCCCAGTTGGTAGAGTACTGGGTCCCTCATCCTTCATAAACCAGTCATGGTGGTCTCATCTATAATCCCAGCACCTGGGAGGTAGAGGCAGGAGGATCAGAGAAGGTCATCCTTGGCTAGGGAACTTAGGAGATAGCTTGGTTGGTGGCACAAACATACAAACCTGAGTTGGAGCCTCAGAAATCACATTTTTTAAAAAGCAGGACATGGTGATGTGAGTTTGTAATTCCAGTGCTAGAGAAGCAAAAACAGGTGTTCCTGGTACTCACTAGGCTGCTTAGACTGCTTGCCCGTAGTTAAATAGGAATGAAGGAATGAATGAATGAATGAATGAAGGAAGGAAGGAAGGAAGGAAGGAAGGAAGGAAAAGATAGATGGAACCTGAGGAGAGACACTCAAGGTCATACTCTACACAACACACACACACACACACACACACACACACACACACACGAGAGAGAGAGAGAGAGAGAGAGAGAGAGAGAGAGAGAGAGAGAGAGAGAGAGAGAGAGCAAGCTCCCACCAGCTCCATCCAAAAGGAAACCTACATCAGAAAAAAAAGCAGTCTATGGTGGTAGAAATTAGGACAGTGTCATCTGGAGGGGGGTTGGGGGGACAGATGGCGGCAGGGGGAGGGGCAACAAGATGAAGGGAATAGCTCAGGCATCCTGTCCAGATTCTATCACTGTTCTCCTCTTTCTCCTGGCTCCACCATACCCTGGACTTCTGAGGAGACCCACAAAGTGTCACCCTGCACAGGTGAGGCATCACTTCTGCACAGCTATGATGTCCAGAAGCTGTTTATTGTCACCCACAAGGGGAAGAGGCTGTATGATGGAGAAACAATCAGAAACATAAAAGCAAAGAAGCTTCCATTCCTTGGTTGGGGGTGGGCTCAGTTGGTGCCCTTTGTTTAAAAGTCTGAGAGCCTAAGTTTGATCCTCACAGCCTACATAGAAAGCTGACCCTGGTGGTGCAGGCTTTCAATCCCTTTGCAGGGAGTTGGGGTGGGGGTGACATGGAGACAGCTTATCTGAGTGAGAGATACTGTGTCAAAAATCAAGATGGATAGCCTCTGAGGGACAAAAACCTAAGCCTGATGCACACACACACACACACACACACACACACACACACACGAAACCTACATCTCTAAAGATGTTGCTGGCTGTGGGGGAAAGCCCTGTTTTCAGCATTTGAGAGTATAAAGGTAAATGATGACTTATGGAAACTATTAGAATATGATGTAATTTTTCACAAAGATAGTTTTCCAAATGACCTAGATGCCGAAGAATTATTGCTGATTATAAAATTTAGAAAGTTGTGAACTCATGTCCACATCAGTTCAAGATCAACTAACCGAATGTGTTTGTGTAACAGACGTGGGTTTGTGCAGGGTCTCAAAAGTAAAATTGCTTGGGAGGGAGGCTTTCATACAGTCCATACTGGCCTTGAACTTGATATGTGGCTGAGGGTGGTCTTGAACTTCTGATCCTCACACTTCTGCTTCCTGAGTGGTAGATAGATGCTCCATATCACACCCTGCTTTTAAGTTTGACAAGCTAGTCTTGCTAACATTTAACAGTATAGGCCAGGGGCCTGGATGAATGGAGTGGTCATGCAGGATGCTGGTGACAGCAGATGGAGGCGAGGGCTGGACCCAGCCCAGGAAGACATTGAGAGTGATCACAGAAGCAGCCCAGGGTGCCCTGAGGGTGAAAGGCCTGTACTCAGCTCAACCTCTGACCCAGGCTGCTCATAATTACAACAACCAGGATCAATGGCATGAACATTCTCCCA
The DNA here is from genome assembly GCA_030556225.1 of Cricetiscus sungorus. Classification (NCBI taxonomy): domain Eukaryota; kingdom Metazoa; phylum Chordata; class Mammalia; order Rodentia; family Cricetidae; genus Cricetiscus; species Cricetiscus sungorus. The sequence continues at coordinate 11,418,668 of JANBXA010000044.1, forward strand.
AAGTGAGTCAGGAGAAACTAATTACTTAGGGGGAAAAAAGCTGAGATAATGGAGAATGAGGTGTGTGTAAATATTTTTATCTTCTAATCAACTGTGATTAGAGAAGCCTGATGTCTTAGCAGGAATCTGGGGAGACATTCGGCCTTCCTCCCATCCTGGCCATTACTTAACCAGGGGGCTGACAGCGGGGGAAACAAATCAGGGTTGGTTCATTTTACGGCTCATTAACCAGCATAACAGATACCCATTACTGCTTTTTGGCATTAAGGGGATTTTGAAAATGTATACATCGCTAATGACACTGGAGTTAGTAAGGTCAGAGCGAACATTAATGGAATTTTCTCCACACAGCCTAAGTGCTCCCATTTCCTCCTGCAAATGAGTGGTGCTATTAAAAGCAGGGCTGAGCCCACACTGCGCGATCGGCTGCACCCAAAGCCGCCTATTGTACCATCCACCCACCAACTCCTCTGAGAGGGGAGGGGGCAGAGGCTGTGTCCCTCCAAGACAGCAAAACCGACCTCAGGGTCTCAGTGAGAGCTTCGCTTGGTCCTGTCCCCCTCCAAAAGGCTCAGCTCACTCCCGTCTGGAAACATTCCCTTGATTTTCGTCCATCCTTAGGTTGGTGGCATCTGATGTCTTATACAGTAAATAAATGAATAAACCCCTGAGGGTTTGTAAGTAAAACCGTCCCATTGCTGCAATGGGAGCTGCCAGTGGTGTGGCTGCATGCCTTCTCGCATCGTGTCCCAGCCCTATGCATCAAGATATTCCTCCAGACTAATGGACTCCAGACCCTAGATGTGGGCAGTCCCATTGTCTCCTTGCATGCACTACCAGCCCAGATGGTAAGCTGCGCACGCTTTCTTCCAATTAGATAGTTAGGAGGATACTCACTGACTAGGGTTTCTTCCCAACGTCAAGAATCACTGCTAGAGAGTGGCATGTGGCTGCATGGTGCATCCCCAGCTAGTCCAGCATCCATGGATACCTGCCTATACCCTCTGTGGTGGCAAACTGCATGGCTGGGGCCAGCTGGTACTATAGGCTGCCCTGAATTTAGATTCCCAACACTTTACAAATCACATGCAACTCAGGACCAACCAGAGAAGGCTAACTTGCCCTGATCCACCACCGTACAGCATTTTCAGTCTCCAGCTCAGGCATCCGCTCCCCTCCCTACCCCCCCTCCCCAGCATGGCACCCAGCCACCTCTTCCACGACAGAGCTCATGATCTTCTGCTTGATGTTGACCTCAACTTCAAACAAACAGCCATTGCAACATCATTTGATGGGCTATGTACCACACTGTGTGCCAGAATTACAAAGAAAGGCTATGGAGATAGCTCAGTGGGTAAAGTACTTGCTGTGCAAGCATCAGGATCTGACACCCACATAAAAAGCAATGCATGGTGGTTCATGTGTGAAATCTCAGTGCTGGGGAGATGGAGACAGGCAGATCCCTGGGGCTCATGGGCCAGCCAGTTGAGCCTAAATCAGGGACCTACCTTCAGGTTCACTGACAGGCTCTGTCTCAAAAAATAAGGTTGGCAATACCCAAGGAATGAATGATACCAGGGGTTGTCATCTGGCTTCCACAAGTTTACACCCTGGGTTTGATCATCAGCATCACATAAACCAGTCATGGAAGCACATGTCTGTAATTCCATCAGCCTAGAGGAGGAGAAAGGGAAATCAGGAGCTCAAGGTCATTCTTGGCTACATAGTGAATTTGATGCCAAGTCTCTGATGCTTGACAGCTGTTAGAAAAAGAAAGAAAGGAAGGAAGGAAGGAAGAAGGGAGGGAGGGAGGGAGGGAGAGAGGGAGGGAGGAAAGAAAGAAAAAGGAAGAAAAGAAGGAAAGGAGGGGAAGGGAGGAAGGAAGGAACAAACAAACAAAGGAAGGAAGAAATGAATGAATGAACGAAAAAAGGAAAACTCCAAACTGAAAACTGGGGCTGGAGAGATGGCTCAGTGGTTAAGAGCACTGGCTGCTCTTCCAGAGGTCCCAGGTTTGTTCCTAGTACCTACATGGTAGCTCATAGCCATCTATAACTCCAGTTCCAAGGGATCTGATGCTCTCTTCTTACCTCCATGAGTACCAGTCATGCATGCGGTACATAGACATACACATAAGACAAAAACTCACACACACAAAATAAAATAGAAAGCAAAACAGAAAACCTAGGTATGACTGGAAGAAGTGTTTTCTAAAGCACATGTGTTGTAGTGACCCCAGATCTATCATCAAGTCAATCTGATGCTTTTCCACTGAGGTTGCAGAGGGTGGTGTCTTGTTACTTTCCTATTGCTGTGATAAAACACTATGCAGAGCCAACTTAAAGAAGAAAGCTTATTCAGGGCTTATGGTTCCAGAGATAAGAGTCAATGATGGGGGGTTGAAAGCAACAGAGACTTATGGGGGACATCTCATTCAAACTACCACACTTTATTCCCTGACCTCCATAGTCGCATGACCATATCATAACATAGAAGTTAGTACCAGAAGTGGGGTATTGCTGTGACAGACCCGACCATGTAGTTTTCTTGGAGTATTGTGAAAGACTTCAGGACTTTGGACTAGAAAGGTAGTTGGACACTGCAATCATAGCTTATTGATTATAAGAGTAGAAGCTTGGAAGACAGTAGTGCTGAAAGCTAGGTGGACTTTGGAGCCCTGGCTCAAGAGGTTTCATAGAGGAACAATATTATCAATTGGGCTGGAGATGGTTCTGAGGTATGTTAGCAAAAAGAATGTGACTGCTTTCTGCCCTTGTCTTAGGAATTTGCCCAAGGCTCAATCTAAAATTAATGAAGTAAATTTTTGGTGGGGAGACTCCAAGACAGCCTCATATTGATTCTGTTGCACAATTATTAATAATCACCATTACAGGTCTACAATGAAAAGGAGTGAGTGGGGAGGAAAGAAATATAAAATATACAGTTTGGACAGGAAAAGGACACTGGTAAGCTAAATGTCACAGACAGGCTGGAGAGGTATCTCAGTTGTTAAGTGCTCATACTGCTCTTCCAGAGGACCCAAGTTTGATTCCACACCAAGCTGCTTACAGCTACTTGTAACTCCAGTTCTGAGGTATCTGATGCCTCTAGCCTCCAACGGTACCCATACTCACATGTACATACTTGTGATTAAAAATAATCACAGCCTTGTGTGAGGCTGTCATTGTCAAGGAGATTAGTGCCATTAAGGAGAGGCCAAATCTGTGTCACAATAAAGGAGGGGGTAAGATCCCACCCAGGTAAGCTTCTAAGGAGTGAAAGGAAAATCCTGGTACCCACCCGTGGGGCATGCCCTGGTAGTATTTTCCCAGAGTAAAATGCACACGATATTTCTACAATGGCTGGAGATGACCCCACAGGCACCATCCTATCTAAAACACTGCATTCACCAGTTGGGTAGAGAGAGATAGAGGTGTAGAGCACTTGGCATGGGCAGCAGCTAGAGCTCCATCAGCTACTTTGGAGGAGAAGGTGAAAACCATGAGCAAGGAGGTGACATGGAAAGAGCCCTGGAGAATGCCACACCAACTGTGACACCACCCTCCGTGCTTCCTGTGCTTGAGACAAAACTGTTTCTTTTAGCATCTGCTATTGTGGGCTTGTTTATGCAGCTGAAGCTAATCACAGGGCCACTAAATGGCACTGGCGAGGCACAGTATGACAGTGCAGTTTCTCAAAAAAGCACCTTCCAACTCTTGTCAGCATCCCTGTCACACCCTGTCTCCATGGTGCACTGTGACCCCTCAAGCCCTAGGATCCTAGGTCAGAGCATCTGGAAGTGTACCTGTCCACCGAGAACTCAGAGGTAGCTCTCAGGACCCACACACCCACTGCTTGTGGAACCTTCCTTCCAAGCTTAGGGATCAGATGTAATGGCTGGGGCCCTGGGAGCCAAGGGCTTGATTCAGTTCTTATAGTGTTTTGTCTGCATGTATGCCCTCAGGCCAGAAGAGGGCATCCGATCTCATTACAGATGGTTGTGAGCCACCATGTGGTTACTGGGAATTGAACTCATGACCTCCGGAAGAGCAGCCAGTGCTCTTAACCTCTGAGCCACCTCTCCAGCTCTAGTTCTTACTTGTGTGTTTCCAACTCCATTAGCCTAAAGGGGAAAATTATTCTTACTTCATTGTTTTTAGAGAAATCAATCAGAAATTTGCTCGGCATCCAGTGGTGTCCAGAAGTGACAGTGGACTGTGCCGGGTCAGGATTCCAGGCCTGCCTTTGATTTGGCTCTGGCCCTTCCAGGATGCCTGTTCCACAGAAAGAATGAACAGGCAGATGGCTCTGTGACACACACACAAATCTTCTTAAACTGTTCCTACTTGAGACCCCTTTTCACCTAAGAAGGGTGTGTGTGTGTGTGTGTGTGTGTGTGTGTGTGTGTACAGGCATGAAATGTGTGCATGCACATGTTCATACTTTGTGTGAGTGTGGTTGTGTATATGCCTAGTGCATGTGTGGAGGTCACCTTATTTGAGATAAGGTTTTTTGTTGTTGTTGTTATTGTTTTCTATCTCATAAATCCAGACTAGCTTGTCTGCAAGCTTTCAGGGATTCTCCTATCCCTCTCTGTCTCCCATCCTCTTACAGGAATGCAGAGAATGCAGACATTTGACTGAGAGCCTAGCTTTTGTGTGGGATCTGGGGACTCAAATTCAGATACATGATGTACAACAAGCATTTTACACACTGATCCATCTTTCCAGACTTTACCTAAGGAATTTTATGCAACCCTATGTTTTGTGACACTGCTCCTGGGAAGAAGTGGGCAAACATCTACACTTCTCAGATAGAGAACTGATGACAGACCAAAATAACAAGATCTCTAAAGTGCAACTTGGTGAAGCAATGCATTTGTTGTAGAGACTTGAAAGAGCTGCACCAGCCCCAAATGACACACACACAGATGCTGTATTTGATATAAAGCTGTTGGCCAGATTCTTGTTTCATATCTGCTGGCTCTGTCTTAAATATTAACCCATTCCTATTAATCTAAGTATTTCCATGTGGGTTTATCTTACCAGAGAGAGGGACTAGTGTTTTCTCTGTGTCCACCATCTTTAATATCCTCCCTCCTACTTCTTCTCTCCTCCTAGTCTCCTAGTTCCACCTATCTTGCTTTCCTATTGGCCAACAGTGCTTTATTCATTAACCAATACAAGAAACATGTTTACAGAATGACATCCCCCATCAGGCAACAGAAAGCAGACTGTGACACTGAGAGTAGCTTGAGCATAGGAGACCTCAAAGACCATCTCCGTGGTAACATACTTCCTCCAACAAGTCCACTCCTACTCCAACAAGGCCCCACCTCCTAATAGTGCCACTCCTTATGAGCTTCTGGGGATCAATTACATCTAAACTACCACAGTTAATACTGACCTTCAACAGGACCTTCAACATAAAGACCAGCTCCTGGCCAGGTCTGTGAGGAGTCCCTATAGGAAACAAATTGAGCTGGGAGACTCATTTTAACTGTAGGTGGTGCCATCCCATGGGCTAGGGCCTGAGATGGAATGAAAAGGAAGTGAGGTAGGCTCGAACATTCATCTTTCTCTGCTACCTGACTGGATTCAGTGTGACCAGTGAATGTTTCATGGGCCTGCCACAACGCATTTGTATCGTGGCAGACTGTACCCTTGAACTGAGCCCTAACAAATCTGTCTTTCTCTCTCTCTCTCTCTCTCTCTCTCTCTCTCTCTCTCTCTCTCTCTCTCTCTCTTTCTCTCTCTCAAAGAGCATATGGGCATTTTGTCTACATGTCCATCTGCACACCAGAAGAAGGTGTCAGACAGCTGTAAGCTGCTGTGTGGGTGTTAGGAATTGAACTCAGGACCTTTGGAAGAGCAGTGAGTACTTTTAACCACCAAGTCATCTTTCCAGCCCCAAATATGTCTTTTTAAAAGTTGCTTTTGTCATGATGTTGTCACAGCAATAAGAAAACTATGGTGGTTTGAATGAGGACGACCCCATTGATTAATATGTTGGAATGCTTACTCCCCACTTGGTGGAACTGTTTGGGAAGGAGGTATAGCCTTGTTGTAAGAGGTACGTCACTGGTGATATGTCACTAGGAGGCATCTCATGCTTGAAACTTTGAGGCTTCAAACACCCAGGACAGGCTCAGTCTCGGTCTCTGCAACTTGCAGAACAGATGTGAGTTCTCAGTTACTTCTCCTGCACCATGCCTGCCTGCTGCCATGCCTCCTGCCATGATGATAATAGAGTAACCCACTGAAACTGTAGGCAAACCCCTAATTAAATGCTTTCTTTTATAAGTTGCCTTGGCTGTGGCAGAACAGAGCAGTAGCTAAGTAACTAACAGTAACGGAAACAGATTGTGACCCCAGCTTTGCTGGATAAAATGAAGGCGATTGTTGGTGCTAAGCAAGTGACACCTGATCTTGGTCCTGAACGAAGTGTCTGGTTTTAAGTCTGCTCGTCTATCCTGTGTGAACTGGCTTCAGTTACATGTACTGAGGTTCAGAATGGGCAGTTACAGCTGCATGCCCTGGGGAACAAATGCTGTGCCCATGAGGCCCTAAGTGCCACAAGGAAGATCTCCAGTTTATTCAGTCCAGGTCCCCAGCCTAGAGAATGGCACTGCCCACTTTCAAGATGGGTCTCCCCATATCTGTCAAGTCTCTTTGCAATCGCCCTCACAAACAGGCCCAGAGATATTTTCTACTTGGTTCTAAATCCAATCTAATTAACCATCATACCTACCAAATGAGCAGATAATGCTAGAATAGCTTCTAAATTACAGATAAAAAAACGGTGTGAATTGACATAATAAAGAATAAAGATTTACATGTGGGGTGAAGATAGAACACAATAGCTAGTTCAGGGACAGAAAGGCACATGCATGCATATGAATAAATGGTCTAGAAGTTTTTATATGACATATAGTAAGTAGAGCTGGTAATATGCCTCAGGTGGGTAGTGTTTTCACCTAGCACGATCGAGACTCTCTGTTCTCCCCTAAACACTACAAGAAACACATGCTTGTAATCTCAACAAGGAAGTAGGGAAGTAGAGGCAGGAATATCAGAATTTCAGGTCATCCTCAATTACATAGCAAATTCGATGCCAGCCCAGGCTAGATGAGATCCTGTGTCAAAAATAAAGTGCCCAAGGTATATGATCTATCAATGATTCAAGAGACTGTACTGTAACGGCCATGTGTCCAGCTGACCCTCACAAAGCTCTTGTGCTGACTCTTTGCAGGGAGCCCTGGTTGTAATTGGCCTTTATGAAGGGGGTCCACACACATATGATGGGAGACATTCTGACCCAAGCAAACAGGCAAGATGGAAACAAAACAGTGGGGTTATTAGACAGGTCTCTTGCTGTCCGGTGATTCCTAAATTAGAGACTGCTTTTATTAATTCAGTTTTGATTATTATTATTTAAAAGATATCTAGGGTCTGGATAGATGGCTCAGTAGTTAAGAAACCCAGGGTTATATTCCCAGTACCAGTACCTATGTTGGGGGGTTTGCAACCTCCAGCTCCAAGGAGACCCAACACCTCTGGTCTCTGAGAGCACTTGCACTAATGTGTGAATAACACACACACACACACACACACACACACACACACACACACACACACACACACACACACACTTAAAAATGTAATCAATCTTTAAAGAAACCTGTATATGCCCTGACACATATATGGAGGTCAAAAAACAACTTTGGGTCGGTCCTCTCCTTCCACCTTGTTTGACCCAGGGTCTCTTTGTTGCTCTCCACTGAGAATGCTAGTCTGGCTGACCCATTAGCTTCTAGGAATCCGCCTGCCTGTATCTGCCGTCTCACTATAGGAATACTGAGATTACAGACACATGTAGTACAGCATCAGTTTTACATGGCTGCTGGGGATTGAACTCAGGTCCTCATGATTGCAAGGCAAGCACTTTACCCACTGAGACATCTGCTTAGCCCCTGGAGACTGTTTGTAAATGGAACACCTTTTCTGCATATTGGTGGTGCTATTTGCAGTGTGACGGCTTTAGTGCTCTTAAGTTTCATTGGCATTTATCATTAACATTTTCTCTATCACTGACGTAAGTCTCTCCAGTTCACAAAGCACTAAGCCACAGCTTGATTCATGACATCTGCCAACATTTGCAAAGCATGTGCTCCTGTTGGGACCCCTGCCAGAGCTGTTTGTGTCTGAGCATGGGCCCTAACAGCCAGCCTCTGCCACTGTCCTCTGTAGACCAGCTACACAAGCCATAGGGAAAATACAAAAGAAGGGATTTATTCAATGTGGTTGCTATGTTGGGGGAAAGGAACAAACAGATCCCACAGCCCCCACGTTCATCTTCTAGGTACTGACAGGAGGTTTGGATTTAAATAGAGGGCAAGAGGTACACAGAGCCAAGCAGTCTTGTCAAGGTGTCTTGCCTCACCAGTCATCACTGTCTCGGCTCCAGCTTCCCCTACAAGGGTGGTCTGACAAGCTGTCAGAAATCTGAATTCCGTTCCCTGGAGACAAGCTGCTCCTCTGGCTGACACCAGGCTTCAACCTCATCCTTTGAAATATCTCAATTTCAGAACCTACCTGAATACCCAGGAAAGACTATTATGATATAACAAAAGCCTCTCAAATTATGCTTTCTCCAACATGACCAGACCCTGCTTTCAGATAATAGATGTTCCCCCAAACAACCCATCTAGCCAATCTAAACTTCCCTGGCTCCTCTCAGGAACTCCCAAACAGACTCCAGATAAGTTCCCCAGCCTGACTATTGCCTATTCTTAAGGATGCAATCCCTTCCTTTTCCCTAGAATCTCTCCTCCTTTCTCTGGTCTTGGGACTTCTCTTCCCAACTATCAGTACAACAAACCTAACAGTTTCAAATGTACATCAAAGATAAATTTTTTCAAAACTCCTTAACTTTACCTCTGTCCCTAGTAGGCAGGATTTCAAATCAACTACAGATTACTGCAGCATCTCCAGCCTCAGCCCCAGCTGTTTCTTTGGAATCTACATCCTGGTCCAGCCTCACAGACTATACCTCCTTACCCTCAGAGAGTTCCACAGAACCTGAGCATCGACTGACACAGCCTGCTCTTTCTGACTTTGACTAGCAATCCAGATTTCCTGGGTCCCCTAATGACAACATCTCAATGTCAGTGGCCTGGTGGTGGTGGCACACACCTTTAATCCCAGCACTAGGGAGGCAGATGCAGGTGGATCTCTGTGAGTTCGAGACTAGCCTGGTCTACAAAGCAAGTTCCAGGGCTCCAAAGCTACACAGAGAAACCCTACCTCAAAAAACAAAACAAAACAAAAACAAAAACAAACAAACAAAAACAAGAAGAAGAAGAAGAAAGAAGAAGAAGAAGAAGAAGGAGGAGGAGGAGGAGGAGGAGGAGGAGGAGGAGGAGGAGGAGGAGGAGGAGGAGGAGGAGGAGAAGAAGAAGAAGAAGAAGAAGAAGAAGAAGAAGAAGAAGAAGAAGAAGAAGAAGAAGAAGAAGAAGAAGAAGAAGTTGGAACGATGTCCACTTACCCAACACAGAACAACCCAAGACTAAAACAAAAATGTTTCGTTTGAAGGGACTCTAGCCAGCCCAAGCATGGCAAACATGGCTGTGGTTGGCCTTCACCTTCTCCCCCTTCCCCCCTGCCTTGCTAACAACTGTTAATTACATTCCCAAAGCTGGCCACCAAGGTCTATTCATTTATTTGGCCACTTCTTCCTCCTGAGGCTGACTACCAATATCCAGCTATCAAAGTATTGAAATCCACCAATCAAAAGCCCCCTTTGGTTGCCCTAATTATCATGCCCAATTACAATTTAACATCCCATCCTAACACAGGCTTTCCCCTTTACCTTTATAAATGGCCATTTGCCTACGGGTCACATCTGTCTCCCGTCTATCCAGGGGCAGCTCTTTGTCACTTCAGGACAGATACCCCTACCCCCTCTCCCTTGTCCTCAGTCTCCTGTCTCTTATTCCCTGCCCTTTGTCCCCCTGGGGCAAATAAATCTTGTGCTGAGAACTTGGTTTTGGGGCGTCTTGTGCTGAATTCTGGTCCCGTCATCCTTAGGACAAGATTCCTGGGAAATTCCAACTTTCAGGCCCATTGTTTCAGTGATCTGATAGCCAAAGAGGGTTTTGTGTGACACCATTCCTGGGGAGACAGGAGCAAATACCTACTCACATTCAGGAACTAACAAGGGACCAACGTAAAGATGCCATCAAAGGCAGGTTTGAAGAGCCACAGTTTTATTGGGGTTACTTACAAAATATGGGTAAAGGTTACTTAGAGGAGCAGCAATGACTCAATGACAGCTGCATCACCAAAGCCCACCCCAGCACAGGTGACAGACAATTTATAAAGGTGGATACTTTGGGGTATACCACACAACCTGCAGGCAGCCCCATAGGTTGGAGTGTGTCCTTTCCCAGTGGCTCGGTTGGTCTGAGCCTCTTCCAGGCACATCAGCTTGTCTGAGAGTCTATGTCACAGCTGGTCTTATCTGAGAGTGACTCACACTCACAAAAGTCTTTACAGTTACATACCTGCTCCGGAAGGGAGGGACCTAGTGAATCTGGTCAGTTTCCGGGACTTCCGGACTACCTCCAAGATGGAAGATTTTAACCTTAGAGGAGAGTGACACACAACTGAGGTACCAGGGTTTCTTTAGAGCAGTAGTTCTCAACCTTCCTAATGCTAGGATCCATTAATACAGTTCTTCATGTGTGGTGACCCCCAACCATAAAGGCATTTTCATTGCTACCTCATAACTGTAATTTTGCTACTGTTATGAATCATAATGTAAATCTGATATCTGATATGCAGGATATCTGATATGTGACCCCCTAAAGGGATCAAAATCCACAGGTTGAGAACCATTGTTACATGCCAGGAGGGTTACAGGACCAGTTGCTGGTAAGACACTGGGCCCAGCAGATGGCAAGCCTGTGGTAGCCCTTACTATCAATGTTGAACAAGGGTCATTTAGTTATAGTCACAGGACATAACATGCAGATGGTAGCCAGTGTGCAAAATAAAGGTACTCATTTATTATTGTTGTGAGAGCAGGGACCACCAGACATTCAACATTGGATGGGAGAAGCCATCTTCAGGGCACTGAGCTAACATCACCAAGGAAAGCAGCCCTGCCCCCACCCAACAGCAAAGGACAGTGGATCCTCATCTCGAGGAGCATCGGTCCTGGCTTGTGGAGATGGGAGATGTCTGCTCACCTCTGTCTGTGCCTGTGGCCTCAGAATCCCTGCTTTGTCTGATTGGCCCTATCTGCCCTGGTGGCTGTCATCTTGTGATGTTGTCTGCTCTAGTGATTGCTGTCTTGTCTCTGAGGCCATCTTCCCTGGTGGCTGTCTTGTCACAAAGGCCCTGTCTGCCCTATCTGGTGACTTCTGTCTTGTGATGATGGCCCTGTTTTGTCTTGGCAGCTATAGTTCCCTCTTGGTGTCTCCTCTACTCCTCTCATTTACCTTCGAGGGTGGATGTTACAAAACATCCTTTATTAAAATCCATTTATCCTAATGCTTTTAGGCAGCATTAGAAATCATGGTTTAAAGAATAAACCTAGAGACGGTAGACAAAATAGAAAATGTCTCCCAGTGAAATTTCACCTAAAAGGTGCCACTTTCTAGTCTTCTGCCTAACCGTGGATCACAGCCACAAAGTCTCCGGGACCTGTGTAGTGGCATCTTGCCTTGCCAGTGAACTTGTAGTGGTGACCACACCCTTTGGGCGTGGTTTCAGGTGCAGATGTGACCCCTTAAGAGAGAGGAGGGGCTAGTACCCATGCTTTCTTGGGTCACAGAGAGCATTGGAAGGGCAGAGAACGCATCTTCTGGAGCAGGAAGGCCACAGCAGTTATTTACTCCTATCTGTGTAAGTTCTTCTCCCAATAAAACACCTATTTATTATTTATCTTGAGTCTGGTGAACTCATTTAAACCCCACTTCCAGACCTGCATCAGGAAAGGTCATTTTCATATGTCTCTTTATAAGGTACTCCCAGAAATCAACCAAGAATAGATTGAAAACAAAGAAACAGTCAAGGCAAGGTGGTGTACATCTCAGAGCTCAACACTTGGGAGGCAAGAGGCAGGCCTATCAATCTTTGTGAGCTCCAGGCTAGCCAGGTCTACATAGTGAGACCCTGTGTGTTGTTTTAAATGAGAATAATGGCCCCCATAGGCTCATGTATTCTAATATTTGGCCCCCGGTTGTTGGAACTGTTTGGTAAAGGTTGACAAGTGTGACTATTTGGGATGAGGTGTGGCACTGCCATTGGGCTGTGAGGCTTCAAAAGCCCACATCATTCTCACTTCTTCCTCTGTCTTGTGCTTGTGGCTCAGATATGCGCTCTCAGCTGCTGTTCCAGCATCACACCTGCCTGCTGCCATGATGGCCATAACCCTCTGCAACTGTAAGCAAGGCCCCGATTAAAGGCTTTCATTTATAAGTTGCATTGGTCATGGTCACAACAATAGAAAAGCAATTAAGACACCTCTGTCCCAATAAATAAATAAATGGATAAATAAGATAAAAGCAAGAAACAAAATTCTGATATTAGGATTTGGGTGGATAAAAATAATTCTGCTTCTGAGCAGGTCTTCCAGGTAGGGAAGAAAACTCTGCATAATTTAGCCAGAGTAGGTCTGAAGGCATGCTGCTGGTGGAGTTTGGGGGTCCCTAGCCCCCAGGCAGATACTGCTCTACTGGATATGGAGAAGGTCACACTGAGGGCGTCTCATCTTTACTCTCTCTGACCTATGGGCACTTGCCAGCTCCTTAGAATCCATGAGGGGTTCCTGGGGCAAAAGCTGAGGAAGTTGCCCTTGTGACTGGAGGCCTCCTACATAGGACCAGTGAGTGATTCAGACATGCTGGGTTACAGATATCCAGCAGGCCAGTTAGGACATCAGAGCCACACAAACTTGACTTCATCCTCTATTGCAACACAATGGGAACTGTATTACAACACTGCCAGAAACCCCAGAATAACACTAATCAATCAGAATTCAGTGTGTGACCATCTTGCTGAATCAGAACCTATAGGCACACCATATATTCCATTAAAAAATACTATTAATGTGTCTGTGTGTGATTATTGTATATGTGGGTGCACCGGATATGGCCCGAGTGTGGAGGTCAGAGCACAATTTTCAGGAGTCAGCTGTCTCCTTTGGCCTCAACTTTTGGGGTTTTGAGAACTGAAGGAAGTCAGGTTGCTAGGCTTGTGAGGCAAGTAAGTGCCTTTACTCACTGGCTACCTATCCACCTTTTAAAAATTTACTTTTTTATTTATTATTATTACTATTATATTTTTTTTCGAGACAGGGTTTCTCTGTGTAGCTTTGGAGCCTGCCCTGGAACTAGCTCTTGTAGACCAGGCTGGTCTCAGACTCACAGAGATCCTCCTACCTCTGCCTCCCGAGTGCTGGGATTAAAGGCGTATACCACCACCACCCAGCATCCTATTACACATTTAAGATGAGAGATAGGTAAAGCAGAAAATGAAATTGAAAAACCAAATTATGTTGCCCTTCCTAATAGCCCCCATGGGCCAAGTGTAACCTACCTGCTGGCTCTGTAAAGGGGAAGAGGGTGGAGGCAGAGGGGCGAGGGTTCAAATGTGTTCCAACAGACCCACCCCTTCTCTGGACCCGCCTACTCAGGTTTTTGTCTTGCTCAGGACAGGAATGGCACACCCTCCTTCAGCCACGTGTCCATGTGGGCAGGTAGTTCTCAAGGTTGGCCCTGACCTTGGCTTGCTCAGCCCAGATTTTTTTTTTTTTTTTTTGGCCCTTCTTGGCCAGTTCAAATGAAAACTCTCCACCACTGACATTTGGTCAGTGCTTCAGTCCCACCCTGGGTACAGCCAGCCACCGGTGTCACCCTCAGACACGAGGGATACCCTAATCAACAGATATCTGACCACCGCAGAGCAGTTCTGTCCCTCCAGCCACTAGAGACACTTTGATCATACAGACTCCAGCAAGCAAGTAGGTCACAGCACCTGTGCCCATCCTTCAGTCCATTCAGCCAATGAACCCCAGGCTCCAGGAGGAACCCGGCTTGAGGATGGCCAGCCAGATAGCTAACATTTATAGTTATTTTTCACTTCCTTGTCAAAGGTGCAAAACCCTATGCTCGGAGAATAAACCATAAGTACTTCAAGTTGGATTGGTCCGTGTCTCCTCTCACATCCGGGACCAGTGGGCAAAAGGCTTTTGCGAGCCGGCGGAGCTGGGGAGGAAAAAGTGTACTGATGACAGCTACAACACACCAGCGCACCAAAGGCACCTAGAGGTTCTTGGTAGGAGCAGAGCACAGCACACGACCCACGTGGTTGACATCCTGAGAGTCTGGAAGCCAATCGGCCACTGGGGGTGGGGGTGGGCTGTCCCAAACCCAGGCTCAGCAAGCTGAAGGGTGTTTTATTTATTTTTTCTGGCTGTTGGTGGTGGAGCGCGCCCACATGCACCAGGGGCTAGAGCGGCGGCGTGCGCATGCGCACGGGGGGGGTGTCAGAGGCGAGGGACAGACCTGCCAGCCTGGCTAGGGGCAGCCTACTGTGCCTTTGTGCTGTTGCCTCACCGGGCCATCCTTCTCCAGGGCTGTGGACCACAAGTGTTGCATTGCTCTAGCCTCCAGAAAGATGGCAGGTTCGCCGCCCTAGGCTTTAACCACTTGCAGCTGCAGCCTTGGCAGCAATTACCTGGGATTTCCTATGCTGAGCGCTGGTAGTGTCTGCTACCGCTACAGTCCTGATCTCAGGTACTGTAGCTTGGCTGCCCGGGCATCTTCAAGTTAGCAGTTCAACCCACTTCACTCATAATGATAAAGATCAAATGTAGTCAAGAGTTGGGATTGATGGTACGCACCTGCAATCCCAGCATTTGGGCAGCCCTTGTCTCAAAAACAAACAAGAAATCTAGACAAGGGAAAGCCAACGGAGAAGAGGCAATTGGGCCTAACACTGCAGTCCGGATGGATGGTTCCAGAAAGTCCCGAAGAGCCAGAGTAGTCTGCTGCTTATACAGCCAGTAAGGAAGGGTCTGTGGCCAAGGTGTTGCCACCAATCCCCGTACAATCCTTGGGGACAAAGCGAGAAAATCTTGCAATCAATCAAAGATCTCTGAGGGTGACTGTGAAGTGTTCACAGCAGCTGATCTGGTATGGGGACAGTCCTGCCAGCTGCACAGGAGCACTAGAGAAGGGGCCTGTTAATTACGGAGTTAAGTCACAGAGAGAGAGACTGTGTGTGTATGGGGGTGTGGGGGGCAGTGTCTTAGCTTACTTAAAGGAAAAATAAACATTAAAAGAATGGCTACTGGCAAAGGCCTAGTGTAAATTAACAGTGCTTTAATGCCACTTTTAGCCAAATACCCTTGGGGAGCGTCAGGTGGTTTTATCTGTCTCAATAGGTGGTGGATTAAATGTCTTTTAATTTCCTGGGCAGCAGCCCAATGTCCAGTTAGTGTGTTGTCTTTCCCTCTGGATTAGATTCCTCCCTGGGGTGAGTGATTCTACAAACTGGAACACATTGGTGGCGTTACAGCCATCCCTTGGAGTCATTTGTGCATGTAGTGTAGCCCCCGGTTATTCTGTGCGTGTGATGGCTTTTGTAATTAAACACCAAGAGATGAGGGTGCTCCAGCTTAGAGCTTACACTTTTATTTTATAGGTATCTTAAGGCCTCTATGTCCCTTTTAGAGTTGTGGTGCGATTATTCCGGGAGTGTTGCTGTGCAACACAGTCCTCACCTCAAAGGAAATAAGAGATAGCTTATCTATTCTAGTATTCAACTGTGGCCCAAGGAACACAGATTTGGGTTGATGAGAGAGACTTGTTCCCCTGTAAACATGTTTCCGTGAATTTTACTAGATACAGAACAAAGAGCCATACACCAAGGCATTTACCACACATGCACAGGAGGGTCCACTGGTAGGCATGTTACAACAATGTGGGAAATCTCTGTTCTAGGTTTCAAATGCTATCTGGTTACATTCTTTGCTTTTGGATTGCTAGAAGCTAGTGGTTTGCTAAGAATAGATTGTAAAAGTGTTTTTGTTGTTGTTGTTTTTTGTTGTTGTTTATATTCTGAGACAGGGTGTCTCTGTGTAGCTTTAGCTATCCTGGAACTAACTTTGAAGATCAGGTTGGTCTCAAACTCACAGAGATCTGCCTGCCTCTGCTTCCTGAGTGCTGCCATTAAGGGTGTGTGCTATCACGCCTAGCTGTAAGAGTTTTGACAGTCATGGGATGTTAGGTCAGATGTGGGAGCTGAGTGGTTTTCAAAGGGACTCAAAAGGCACCCCCTTCCAACCATAACTGGGTCTGGATCTGTAACACTCCAGCTCTCTACAATTTTAGGGTTCTAGTAAGCTGTTCATTGCCTGTTCTGTATCTGATCAGTATTTCTGTGGATATTGGTGAAGCTATTCAGGATGATGATGAGGATGTACACACACACACACACACACACACACACACACACACACACACACACGTATAATATTCAGGATGTCTCAGAACACAAGCTTCCACCAATCCCAAAGCCAGAAGGCCATCAGATAGCATCTGAGACCTACAGCAGAGCCTTCCCTGCTTTGCTGTGATTTGCCTGTCTTCTGTTCCTACCAATATATTTGAAAGTGCCTTGATTTAAGACTTTCTGTTCTGTGGCTATAAAAACCTTATAAAATGGTTCCCATGGTAGAACATTGATATTTAGGGTAACTTGAGCCCATATTTCTGGGTCATAGTCATTCCTATTTGGCTCCAGGTTAAATCTTTATTCTCTTTGAAGTGTGTTCCCTTTGAGCTATGTTCTGGTTTTATTTGGATTTGTTGAGTAGCCTGTCCCACAGAATACCAGGTTGCTGGTGAATATTCTTTAATAAGTAGAACCCATGTCTTAAGGACTGCCTGGGCGAAGTCATATTTTAATCTTTCTGTGGGGTTGGTGGGTGACAGATACAGAACATTAAGCTTAGTTACAGGAAGAGGGATGAGGGCCGGGCCCCACAATGACTCTTGCACCTGTGAGCACAGTGCTGTGAACACTGACCATGGGCCAGTATCAACTGAGCCATGATCCCTACCCCTGCTGTCTCCCAATGAACCTTTGTGAAAAAGAAGAGAATGTCTTTGGGGTGAGTGTGGGAGGACACATATGACATCCAGGTGGTTGCTGAGGCAATGTTCCCTGGACAGGCACGCCAGCTCGGCACTGTTGAGTGGGAAGGACAACACAGGTTGTCAACACCTTCTAGAATCGAGATGCACATCTTTCAGGGAAGCAGCCCAGGAAATGAGCAAAAGAATCTGTGAGGATTCAGGCATTATGCTGGCCTGCCCTGTCACCTGGCAGAATGCACTCAGGCAGTACTCTGGCCAGTCCAGGGTTCCATGAGTACTAGTCTGCAGGCAGGTGTAAAGGACCCCTTTAAAAGACAGACCCCTGCCCACTTATGACCTCTTTGCTCTTTTTGCTCTCTTTCCAGCTCTTCTCTCTCTCTCTCTCTCTCTCTCTCTCTCTCTCTCTCTCTCTCTCTCTCTCTCTCCCTCCCTCCCTCCCTCCCTCCCTCCCTCCCTCTCTCTCTCTCTCTCTCTCTCTCTCTCTCTCTCTCTCTGTGTCTTTTCTTCCCTTCTTCCCCCATCTCTTCTGTTCCTGGTGCCTCTATGTGTCTTCCCTTCTCCCTCACTCCCTTTTCTAAATAAACTCCTCATTTTAGCTCTATCTGTCTGGCATATCCCTCTGCCTCGGTCACCCTCACCTGCTATGGAACCTGCTATGCTCTCCCACGTGGTCCCTTACCTTGGGATCCCCACTCGGTACAACACCCGGCTTTCTCCTAAAACTGCTAACAAAAGAACAACAGAATCCATGGTGGCATTTCTGGTGCAGTGAAACACTAAACATTTTTACTACTAATAAAAAGATCTCGGGCTAGGTAAGGGTGGCAGGGACGTCTGTGGGTCAACTGACCAAGTGCTTGCCTTGTACGAATGGGGACCTGAGTTCAAGCTCAGAACCCATGATAAAATGCTTAGCATGATGGCACATGCTTGTAATCCCAGCACCTAGGGGTAGTTGGGCTTGCTGGCTAGCCAGAGGCAAGTTCCTGGGTGCTGAGAGACCCTGTATCAAAAAGCAACACAAATGGCTCACCAAGGAATGACACCTAAAGTTTCTCTCTGTCCTACACACACACACACACACACACACACACACACACACACACACACACACACACACCTACAAACACAAAGTGAATGTTGTCCTTTGCTACCTAGGGTTTTAGCTTACCAGATATAGTCCTGTCCAATCCATCAGGAAACCACTGGATGATGTCATTTAATTTATCAGCCCTTTGAGATAAAACTTGAAGGTCTCAAAATCTTGTATACATTTTTGTAAAGACACATAAGTGTATCTTGGGTGTGTCTTAGCCTGTCATTGAGATCCTTTTCTTCTATTAATCTACTTGCTTAAATTTTCATTAAAAGCCTAATAAACTCCAACCTGTTTCATGTTGATCTGACCCAAAATTGTTTTCTACAGCATAGTCAGGACCCCCAGCTTCTTGGATCTTGCTATCCCATCCATTCTGTTAGTCTGGGTCTTTTTATTGGGTTTATTGGGGAATTGAAAGCATTGATATTGAGTTATTAATAAGCAGTGTTTGTTGAGTCCTGTTATTTTTTGTAGTGTGTGTGTGTGTGTGTGTGTGTGTGTGTGTGTGTGTGTGTGTGTGTGTTTCCCCTCTTTTGATTTGCTGGTCTCTACAGATGATAAGAAAATTTAAGTAACACCCTGCATCCTGTCTGACCACCAAGTATTAAAACTTGATATCAACAACAACAGATAGTTACAAACTCATGGAAACTGCAACTCACTATTGAAAGAAAAAAGTGAGTCAATACAGAACTTAAGAAAGAAATTACAGACTTTCTAGAATTGAATAAAAATGAAAACACAGCATACCCAAGCTTATGGGACACATTGAAGGAAGTCCTAAGGGGCAAGTTCGTAGCACTAAGTGACAATATCAAAAAACTGGAGAGATCTCATACTAGCAACTTCATAGCACACCTGAAGGCCCTAGACCAAAAATACAAAATCACATCCAAAAGGCGTGAGTAATCAATAAAACAGAAGCAAACAATACAAAGGATGGATGAAACAAAGAGCTCTTTGAGAAAAGCTAGATTGACGAACTTTCAGCCAAATTAACCGAAACGCACACAGAGAAGATCCAAAGTAACAAAAATTAGAAATGAAAAGGGGTGGGGAGGACAGCAACAGACACTGAGGAAATCCAGAGAACCATGAGGACATACTATAAAATCCTGTACTCCACCAAGTTGGAAAATCTAAATGAAATAGTGTTCTTACTACTACCACTTACCAAAGTTAAATCAAGATCAGACAAAAAATTAAAGGGACCTGTAACCCCTAGTTAAATAGAAGCAGCCATTAAAAGTCTTCCAACCAAGAAAGCAGGGCCAGATATTTCAGCACAGAATCCTACCAGACTTTGAAAGAAGAGTTAACATAAAAACTTCTCAAATTATTCCACCAAATAGAAGCATAAGCAATATTGCCCTGTTTGCTTTATGAGGTCACAGTTACCTTGATACTCAAACCACATAAATACCCAACAAACAAAGAGAATTGCAGACCATTTTTTCTTATGAACACATATGTAAAAATTTTAATGAAATATTTGAAAACCAAATCCAAGAACACATCAAAAAGATCATCTACAATGATCAAGTAGGCTTCATCCCAGAGATGCAGGCATGGTTCAACATTCATAAATCAAGAAACATAAACATAGGTTGAAAGATAAAAACTACATGATCATCTCATTTAGTGGAGAAAGGGCTTTGGACAAAATCAAATACTCCTTCATGAAGATAAAAGTCTTGGAGAGATTAGGGGTACAAGCAACATACGTCAACACAATAAAGGCCGTTTACAGCTAGCCCATAGCCAACATCTACTTAAATGAAGAGAAACTCAAGGGTGCTCCACAAAAATCAGGAACAAGACAGGGTCTCCACTTGTTTCATATTTATTCAATGTAGTTCTTGAAATCTTCACTATAGCAATAAGACAACTGAAGTAGCTCAAAAGGATACAAATTAGAAAGGAAGAAATCAAAGTGTCTTTATTTGCAGATGATGTGACAATATACATAAGTCACCCTTAAAAAAATTCCACCAGGAAACTTCCATAGGTGATAAAAGCTTTCATTAAAGTAGCTGGATAAAAAAATTAACAAAAAAAGATTTGTAGCCCTCCTATGTTCAAATGATAAATGGACCAAGGAAGAAGTCAGGGAACCACACCTTTCACAATAGCCTCAAAAAGTATTGTGGGGTAAGAGCCAGAAGGTTAGAGGACACCAAGTAAACAAGACCTTTTAAACACAGCAAGACACACATATGAATCCACAGAGATGAATGCAGCATGAAAATGATGCATGGTTCTGCCCTAGATAGGGTCCTGTGACAGAAGGAGGTGGGAATACATGCTCCTGTCTCTAACCCAGAAGCTTTCTCCAATTGATACCCACTTGCAAATGAAAATCTAGTTTTCTCCAAGGGAGTCTCAGTGGGAAAACAAATTACTCTGAAGGATAGGCCTCGTGCCTAACAGTAGATGGCCAACACAAAATAAACTCAATGGCATCTTTGGAAGACCCTTGTCTCATAATGTTGTCAGGGCATTGTTTTTTCTTTTTCAAGTTTCTCTCCTCACCCACCCTCTCAATCCCTATAGGTCTTTTGCATATATATTTTGGCTTTGCATATATATTTGGCTTTGTGTTTGTATGGAATTCCTGAGTGTGCAAACAAGTGGGTCTCTGAGACCAAATCTGTTTCTTGTGCCTTTTCTTGGGCTCTTGTCCTTTTGCTTATTTTGTACTCTTTCTGTATATTTGTTTTATTTTATTATTATCCTTTTGAAACCAGTTTGTTTTCTAATGAGAGACACAAAGGGGGTCTAGAAGGGAGGGGAGGTAGGGAGGGACTGGGAGAAGAGGGAGGGGAAAATGTAGTTAGGATAATGAGGGTACAATGTCAGCCGTGGGTTTTGTTTGCTTGTTTTACATGAGGGTGAGGGATTTCACACACACACACACACACACACACACACACACACACACACACACACACCCTTACATTTGCCCTGCAAGCAGTTTGCCAATTGAGCAATCTCTTCACTCCTCCAGGAGCCTCTTTCTGAGCCCCAGTGGTTTTTAAGAGCAAGAAGGAAGGCAGAAGTCAGCCATCAGTCCCATGTTCTTCCAGCATGCTGTCCTCTGAATCCCAGATCTCTGTGGCAGACACAAGGAAACAAGGCTGGACCTGTCTGTCTGAATAATCTAAATAAACAAGTCTTCAATCACACTTTCACATTGTGAACTTGGTGACAGTGATGGCCTACTTTGGAGGAGTGAACTAGCAAGGACATGAGCCTAGAATAGACACACTTTCAGGAAGCCCAGCCCTGGAACTTCTCAAGGTTCCACGAGCCACTGCCCCTGCAGAAGGATCAGTCAGAGGGTGGGGGCCTGCGCTGGCTCTCTCATGTGTGCTCTCTGCCATGGCAGGGTGTGGAAGACAGGGTCATGCCTTTATTCCAAGCAACACTAGAATATTCATGTGTCATTAACTCTGAATGAAGGTTTTGTTGAGATGACCTTGAATTCCTGATCCTCCTGCCCCTACCTCCCGTGTTCTGGGATTAGTAGCCAAGCACCCTATTGGCTGTGCTGCATCTGTAGCCTTGCTTGGTTGTCTGGCTATTGGACTCTGACACATCCTCTAAGGCTCTCCACCTCTGGAGGCTGGGTGTGAGCAGGTGATCCTGATGGGTGTACACGTGCTACCATACCATTGCAGGTGGGTGCTGGACTGAAGGAAACCCATGTTCTCCCCTTTGCACAGAGAAGAGGATGCCCACTGCTTGGGATGGCTAATCTTGGTTGTTCATTTGACTCCCTCTGGGATTAACTTAAACCCAAGTGGCTGGGTACACCTGTGAGGGATATTTTTTTTTAATTAAATCATTTAAAGCAGGAAAACTTACCTTTAATCTGGACAATTTTTGTTTGTTTTTTGAGACAGGGTTTCTCTGTGTAGCCTTAGGTGTCTTGGAGCTGGCCTTGAACTCACAGAGATCCACTTACCTAGTGCTGGGATTAAAGGCATGCACCGCCACCATCCAGCTAACCTGGATCTTTTGAGGTGGGAAGGTCCACCTTAAACCTGGGCCACACTTTCTGCTGGCAGCCTGCATAAAAGCCACGAGAAGGAAGCTTTTGCTCTTTGCCTTCTGCCCTCACTCTTGCTGGCAATTTCATCACTCCAATTGGCATTAGAATCCTTGTTCAGGATTCTAGCACTTCCTGAAGACCAGCTGAGACATCCAGCCTTGTAGACTGAACTACTACAGAAGTCTTGGACTCTCCCTTCCTAGAGAGCCATTGTTGGACTAGCTGGACCACAGAGTAAGCCACTATAATAAACCATATATATATATATATGTGTGTGTGTGTGTGTGTGTGTGTGTGTGTATACACATATATATGGATATATATTAAAATATATGTATATATGAACCCCCATGTATATATGCACACACACACACACACACACACACACACACACACACACACACACAGTTCATCTAGAGAACTTTACACTACAATAGTGTATTGACCAATACACTACTGAATGCCAGTTTGACAGGATCTAGAATCGCCTAGAAGATAAACCTCTGGGCATGTCTGTGAAGAAGTTTCTAGATTTAGTTAATCAAGGCAGGTGAGATGGTGAGATCTCTCTAGAAAAGGAGCAGCATTCCTGGGGCCCAGCAATGTCCTGGGACCTTGTTGCTCTGATCAGGAGAAGTGGCCTTCCAGGGTCCCAGTGTGCCCAGTAACAAGAAACCAGAGGCAAAGGACAACTGTGCTATGCTCATTCAGAGATGAAGGAGAGATGGCAGTTCATGGCAGACACAGAATGACATCCAACCTTGCTATGGAGAACAGGCATGGCTTCCAGAGGAAGGAAGGGTGCTAATGCCAGGTTTTGGTCTAAGTTACGGTGTAAGTCGTAGTTGGCAGTTCAATTGTTCTTAAAGCTCCCTGTGAGTGCCCAGCTGAGGAGGGGGCATGGGTCCTGTTTCTGTTGTCCACACATTGAACAGGTTCTAAATGAAAACAGGTTTACTGGGCTCCGGATGGAGCCCTGTTGGCTGACTGCTTGCCTAACATACACAACCCTGGCTCCTATCTACAGCATAACACAAACCAGGTGTGGTGCTTAATCCCAGCATTCAGGAAGTGGAAGCAAGAAGCCAGCAGTTCAAGGTCATTCTTCCCTATATACGGGGTTTGAGGATCACCTGGATAACAAGAGACCCTGTCTCAAAAACATTCAAATGGACGACTGCATGAGTAAATAAATAGGCTTACTTTGGTCTTAGCTTTGTTCTAAGATTGAGAGTGGCATTTTATGGTGTCATTACCAAGTGCTCAGGTGTGCACATGATCAAATGGTGTCAAATACCCTGTGTGGATGTGCATGCATGTATATGTCCCCCCCCCCCCGTGTGTGTGTGTGTGTGTGTGTGTGTGTGTGTGTGTGTGTGTGTGTCCCCATCGTCCCTATAGATCCAGGAGGATTCATATCTGAGGCTCCTCCCAACTAGAATGCATTAAGTCACCTCCTGCTTTGTGCTTCGAAGTTGGGGGTTGATTTCACCACAGGAAGTCTGGGAACAAACCCTATCCTTGGTAGACAGTCACTTTACTGGCCACTAATGCTCAGTTCTGTCCCTGCTATTCCTTTTCACCCCACCACTTGGAATTTTGAAACACACATAAAAAAGCAAATAAACAAAGCAAAAAGAGACACAAACCAGCCCACCGCACAGGAAGCTGGGAATTGCTGAGTAATCACGGAGACCTCAGGGGTGTTTCCAGGGAGCCGAGCAGATGGCCGTGGGTGGCTGGGTGGCCAGGCAACAACACTTCCTGCCTGCTCCACAGAGGCACTAGGTCACCTGGGGACACTGTCTGGGTGTGTCTCTCCTGGGCCAGTCCAGTATTGTACTCTTGCTTGTCCAGGATCCCAGGCTTTCTGGTGTACAGAGGGGCAGAAGGGAGGTGGCTGAGGTTTGTTGGAAGTGGCCATGACTCCTTCAAGGTCACAATCCTACTGGGATAGGAAGCTGCTTGTGTCCCCATGGAATTCACACAGTTCAAGCCTGCTCTGCACTGGGAGGCAGCTGGGGCCTTGAGTGTGCAGCCTCCTGTGACAGACAGCCCAGGAGAACAAGCAGCTACTGCCTCTGCCTGCAGAGCTGTTACCTTTTTGGCTAACACTGGGTGGGATTTCCATGTGCTTCAATGATACACATGCCATCGAGAGAGAGAAAAAGCTGGCCTAGTTCTAGCAATGGCCAAGGAATGAGCCTCTCAGGAAAAGCTGGGTCTTTGTTTGGAAACACCCACACCCTCCCAAGGGAAGAATGATGGCCCCAGACTAGGTGGGGACCCAGCAGGAAGTGGGTGAGCTCTGTCAGGGTTTAAAGGTTCATCGCTACATTGCAATGGACCACACAGAATCACAAGCTGTGTCATGAACCACAGCATGGGGCTGTCATGTGACAAGATGCCACTATGAGAGTCATCAGTGACATCAGTGAAAAAACACAGGCCACAGTAGTCTCATGGGCTCCTCTAGTTTATGAGAGTATTGATGTCAATTAACAGGGATCGATTCAATCAGTGACGTGGGACAAAGACACTACAGAAATCACTTTCCCTTGTGATGAATCCTAGGTAGCTTTGATTGGAAAATAACTTCATAAAGACTGAGAGCCAGCCTGGTGGTGCACACCTGTCCCTCCAGCACTCTAGAGGGGGAGGCAGGAGGATCAGGAATTCAAAGCCATCCTTGGCTACCTATTAGCTTAAGGCCAATATGACCTACAGAACAACCTGTCTCCAAATACAAAACCAAAACACCCCAAAGAGGAAGATAGGGTAGGGAGATGACTCAGTAGGTGAAGGAAGCACTTTCTTGCTGTGCAAACATGAGGACCTGAGTTTGGATCCTTTAGATCCACATAAAGCCAGATGTGGCAATATGTGCCTGTAACCCCAGTGCTGGCTGGGTTGGGGATGAAGACAGGTGGATCCTGGGAACTCATTGACCACATACTCAGGCTGAGACAGCAAGCTCTAGGTTCAAAAGGAACCTCGACTCAAAAGGAAATAAAAGGTGGCAAGTGATGAAAAAGACATCTGAAGTTAACTTCTGGCTTCCACATGTGCACACGCAGAGTACACACCTGTACATACACATGCTTAAACACACATACACACACACACACACACACACACACACACACACACACACACACAAGGTTAGAAGAGAACACAGGGCAATGTTCTCCACTGACATTTTTAGAAAAATATATGGGAAAACTAGATTTGAGTTGGTATTAACATTATAAGTTAAGATAAACGACAAAGAAAAGTAGTTATAAAAAAAAAGTACATTATTGCATCTTCATCTATGTAAGAATTTCTTGGAAATAATGATTTCCATTTCTCCTGAAAAGTGGACAAAAGTCACAAAAAGAAAAAAAAAATCATTAAAACAAGGAAATGTCCTGTGTGGTTGTTGAAGCAAATATAAACAAGAAACTACAGTTTTAAGAATTTTTTCAAGACAGTCTTCTGTACTCCAGGCTGGCCTTGAACACACTGTGTAGCCAACTTGACCTTCTGACTCTCTTTCCTCCACGTCCAGCGTACTGGGATTCTAGGCACGGTTTATGTGTTGGGAATGAAGCCCAGGGATTCATGTATGCTAGGCAAGCACTCTGCCTACAGAGCCACATTTCCAGACCTGAAGACCCTTTCAAAGGGTGAGGATGGCAGAGATGGCGAGGCATTTTCTAATGCTTTAGGTGGTGGTGGGACATGTGCCAGCCTCCAGGCATTCATGGAGGGCATTGTGATGCCCCACCTCCACTGTCCTCTTGTGTTTTCTTCCTAGAAATTCAGAGCTACCCCCGCTGTATGGGGCTGTGAACGGTGGCCATCTGAATAGGGGTGGGAAGGGTCAGAGAACTGGGTGAGCTGAGAGGGAAGAACAGGGCACCACATAGCAGTGTGGAGTATCCACCAGGAAGTGGGGAGGGTGAGCATCTATGGGGTGAACAGGGCATTCAAGAAGCAGTGTGGTGCATCTCTGTAAAGGGCTGGGAAGATGGCTCAGTGGCAAAAGCACTTGCTGCACAAGTGTGAGGACCCGAGTTTAGATCCTCAGCCCCACAGAAATGCTGGATGGTGTGGAGTCTCTCGGTAATTTCAGTGCTGGAAGGCAGAAGTGGGAGGATCCTGGGAGCAAGCTGGTTAGTTAGACACATTAACATACTCGAGTTACTTGAGAGACCCTGACTCAATGAATAAGGTAGAGAACATCAGTTATATGCTCCCATGCACAGCACACACGTGTTTATGTGTATCTGCACACATGGGAAAGTATGTACATACATGTGCACCACACATATCCACATGCCAAAAAGAAAATCATTGTAGAATAGTGGGCCATTAGTGTGGTACTGGGGACCCCCCACAGAGGAAGAGGACCAGACAGGATCTATGGATTGCCACTATCAGTCAGTTTCTACAGAGTCAATAGGCTATTCACAAGGCAGAGTGGACCATCTACATGAACCATAGGCCATTAAATGAAGCATCCATCCATGTGGCAATGTGGACTATCTATATGGAATCATAGACCAGTTAGAGCATCCACATAGCAATGTGGACCATCTATGGAGGACTATGAACCATGCACAGGGAATCAGAGCTTCTACAGGATGTAGCAGGCATCTACATAAGAGCATAGACCTCATTAGGTCTGTGACCTCTCACAAGGCATAGACTTTTCAGGGTGAGGCAAGCATGTACTGTTGGGTTCTGTACTGACAGCGGTGACAGCCCTGTTGCCACAGTTTTTGTCAACTTGACACAAACCTAGACATACCTAGGAAGAGGGGAATCTCAGCTGAGGAATTGCGTCCATCAGATTGGCCTGTGGGCGAGACTGTGGCATGTTTTCTTGATTGCTGATTGACCTGGGAAGGCCCTGCCCACTGTGGGTTGGTGTCACTCCTGGGCAGGTGGGCCTGGGTTGTATAAGAAAGGTAGGTGAGCAAGCCAGAGGAAGTAAGCCAGTAAGCAGCATTCCTTCATGGTTTCTGCCTCATCTACCCTTGATGGTGGACCTATGTCTTAGTTAAGGTTTCTATTGCTGTGACGAAACACCAATGATGGGAGATGTTATTCTGTAAATATGTTTCTCATACTGGTTAATTAATAAAACCTGTGGCCAATAGGAAACAAGATAGGTGGGGCTAGGAGACCGGGAGGAGGAAAGAGGAAGTGGTAAGGAGGAGTCAAGATGTAGACCAGGGAGGAAGGAAGACGCTAGCCGAGGCTCCCTGATATGGAAATACGTGGAAATACTTAGATGAGTAGAAATGGGTTAATAATTAAGACAGAGCTAGCCCATTAACAATGATAGTCATTGGCCAACAGGATTGTATCAAATACAGGGTCTCAGAGTGTTATTTGGGGCTGGTGTGGCTGTGGGCCCAGACTGGCATCAGGCGGCCGGCGGGAAAAACCTGCCCGTAACACACCAAGATCATGGCAACTCTTACAAAGAAAGCATTTAATTGTGGTGGTAACTTACAGTTTCAGCGGTTCAGTCCATTGTCATCATGATGGGGAGCATGGTGGTATGCAGACAGATTTGGTGCTAGTTACAAATTGACCAGAGGGAGCAGTAAGCTGACTGACTGTCACACTGAGTGAAGCTTGAGAAAAGACCTCAAAGCCCGCCCCTGTGGTGACACACTTCTTCCACCAAGACCATACTACTCCGACAAGGCCACATCTCCTAATAGTGCCACTCCCTTTGGCGGCCATTTTCTTTCAAACAACCACAACCTGTAAGCTAAATTAAAGCCCGTTCTTTCCCAATTTGCTTCTGGTCATGGTGTTTTTCACAGCCACAGAGAAGAAACCTATACCAACAGCCCCTTTCAGTGCTGGGTCAGGGGAAGAGGGACATAGGACATCTTACTGGGCAAGGTGGTTAATGATACGCTCAAAGAATAATAGAAAGGTCAGCTGACACACAAGCCAGCACTAGAGAACCCTATGGCCACATCAAGGTAATCCAAGCATCAAATGAAAGGTACCAGAGAGCTGAGTAGGACAGAAACTGTGCCAACTGAGATACGTTTCCGGGTGAAGTACGACGAGGAAGAGGATATTTTTATACTGCCAGAGAACCCTGTCTCTGAACACTGAATGCAAAGGAGGAAGCGGGGAGAATGATAGACATCACCATGGTGCTGGCCAGTGGAGCCCAGCAGCAGCAGCAGCAGCAGCAGCAGCAGCAGCAGAACCACTGACTGTGTGGTACCTGGTGGAGCATGGGGAGGATACAGGGGTTCTTCTGCAATGCTTGTAGCAAAGACATCACAAGGAGTCCAAGTAGTCATCAGGTCCACAATGAAGGAGATTCTGCCCAGCGGTTGACCAGTGACCCAGCACCTACACAGTAAGCCGGATGAGGTTATAGTACCTGTAACCTCAGCACTATTGGGACAGAGGCAAGAGGATCGATCATGAGGCTTGCTGGCCATCAGTCTTACTCTAGTCTCTGGGGGGGGGATGGGGGGGAGGGGGAAGGGAGCCTGTCTCAGAGGAATACGGTAGAGAGTGATAGAGCAGACACCTGCTAACCTCCTCTGGACTTGGACTTCATGAGCAGAGACATGTGTACCTCCTCCAAAAGTGTATATGCCAGAGGAGGAATTGGCAGCTCCACACAGAAGCTGGACCCAGGAGGTTTCCTAGCAGCAAATGCCAAATATTTGATGCAGTTGAGGATTAATGTCATATCATAATATGGCAAGAGTAGCACATAACCATGCAGTTTTCTGGCTTGATTGCAATAGGTGTATATTCTATACAAGATCTGCTATGAGGGCCTGGGGTTTATAGCACAGTGAGTGCAGAGATTGCCTAGCACACACAATGCCTATGTTCAATCCCTAGTTCTGCTTTAACAGGTATGGTTGTCGCATGATCAACAGGGGATATATGAGACCTTTTTCTCAAAACTTAAAGCAAATCAAAAATCAATTTCATAGCCCATGTTACCTCATTAGCTTCAGCTGTCAACACAGCCCACAGTTGCCTGAGGGACTCTCAGTTTGGGGGTTGCCTAAATCATGTTGGCCTGTAAGCATGTTTCTAGGGCATTTTATTGATTGCTAATTGGTGTAAGGGAGCTCAGCCCACTGTATAAGAAAAGTCACTGAATCACAGCCTGGGAGGAAGCTGATAAGCAGAGTTCCTTCATCATGGCTTCTGTGTTAGTTCATGCTTGAGCTCCTTTTTTTTTTTAAATTTTAATATATTTATTTATTTATGTTACATCCCAGCTGCAGTTTCTCTTCCAGTCCCTCCCCACCCCCAATCTACTCCTTTTCCGTTTCTGTTTAGGAAAGGACAGGTCTCCCGTGAATATCAACAAAGCACGGCATATCAAGTGGCAGTAAGACTAAGCACCTCCCCATGTATTAAGGCTGGACAAGGCAACTCAGTATGAGGAGTAGGATCCCAGAAGCCAGTAAAGCTGGAGGCAGCCCCTGTTCCCACTGTTAGAAGTCCCACAAGAGGACCAAGCCACACAATTGTAACATATATGCAGAGTGCCTAGGTCAGTCCATGTGGGCTCCCTGGTTGTCAGTTTAGTCTCTGTGAGCCCCTATATCCAGTGTTGATTCTGTGAGTTTTCTTGTGCTGTCCTTGACCCCTCTGACTCCTACAGTCCTTTTCTCTCCTTCTTCTGTAGGATTCCCTAGCTCTGCCTAGTGTTTGGCTATGGATCTGCATCAGTTTCTATCAGTTGCTGGACGAAGCCCGTCTGATGACAACGGGGCTAGGCACCAATCTATGTGTGTGCCTGCTTGAGTTCTTGCCTGCCCTGACTTCCCTCAAAGATGGACTGCATCCTGGAAGAACAACCTGAAATAACCCCTTTCTCCCCCAAGTTTTATCAAAGCAACAGAACGCAGAATAGAACAATGTGTTCTAGTCTGTGAAAACTATGTACTGACTGAAGTGTCTGCCAATCATGGACCTGGTATCCATAGCTGTTGAAGCCAGGAATGATGTACAAGCTTGTCATCATGGAATTTGGGTGTTTAAGGCAGGAGGATTTAGGGTTCAAGGTCATTCTTGGCTATAGAATGAGTTTGAGGCCAGCCTGGGTAAAGATTTTTGCCTCAGAAATCAAAGTCAATATACATATAAACCAAAACCAAATTAATTAGCATTGTCAGAAGAAAAAAAAAATCCCTGCTTGGTACTTGCAACTTTTCTGTAGCTTGAAGAGTCTCTCTGTCCCTCTCCCTTACACACACACACCACACACACTCACACACATCCCACACACTCACACATGCACATGCACATATGTACCTATCACACATGTACACACACACACACACACACACACAGAGGCACAGGACCACACACTCACACAACATGCACATATGTACATATCACGCATGCACTTATCTACACACACACACACACACACACACACACACACACACACACAGTATACAGAAAGAGACATCACTCTTTCCAGGCAAGCTTCCAGGCAGCAGCAGTTCCCTACAGCAAACGCTGGCATACCACTTTTACTAAGAGCTGTGTTGGTGAAGCAGGCTCAGCCTCCGTGGTGATGAGATGTGCCCTTTGAAGTGGTCTTATAACCCAGTTTACCACTACATAGATGCAAAAAAAAAATGTTGCTGTCTAAATTCAGGGTAGGTTTTAATTACCCAAGCCAGAAACTCTGTTACCTAGGTGATGCTAGATGCAGCCAAGTTAACTCTTAATATTAACCAATACAGAGAAGTATGCCACACACACACACACACACACACACACACACACACACACACACACACGCAGAGAGAGAGAGAGAGAGAGAGAGAGAGAGAGAGAGAGAGAGAGAGAGAGAGAGAGAGAGAGAGAGAGAGAGAGAAACGCAATTGGAGCAGGTAGAGGTTGCAGACACACAACCATGGAAGACCTAGGAGGATGATAGGGAGCCCCTGTAGGCCATTACAGCCCTTCTTTGCCATTTTAGATGGGCCAGTTGGGCTGAGCCCAGGTTCTGCAGTGTTTTGAATCCCAAAGTCACCCAAACTACATAAACTTTGGGCCCTGGGTATGAAATAAAGATAGCACTGTGGTGTGACTCCCTCAAGGTCCCCAGGGCCATTTCCCAACCTTCCACATCTTCACACACAGTCACCTTACCTCACAGGGCTGTGCTGTGAATAGAGTGGCCCAGTCTTTCGTGTGGGAGGAGAAATTCTCCAGGCCTCAGCATGTCTGGCTGTAGCCGCTGTCTGGGAAGGAAACTAGGACCCACACGTGGGCGACACAGGACATGTGTGTGAGGGTGTCACAAGGGCACCCCATGTCTGCAATGCTCAGAAGCTAAGGATGGGGAGATTAGTGATCCAGCACGAGATTCTGAGTTGAGAAACTGGCTGGCGACTCATTGAGGGGCCTTGGAAACTCTGGTGATGGCTACTTTCCTTCCTGTTAGTGCATGAATATACAGGGTTAAAACCCATCTCCCCACTTGGAGGGGTAGCAGGGCCTGCAGGGAAAGCAGCTGAGGCTTGGGTGAAGTCACCTATCTGCCAGCCCTTTGTAGGTGCTTCTCTGGCCTCACACAGGGAGGGACACTGAGAGCACAGCTCAGAGAAGCCACTTCCCTCAGGTACTCCTGGGTGGTCCCTCTGCATCCCCTTTACCTTTGTTAATCTTCCCCTGAACTTACTGGAAAGATGGTACTTGGGAAACCTTAGTAATGTCTTAACCACCTTATAAGAAGAACAATGGCTGGCAAGCCTCTGTGCCATGCTGTGCTGGACGCCAGCTTGTTCACTCCTTGGTCCCCTTGCTGAGGTGGAGTGGAATGGGGGCAGGGGTGAGGTGCGACAAATGATACTTTCGAGCTGCTGCTGAGTCCGCTGAAGTCCCATGTGTTTAAGTGACATGTTTGCCCTTCACTGTTTTCTTTGTGCCCATCGGCATGACATGTATCTAAAACTTAATTTTTACTTGTGTATCTGTTGGTTGATTTTGTGTATATCAACCTCAGCTATAATTCCTCCATAGCCTTCTGCCCTGGCTTTTGAGATAGAGCCACTCATTAAGAGCTGCAGCTCATCCAGCAGGCTAGGCTGTCTGGCCCAGGACTCCCAGGGATTGGCCTGCCTCTCACTCCCTTCCAGGCTCACAAGCACCACAAGCTTTTGACAGTGCCAGGGCCTGAACTCATGCCCTCTTACTGGCTGAGCCATCTCCCTAGCTGTCACATTTATCTCTTGAGCCCTGGCTCACAACCCTCTGAGGGGCCCACCTCGGGTACTGGAAACTACAAGCCCTACATCAGTTACCTCGGTATCTTAAGAACATTGTTTTTACTACCTAGAGGAATCCAGAACCCTTAGCTGCCTCCCTGTGCTGTGCACACTGACTCTTAACAGCTGAAGCAGATATTGCTGCTTGGTAACAGCAGTTACTCTGTTGGTGGATGATGCTGGCTCTGGGAGCAGTCCTTCCTCTTTCTTTTCCTCCTGTGTGGCTCTGCGTGGCCTTATTGGGCCCATGCCCACCTCAGCTACTAATTGCCGTAATTAATTGGTTCTTAGGGGTGGAAGTGTGGGGCTGGCTGGGACAGTAATTCAGTCAATATATTGATTACATTGCAAGTTCAGGCCCTGAGTTCAATTCCCATCACCCACATAAAAAAACAAAGAAGTGGCCCCCCCCCAACATGGGAGCTTGCCATAGGGCTAGGGGGATGGCTTAGTGGGTAAGCATACTTACTCTGAAAATACGGGGACCTGAGTTTGAATCCCCAGCATGCACACAAAAAGCTGGAGATGACCACCTGTGACTATAACCCCAGCATTGGGGAATGGGCACAGGAAGATCCTGAAAAGGCTGGCTAGCCAACCTACCCAGATAATGGTTTTCTGGTTTGGTTAGAGACCTGCCTCAAAGTTGTAAGGTAGAAAGTGATAGAGGAAAACACTTGGCACCCCCTGCTCTGCCTTCTGCATGTGTGCACAGGTGATACTCAATTCACATTCATGTATACCATGTATGTACATGGACACACACACACACTCACACACACACACACACACACACACACACACACAGATTTTAAAAATTACAGAAGGCCAGGTGTGGTGGTGCCAGGTGTGGTGCACACCTTTAATCCCAGCGCTTTCAAGATCAAGGCTGGTGGATCTCTGTGAGTTCTGGGCCAGCCACAGTTCCAAAGTGAGACCTTATCTCAAAACCAAAAACAAATAAAGCAAAACATTAAAATAAAAAATTAAAGAGTGTGGGATTGGGGCTTTCCTAAAGTGGCTCTGGGTCATGTGTCTTGGCCCAGAATTATATGTGACTTTGTTCTCAGGCTAGTGGGAAAAAGGAAAATCCAGACCTATGGTGGTTGCTGGCAGCATGGCAGCCCTTGAGTAGTAAAACTAAATAATACAAATACATGGGTAGAAAAGGAAATAGGCCACAGTCAGATGACATCTGCTCTGCTGAGGGCAGGTGGACCACTGGTACCCTGTGCCACCTGCCTTTATCACAGATGGCAACCCTGAATCTTCAGGTAGCAGCAAAACACACCTGAGGCCTTGAGGTCAGCGGCATGTGCTCATGAACTCCAGTAAAGCTCTGCTTGCCCTGAGGAGAGCCTGCCTGTAGTGAGATATTCACCTTGCCCGCACCTGTGGCTTATACCACGCCCATTGGGGGGTGGAGACAGGGCCGAACCTGAGTTGGGGGAAAAGGCTGAGGAGGGGGTTCTAGGCTCTCTCTTGCTGGCGGATGCTGGAAGGCTTAGGATCCTGTGGAACCCGCCGTGTTCATCTGCCTATGTTGTGAGTTATTTCTCCCTGAATAAACATCTATTTGGCCTAATTGTTTATCCTGATCCTTATTAAACCGCAATACCTGCCCCTTGAAGGCTTGATTAGCAGGACTCTAGAAGATGGAGATGGCTGTAACCCTAAACAAGTAAAGAGCTCCTCCCCAAAGTGTAGCCAATGACCAAGACAAGACAAAACAAAACAAAACAAAAATAACAGAAAAAAAAATCTGAAATCATTCTGCATAGTTTTTCTTGCTTGTGATGTCAGAAGGCTCAGTGCAAGTTGTCTGAAAAACGGGCAGCTGAGCTTGACTTCTAGTGCAGCTTTGACAGCAAGCAGTGTCGCTACTGTGCAGTTTCCTCAGGGTGTGTGTGGTGTGTGTGCGTGCGTGTGACGTTAATAGCAACTGGGCTTTTGTGACAGCCCTCCACTCTAGTCCCCAAAGCACCAGGATGACGGTGACAGCTGTCAATCAGAGGATTAAATTGCCCCACCCCCAAATCTTAGCTTATTTAAAAGGAAAGTAAGCATAAAATTGGGTGCTTACAATAAAGGCCCACCACTAACCCTAACAGTACTTAACTCCTTCTCTATACCCCAGGAAGCTGTGGGTCTGTCTGGTCATTCTCAGTCTCCATCAGTTCTGTAGTTAATTTGAAACAAAAAGTGCCGTTAGCCCAGAAAAACAGAAGAAAGCAGAAGACTGCTTTGCCCCATGACGAAGAAAAAGCACTCTCTGGGGAATTGAAAGAGCTGCTTCCGACTGCTGGGGTTTCAGTGACAGGGATCTTCAGTGGGGCGATTGGGGCTGCTTAGCGTTTTCCAGAAAGTGGGCTCACAGGACAGGTGGCTGGATGGACCATTTTCAGAAGCTTTGAGGAGACAGAGCAGACCCTGCCCAGTAAGGAGCACCACCTTTGGAGTTCATGGTTCCAGTCTGTGTTTGCAAAGGTGCTAAGGTAGTGTGAATGCTGTGACGGTAGAGTGTGAACACAGTCTGTGAAGTGACTTCACACCTCCTCTGCAAACAGCTGTCCATAGTTGCGCTTATGCTGAAAGGCGTATGCAAGGTCATTATCCACTGTTTTGCAAGACATTCCGTGGTTCGGCCCCAGGGCTGCTTATGGGTTTGAAGAGCAACAACATCACACTTCACAAGTGACAGATGGTGTTTATCAGTCCTTGCATGATTGTTTATGGAGATGGGGCTGAGAGCCCCAGCAGGTGGGACCCAAGTGGTTGGTTCTATGAAAGGAGGGAAGGGGACACTGCCCACCAGTTCTTCTGTTGCTGTCTTTGGGGCACTGTTGTATTCCAGCTCTCCTGGCTCTTAGTTCTGGTCCTCCCCATCTTCTGCTCCCCCCTCCACTGCCCACATTCTCTTGACTCTGTCTGTGCTGAGTTTCTGGGCAGCTCTGACCTGCCTATCAGGTCCTCTTTAGCAACCCCACCCCCACCCTGCCACACCATGTGAGTGTTATGTACATGTACAGGCCACCGGCCTACATCAGGTATCTTCCTCTATTATATTCTATCTTCTAATTAGAGATAGTCTCTTTCATTGGACCTAGAGTCTACTTTTTGGGTTAGACTATCTGGCCAGTGAGCCCCAGGGATCTGCCTGTCTCTTCCCTACTTCCTGCAACCCTGGGGTTACAGACACATGCAGCCATGCCAGGATTTTATGTGGGTGTTGGATATCTGAACTCAGACCTCATATTTACCCAGCCAGCACCACACACACACACACACACACACACACACACACACACACACACACACACACACACACATACCAGCTCTGCCTTACTAAGAATACATAAAAGAGGAGATGGGTACAGACAGTCTGATTACATAGGTAACAATAAAGAATCAGGGAGGGGGGAAGGGATGATTTTGCCACAGTGGAGTCTACCTTGTTCCCCGCTAGGGGTTCCCTTTTGACCCCAGAGGCCACAAGAAAATCCTTTCTTGCTGTTTCATGGGCAGTGAGCCCCCAGGTACGGCTCAGAGGACGGAAATATAGTTACCAGGATACATACCAGGACTGGACAGGGAAGAGCTGGGTTTCCTCACAGGGATGCAAGGTGCTCACATCTGTCCCCCTCTGCACCCCAGAGAAAATCAGGAGGCATGGAGCATTTAGGGAGTGGCCAGGACCAGGCGTAATAGCAGCTTGACAGTTTTGCAGGGACTGAAAAGGCCCCTGGCGCTCTCCTTCTCTTCCTCTCTCACCACCTTCCACCTTCCCTGTTTGCCTTGTCCCTTCTCTTTCTGGTAGATGGTCCCATCCCTCTTAGGTGAGCCCCTTGGCTTCCTATGCTCTCCTTTGTGGCACTGCCTGTGGGAGACAGACGCTTGTTTCTCCAGTTCTCTGCTATTAAGCCATTGGCCCTCACAACTACATGCTTTCCCCAAATGTGACTCAAAGGATGTGAGGGTCACACCCAGGGCAGTTCTAAAACGGGACAAGCAATTGTTGGTTTTGCTTCCCGGGAAGGTTTCGAAAGATCCTGCCACACTTCCTGATAGAAGACAACTGAGAAACCTGTGCACAACACAAAAGAGAGCTGCTGGGCGGTGGAGAGCTGTGGGACCGGGGCCCGGCGCCCCGGGGCAGGGCAGCAGCATAGGCAGTTGCTGGGGCTTTGTGGTGTCTTCTTCTTTTAAACACAGGGTTGACTGGGTATGGCTTGAGCCTTGGGCAAAGAGGCAAACACCTCCGGGGAAAAGCACAGATCTCTGGCCTGAAGGACAGGAAACAGGAAGTTGTGGTCACCAGAGTGGGAACTTCCAAAGGGGAGAGGAGAAAAGAGAGCTTTCAGTCTATACATCCTTCCTCCTCTCATCCTCACACACAGGGGTAAACACAGACAGACAGACAGACAGACAGACAGACAGACAGACAGATTCTCTCTCTCTCTCTCTCTCTCTCTCTCTATATATATATATATATATATATATATATATATATATATATATATCTCCTCTGCAAACACAAAATGAATGTTGCCCTTTGCTACTTAGGGTTTTAGATCACCAGGTATACTTCAGCCTCCCTCTGAGCTGTGCCTATGCACCAGGTCAGAGGAAGACTAGAAGAGCCCCCATGGACCTCTCAGCTTCACACCAGGCCAACGTTCTGGCCTGTGAAGAAGCCTCTCCTATGGCCGGATCCCAGGGTAACTGCTCTCATTAGTCAGTCTGGGGCTTCCCAGACTTCCTATTCCAGTGGCTTGGGTTAGAGTTGACATATCGTTCTATGCCAACTCTGAGTTTTATTAGAGTTTTCCAAGAGAGCCACAGTGTTCCGGAGGCCAAGGCAGGGGCAGCACTATGTTCTGTCAGCTTCTCCTCAGAGACTAAGGGTCCCAAGTTTTAGAACATGGTTCTCAATCTGTAGGTCATGATCCCACAGGGTTGCATATCAGATTTCCCACATATCAGATAATCTGCATTATGATTCATAATAGTAGTAAAATTGTAGTTATGAAGTAGCAATGGAATAATTTTATGGTTGGGGGTCAGAACAACATGAGGAACTGTGTTAAAGGGTCTCAAGAGCAAGGTTGAGAAGTTTTAGCTTGTGATGTTGTCCTACATACATGGGGGATCCAATGTGAGTTTTTCTCAGGGCTCTGGAATTCAACTGAGGGTCTGGGACATGGGCAGTGTCCAAGTTAGGGTTTCTATTGCTGTGATGAAACATCATGACCAAAAGCAACTTGGGGAGAAAAAGGTTTATTTGGCTTACATTTCCACACTGTAGTCCATCATTGAAGGAAGCCAGGACAGGAACCCAAGCAGGGCAGGAGCCTGGAGGCAGGAGCTGATGCCGAGGGCACATAGGGGAGCTGCTTACTGGCTTGCTCCTCATGGCTTGCTCATCCTGATTTCTTATAGAACCCAGGACCATCAGCCCAGGGATGGCTCTGCCCACAATGGGCTGGTCTCTCCCATCAATCACTAATCAAGAAAATGCCTTGCAGGCTTGCCTACAGCTGGATCTTGTGGAAACACTTTCTCCATCGAGGTTCCCTCCTGGCTCAGATAACTAGCCAGTACAGGGAGCTTCTAGAGCCCACTTGCATCCTAGAGTCCTTGAAGACAGGAACAGAGAGCGACCTTAGCAACCCACACTGCCTTTCGTCTGAAAGATAGCATCTGCTTTTCAGGGATGTCTTCCTGCCCAGGAAGGGGCTCAGAAAGAAGGCAAAGAGGACCTGGCCTCCCAAGAGCCAGTGGAACAGCAGTTTCCTGAGCACAAGCTTAGAGATGCTGACAGCAGGTCTGGGCCCACCACACGGGGTCAGCCTGAAGAGCAGCCTGAAGGGCTGCCTTGGGAACTTCATCCAAACCTCTCTTTGTCTGTCTGTCTCCTGTGCCCTTTCTCTGTTCCATACTTCTTTGCCTCTCTGTCTTACTGTCTCTATCTCTGTGCCTGTCTCTCCTCCTCTCCCTTTCCCCTCTCCTTCTCTCCCCTCCTCCCTTTCCTGCTCCTCATCTCCATCCCCCAACAAATCTGCCATCCATGTCCCCAAGTCCTTTTGAGAACCACTTTTGAGTAGCCTGGGAGATGCATCTCTACCCACAGCTCCCCTCCACGGGGAGACTCCTCTTCACCTGGATGAAGGGTTCAGAGCCCTCTCTTGCTTGCCAGCAGCCCCTCCTGAGCACTTGTGTCCCCTCCTGAGTTCTCAGCAAACTCCACACATGTGCCCAGGGCCACGACCCTGCATACTGACTCTTGTTCTAATCAGGCAAACAAAACTAATTAGAGCAGGAGGCCCGAAAGAGTACATTCGGATTCCCAATATCCTGGCTGCTTTCCTTGCTGACCTGCTGGGAAGATCAGCCAGGACCAGTCTCTTGAGCCACAGGATCTCAGCTCTGACCACAGCAGCTGACCAGAGACCTTTCTTGAGCTGAGTCTGATAGCAATAGGACCTTCAAGGCAATCAATTTTTCTTTTTCACAAGTGAGTCTCCTTATTCCAGAAGTCTCTGTCAACATTTTTCAAAACCGCAGCCTTAGAGATGCTCATTTTTAATGTCATGCCTTCTGCCTCCACTCTGGCATCTCTGCTCTGTTTGCCAGCAGTGTGTACACCCTGGCCTCTGTGCTCCAGAGATAAACAGTAGAAAGCTGTGCATCTCCCCGCCCTAGACCAGCAGTAAGCAGCAGGCAAGAGAATTAAAATGCACAACTTAATTGGATCTCCAGCATCCCGCTGGCTCAGAGAGCTCACCTCTCCATGCCGCATTTGAGAGTAGGGCTTAATTCCACGAGTGGCTTGGCAGGTAGAAGGCATCAATAGTAAACAGTTCATTAGGGGCACATCCAGTCTCGAGGTTCTTCCAGTATGGAGCAGGCACTTTAGGGGTGTCCTAGTTAGCTTGAATTGTCAACTTGACACAGCCCAGAGTTGTTTGAGAGGAAAGCCCTATTGAGGGGTTACCTAGACTGACTTGGCCTGTGGGCATTCCTATGGGGGAATATCTTGATTATTAATGGGGGGGGGTCTAGCCTACTGTGGGTGGCTCTGTCCCTAGGCAGGTGGGTCTCAGCTATACAAGAAAACTCATTAAATACGAGTGAGGGAGTGAGCCAGAGACCTAGTCTCAAGCAGAATCCTCTATGATTCCTGCTGTACATCCGTGGCCTTGAGGGAGTTCCCTGGTCGGAGGTAGTGCAGTGCAGAATAGTAAGCAGGCCCGTCTTCAGGTTCTTGCACTGCGTTAATGCTCTGACTGTAACCTGGACGTTTAAGATGAAATAAACCCTTTCCTCCTCCAAACTCCATTGCTTTTGGTCGGAGTGTTTCATCACAGCAGCAGACAAGAAGCTAGGACAGAGGGTGACTCAATTAAGAACTGACTAATTGACCTGAATTGGCTGTGGGCCAAGACCAGCCTGAGGCAGTTTCTTCTCTTTAGGAGCTCTGAGTGGAGAATGGCGTGATGCCCAGCCCAGGGGCTGCTGCCCAGCTTAGGAGCTCATGCCTAGCCCAGGGCTCAGGCCCAGTGCAGGTGCTCATGACTGAGCATGAATGGAGCGTGGCAGGTGGTGGGTTTCCATTGCTGCCTTATCTGGGAAAGGAGAGATGGGGGTGGGGAGATTCAGAGCTCCTGCTTGGCAACAGAGTAGCAGAGCTTTAGTGGGAGTCTGGCTAGCCATCAGGGAATCTCTCCAACTTCAGGAATAAATGGATGATGAATGGGCTTGTGTCTGTGGATGGAAAGTTTCACCTGTCATGACAGCCAGACCCTGAGGGAGTGGCTTGGGCCACTCTGGGAGGGCAGAAGGGCCCCTTGAGGGTGAGGAGCAGGGATGGTCATTGAGGTCTTGCTGTGGTTACAGGTGAATACTTGAGCTCTCTGGAGCTTAGAATGAGACAGTCCTCCAGGCCTGTGCCAGACCCACCACTAGAACTGGTAACACATCAGAGTCTGTCTCTATAGGGGGGAGTGTTCAGAAAGGTACCCATGTCCCCTCTGAGGGACATCTCAGCTGAGGCTGCTTCTATCTGCACCAGATCACACCCTCAGCACGTAACTAACACCCACAAATATGGGTGGTCTCTGCATACTCTTGGGGAGAAGCCTACTAGGACCTGGGGGTGAAACATTCTCACTTCTGACATATCTTCAGTCTCAATGTCACCAGCTCAGTCATCACGCACAGAAGCGTAGGCATACGCATGCCTGTAACACACAGACACATGAAAACTTTGACACACACACACACACACACACACACACACACACACACACACACTCCCCCATCTAAGTTAGACACAGAGGAACATACCTGCTATGAATAGCCACACATCCCTTTTCACACTGTTGCCCCAGCTGCCTGCTTTATTTATTTATTTATTTATTTATTTATTTATTTATTTATTTTGTCTGTTTTGGTTTTTGAGTCATGTAGCTCAGGCTGGTCTCAAACTTGCTATGTAGCCGAGGATGACCTTGAACTCCGAGACCCTCCTGACCTCCTGCTTCTACCTCCTTAGAGTCAGTATTACAGGTGTGGCCCACCATGCTCTGTGGTGGGGATGAAGCCCAGGGCTTCCTGCATGTCAGGCCAGCCTCCACTGACCCCCACACCTGCTCTGCTCTTCTTCCTTTTTGATAGAAGGATAACAAGGAAGGCCTGGATCTGGCCTGGAGGACACTTAGGTAATTAGTTGTGCACACTTCAAGCCTAGGACTAAACATTCATTCCACATGGACAGAACCAACTCAGAGCCAAGGCCAATTTGGGAGCCTGTGCTGTAGATGCAGAGGCTCGTCATGGGGCCCTGGAACAGCAGCTCGCTGCCTCCCCCTGGAGCCGTGGGCTTGTTCTTTATACCACAGTCAAGAACATTCTGATCCTCTTTGTGGAACCTTCTGCCCACACTGATGCCTGTCCTGCTTTAGTAAGAAGAGAAGCCATAGGAAGATGTGTATGTGTGTCATGAGACCCTGTCTCAGCCAGTGTAATGCCTTCCGGGTCCCTGAGAAGGGCTAGAGGACAGAGGTGGGGGAGACTAGGGGAACAGGGCTGTGACAGCAAGAATAGCCATCATAAATTCACCCCTTGTCAACCTGACACACAATCATAGCTCCTTATGTCATAATTAATTTTCAAATGAAAATAATAACCAAGTCATGGTAATGCCTAAGCATAACCTAACTATCCCACATATAGTTGCAAATGCATTATATATTTAGCCAGGTCCTGATTATATGTAACATGATACAAGCTGTACTTCCTACAACCGCAATACATTTATAAATTTAGAATAGGTTGCAATGTTTTTTTTAGCATCTCAAACTTACATATGATAACCACTGATGTTACAACCCAGGATAAAGAAATGGAAAAGAAACACAAGTATCTAAACAAATGAATTCTTAATAAAATATAACAGAAGCTCTCGTGGCAACTATAATCCTCGTTTCTGCAACTGGTCGCATGGCCTCAGCTGGTATTTATAACTACCTTCCTCTGCCACATTCCATTGTGAAAGATAGTCCCTGAGAAGTTACCATACTCAGGTTAAGGCCTTTGGTGACATGTTAATTAACAGGGCAATGCTGGGTCCCTGGCTGGGGCCCACTGGCCTCATGGTGCCCTAGTCTCTCTCTCTCAGGCCCTACTAGCTAGTCTTGGCTTGAGGTAAAAGGGCTTGGAGTTTCCCATTCCGGCTAGTCCTAGGTGAGGGAGCCCTGTTCTTCAGGTGAGGGAGCCCCGTTCTTCAGGGCTTCTTCCCACATCTTCAACTGTACTTCCCCGGAAACCACCAACTACAGATTATCAGGTGGGTGAGTCACGCTGTGGCTGTGCATTGTGGGCGCCTGTGCTAACCACTGTGGAGGTAGGTGGGCATGAGGAAGTGACTCTGTGAGTCAGAGACCCCTGTGGGACTTATTTTCCAGGACACTGACTGCCTTGTGTTCCCAAAAGAAGGACAGATACGGGTGTGGACTGTGCATATGGGCCCTGAGTTCTGACTGTCCTGTGAGAAGAATGGATATGCAGAGATATGCATACAGATCCTGGAAACAAACACACAGGAACTCAGATATTGAGACACATATAGACATATAAATAAGTATACTGAGACATATAGACACATAAACATACACTAAGACATGTATAGACACATATACACAAAGACACAGAGAAATAGAAACATGGAGACACATAAAGATCCTAGAAACATAAACACGCACACACACACACACACACACACACACACACACACACACACACACACACACAAAAGACAGATACATAGAGGCAGACACACAGAGACACGCAGAGACAGGATCATAGACATATGCAGACACAGGCTCATACACACAGAGGCAATTAGACACCAACATAGAGATGCACACAAAGAGACAGGCGAGTGACACAAATGTGTCAAACAGAGACATACTAGACACACATAGATACAGAGATAAACACATGCACACACAGACAGACATGCAGACACATAGGGACAGACATATAGAAATGGAAACACACAGTCATATGCACATAGACACAGATACCTACAGGAAGATATTTTGATAGTTTGAGGAACTGCCTCCAGTGCCTCTAGCCTCGCCCACCACCCTGCTCCCCTCACCTCTCACACTGGGACACAAGGTGAAGGAAGCACTCTAACACCTCCCCACCACCACACACACCCAGAGAACAAACTCTGGGCTGTCAGAAAAAGAGCCTGGTTGACCTGTGGGACTGACTAGTGCGGGAAGACTATCCCGAAAGGGAGGACCCTGTGCAGGTGGATGGGAGGGGACATTCTAGAGGCTACAATGTCCTGTGGGCCTTACCAGTCAGCTGGCCAGGATCTCCCTGCTCTACCCAAGGCCCTCAGACCCAGAGGCTCACAGTGCCAAGCCCTGAGTGATGAGTGACTTAGAAGCCTTTGGCTTGTGACTTGAGGCTGGAGACTGATTGCCTTGGGCTTTAAGCACAGTGATCCTAGCGCTTGGCTCTCCCTAATTCCCAGCCTCTAGCGGTGGGACAGGCAGCAGCTGGCAGCGCCTTCTAGTGTTACCTCACACACCAACGAAAGACATAACTGTGACAAGCAGAGGTGGAGACTTACTCAGTGTGGTCACGCTGCTGGCAAGAGTAACAAAGAGGTCCAGTGACACACCCACCCCAAACAAAGGCTAAAGCAAACTAAGAAAAACAAAAGCCAAAACCAATCTCCAGGGCACCGATGTGAGGTTTAGGTTGAAGTAGAGAAAAGAGGCTGGGGATATGCTCAGTGGCTGTGCCAGCATGAGGACACAAGTTCAAGTCCCAGAACCCATGGGGGTGGGGTGGGGGGGGGGAGAAAAGAAAGGAAGGAAGGAAGGAAGGAAGGAAGGAAGGAAGGAAGGAAGGAAGGAAGAAAAGCTGTGTGTGATGGTGTGTGTGGTAGTGTCTTAGTTAGGGATATTATTGCTGTAAAAAAACACTATGACGAAAAGCAATTTGGGAAAGAGGATTTAAAAGGCAGGACCTCAAACTGGTCTAGAACCTGGAGGCAGGAGCTGATGCAGAGGCCAAGGAAGGATGCTGCTTACTGGCTTGCTCCTCGTGGCGTGCTCAGTCTGCTTTCTTGCAGAACCCAGGGCCACCAGCTTAGGGATGGAACCACCTGGGCTGGGCTCTCCCCCATCAATCAGGAATTAATAAATCACCCTATTACCCAATCTTCTGGAGGCATTTTCTCAATTTCAGTTCCCTCCTTCCAGATAACTATAACTTGTGTTAAGATGACATGAAATTAGCCAGCACAGATGGTGGGTGCTTTACTCCCAGTATTGAGGAGGTAGACATAGATGGGTCCTTGTGGGTCACTGGTCAGCCAGCCTAGTCTACTTAGTGAGTTCTAGGACATTGAGTGACTCTGTCTTCTAAAACAAGGTGGACAGCACCCGAGAAATGACAGCCGAGGTTGGCTCTGACTTCCATACGCACCTTCAGACACCCAGGTGTGTATGCGCACATGCGGTCACTATGGTGAGGCCCAGCACAGACTGTAGCACCCTATCTGACCACTGGAC
This sequence comes from Cricetiscus sungorus, assembly GCA_030556225.1. Taxonomy (NCBI): domain Eukaryota; kingdom Metazoa; phylum Chordata; class Mammalia; order Rodentia; family Cricetidae; genus Cricetiscus; species Cricetiscus sungorus. The sequence goes on from JANBXA010000044.1 coordinate 11,463,372, forward strand.
ATTTCCACACAAGCGTCACAGCTAAGTCATATCTTTCTTCCTCCATGTGGGGCCGTTCACAAGCGTAAAATCAGCTAGTTCACCGAAAGAGAACGCTTGTCCTGGGGGAAGCGCACCGCAGAAGTCAAGATCAGAAGAGGTGTCTTGTGTGGCGGGTCGCCACCCTCTGGCCTTCAGCTCCACAATTCCTGCTGTTCAAGGAGCATAAGCCAGTAATAGTTCGGACATAGGAGGGAGGCCAAGTGGGCCATGCCTGGAGCTGTACAGAGAAGTCCTTCCTGGAAGCTCAGGAAGATGGGCTGCGGGTCATTCCTGGAAGACACATAGGATGGGCACTGTCCAACCAATCAAGAGAAAGCAGGGCACAGAACCCCTGGGGGCAAAATTAGTTACCGGGCAGGGGCAGGGGCGGGGGTGGGAAGGGAGGGCAGGGGGAGAAGGGGGAGGGGGAGGGAGAGTGGGGGAGGGAAGTTGGGTGGGGTGGGGGAGGACAGGCAGGGGGAGAAGGGTGGGGGGGGAAGGGAGAGTGGGGGGAGGGAAGGAGAGTGGGGTGGGGGAGGGAAGGCGGGGTGGGGGAGGGAGGGGGGCTATCAAGGTCAGCTGTGTGCCTCCAGCTTAAGGACAGACTGTGATACTGAACTTGGGATCACAGCCTGTGCCCTAAGCCAGGTTTGTTCACCCATTTCAATAAGCCAATTGAAATAGTCAAATTAATAGTGGAAAGAGGAGATTTATTTAATGTGGCCACATTGGGGAGGGTCAAAGGATGACTACCCCATCATCTGAAGTGAGATGCAAGTTTACATAGAGGGCCAAGGGTATGCACATTTGACCAGTCCTGGTCAAGCTGTGCCTTAGTCTTACCTATAACGAGCCTTGATGCATTGTTAGAATTCTGTGGAGTGTCTTTCCAGGAAACAAGTTCCCCCCTCTGGATGGTGACTTTTCTTTCACCTGGCAAGAGATCCTGGGGAAGTTTCCATTTATTTGGGGTCTATTGTTTCAAAAATCTGGTGGTCAGATGGAAAGACACAGCATCTCTTTAGAATATCTTCGTTTCTGTCAGGGTCACTGCTTACCTATTCTGTTAGGGTCACTAACCTCACCTGCGACTCTCAGCAAGCTCTGGGGAACTGGGCAGCTCTGACTGGTGCATGCAAGCCCCTGTCAGGCCACAGGGGGGCGCGCAGGGTACATATCATCCATTAAGAAAGTTTAAATGCTGCTGGAAGGGTTGTGATTTTGTTACTGTGCTTACTCTTATGCCTGCAGCCTCTTGAGTTATTTATTCATGGCAGTATCTCTCTGGATACTGGAAAGCACATGGTCCAAGACAGCTATCCCACTAGCCCACTGTCAGCTTCTAACCTTGAGGACTCTCTATAGCACCCCTCTGTGGGGACAACTGACACTATCCAGAGGTGCTAGACTAGAGCTGTAAGATTTCACACTTCAACCTGAAATTACCCGGTTCACAGATGGTTGTAGTTTTCTGGTAGCAAGAGGTGACAGAATCTGGGTCCCTTTTAGATAACTCAGCCCTATGCTTCTCATGGATTTTGGTGGCATCTCATGCTTCAGGGGAACTCCAGGGAAGTAGGGATCTATCATAGAGACTAGGGAGGGTCTGTGAGGTCCCCATACTGTCCTGAGCCATTCTAGGACAGGCCACTTGATGTCTGGAATGCTAACGGGGCTGAAATTTAGACATGACATCTCAAGAGGGAAATGGAACAACTAGCTAGGATTATAAAGAAAGGTGTGAAGATATATTTGCGTGTTATGCAGGTCAAAAGCATATAAAACCAGGCTGGTTGAGGCTTGCCATCAATACCAGTAAGGAATAATTGGAGCCTGGAAAGCCAAAGGCCAAAGGAAACAATCTCACTTCTGGCCACATCTGGGGTTTATCCAGGCCCATCCACAGACACAGAGAATACAGGGCAGTGTAGATCATCAGGACGCTGTCCATCCTCAGAGGAAGGGAGTGTACTTCATGCTGGCTCCTCAGAGCCTGGGGGCAGGCAGGGTCGGGGCATTTGTCATTTTTTAGGTTTGACCTGAGTGTGGGTACTTGTATGGAGAGTGTCCCTTTATTCCAGTGGGTCCCCACTTTGCTGACTGGACATGTGCCTGGGGAAGTCTATAACCTGGTGGTCTTGGGCACTGCTCACTGATGTGCCTGCCTGGCTGAGCTGAGTGATCACTAGAGGGAGCTCTAGGATTTTCTGAGATAGGGAAAGGGGGATTGCCACAAACTAGAGGGGGCACAGGAAAACATTAGCATACTCGGGTGATCAGGTGAGAAAGAGGGGTGTGGGTTACAGGGATGATGCACAGGTGATCATGATGGGATTTATTTATATAGAGGGGGACACAGGATGGGACAGAGAGTTGTGCAGGAGGTGACATGGGCACCCAAGGGGACAGACTAATTAGGTGGAAACATGGAGGAACATAAGGGCATAACTGCATAGGCAGTAACACATGAGCCAGAGTTGCCAGGGTGAGCCAGGGTGATGTCCTCATGAGAGGGGGAGGAGTGGGCACTGGCCAGCTGTAGGCCTGAGGGTCAGCAGGAGGGGCAGAGTTGTGCATGAGGGAACACAGTTGAGCAGGAGGGGACATGGGCGAGTTGAAGGATCTACAAGTGAAGGATCTAGTAGTAGTAGTAGTAGTAGTTCTCTCTCTCTCTCTCTCTCTCTCTCTCTCTCTCTCTCTCTCTCTCTCTCTCTCTGTGTGTGTGTGTGTGTGTGTGTGTGTGCTGTAGTGGGGATAGGTGAACATGAGGGGCCTCATGTGATCAGAGACAACATACCTGACCAGACAACATACCTGTAAACAAGAGGTTACACACAGGAGCTGGATGAGACATAGGTTAGCAAGAGGGGGCAGAAGAGTGAGGAGGGAGAATGGGTGATCAGGACAGGCACAGGTGAATAGAATGGAATTCAGGTGGGCAGAGGGGACATGGGAAAGTAGCTTGGGACTAGGTGGGGGTGGGGACAGAGGTCCACAGGAAGTGGCAGCAGACATGCAAGTTAGAACACAGATGAGCAGGATGTGGACCTCAGTGTGCAGGACGGGGACAGTACAAAGGGATGGGCATAAGCAGTGGGTGAGCAAGTCTGGGGGACATGGAGAGCAGGTGGGGGCATGATTGATCAGGGAGGGGTCAGCACGAGTGGCAAAGAGGCGACCGAGGGGGCAAAGTAGTGAGGGAGGGGACATGGGGAGTCAATAGAAGCTAAAGAATGAGTGGTTCTCGACCTTCCTAGTTGTGGCCCTTTAATACAGTCCCTCACGTTGTGGTGTCCCAGCAAGATAAAATTATTTCGTTACTTCTTCATAATCATTGTTATGAACCATAATGCAAATATCTGGCACACAGGGTGTCTGACATGCCACCCCTGTAGGATAGGCACTCACAGGTTGAGAACCGCTCATACAGATGAATGGGGCAGACAGTGGTCATCAGGAGAGCGCCTGGGTAGAGGCACAGGTGAATATTAGGGGGTAGGGATGAGCTCAGAGCAACACAGATTAGCAATGGGAAGGCAAGAGTAATCAGGTAGGGAAGTATGTGCAGGTGAGTGGTCGGGAACCCAGGCCAACAGAAAATAACACATGTAAGTTGAAGGAGATATGGGTTGGTAGGAAGAGGCACAGAGGATCAGGGTGGGCACAGAGAATCAGGGTGGGCACAGAGGAGCAGGGTGGGCACAGGAAAACAGGAGAGATAGTAGTCAGCAAGAGACAGCCCAGACAGCAGGGATGGGCACAGGTGTGTATGGGTGGGCTGGGTTGATCTCTTTGGGAAACAGCTGGATGGGTGGGCACAGGGGTGAGCAGCAGAGGAGTCAGGTGAAGCTGGAGGGACACCAGGGACTGAGAAAGGACTTGGGTGAAAAGGAGGGCTATTGGTGGGCAGGAGGTTGCATGTGCGAGCATGAAGTCCTAGGTCAGTAAGAATGGATACAGGTGTGTGTATGGACTCAGGGCATGGGGGATCAAGGTGGGGAGGAGGGTGAATCTGAACAGCGTGGAGTACAAGAAGGGGCGTGGATGAGCAGGTGGGAACCTAGGTCATCAGAAGGGATGGTCACCAATGAGCACTAAGGGACACAAGTGAGCAGGGAGAGATGTGTGGTGAGGAGAGGACACAGGTGGTCAGGAGGGAGGACCAGTGAGCAGAAGGGAGGAGGGGTGAATAGGAGCAAACATGGGTGCATGTCAGGGTACACAGGTGAGTGGGAAGGGGCCATTGGCTGACCAGAAGGTAGGTGTGTGCGTGCGTGCGTGCGTGCGTGCGTGCGTGCGTGCGTGCGTGCGTGTGTGTGTGTGTGTGTGTGTGTGTGTGTGTGTAGATGAACAGGAGTGGGCAGGGGTTAGCAGGAGTGACTTTGGGTATGCAAGGGGACATTACCTGGTGATGAGCAGGAAGGGGCATAGATAAGGGGAAGGAACATAGCTGAGCTGGATGGGGTATGTGTGTGCAATGGAAGACAGGCGTCCAGGAAGGGACAGGGGTTTCCGGTGCCAGGCATAGTGCGCTGGAGGGACTAGGGGCCGGCAGGAGTGGCAGGGCTGGGCTGGGGGCTGTGGTTTAGCAGGAGGTGGCTGGGTTGTGGAGGGGAGACAAGGAGGATGGAGAGTGTAGGATGGAGAAGGGAGTGCACAGGTGGATGGAAGTGGAGCACCTATGGGCAGCAGGATGCTCAGGGGAGCACAAGGGGCCACAAAGGGGAACAGGTAAGCTAGAGGGGTAACTGAGGATCAGGAGTGTGCATAGGTCATGGGAATGGGTCCCAATAGGGCAGGATGGGTACTCAGGAGTGGGCACCAGTGAACAGGAGGGACACAAGGAACAGGTTGGGATACGGATATACAGGAGGAGGCATGCTTGGGGAGGAAGGAGCACAGGGGTCCTAATCACCTTGACACAAGCCAGTTATCTGTGAGAAGGGAACCTTAATTGAGAACGTACACACATAAGATTAGGTGTAGGCAAACCTGTAAGGCATTTTCTTAATTAGTGGTTGACAGGGGAAGGGCCAGCCCATTGTGGGTGGGGCCATGGCTGGGCTGGTGGTCCTGAGTTCTGTAAGAAAGCAGGTTGAGCAAGCCACGATGAGCAAAACAGTAAGCAGCTCTCTCCATGGCCATTGCATCAGCTCCTGCCTCCAGGTTCTGGCCCTGCTTGAGTTCTGGTCCTGACTTCCTTCAACGATGGGCTATGATGTGGAAATTTAAGCCAAATTGCTTTCCAAGTTGCTTTGTTTATGGTGTTTAATCACAGTGAGAACGACCCCCAACTAAATAAGAAAAGCATGAATGCTTCTGAATGGGGGCCGTTGTTCACCTGCGGAGGGCTCAGCTGGGTCTATGACAACCTGTAGAAAAGGAACAATACAGTTTGTAGAGATCATAGCCCCAAGTATGGCACACAGTGCCCTATATGGAAGTCTGACTTTGCGTATGAGCTGTTCTCTTGGCTTTTCAATGCAGACAGAAGGAATAACATTGTAGTATGTCTCCTTAGCATATATACTAGGTAGTGTGTGTGTGTGTGTGTGTGTGTGTGTGTGTGTGTGTGTGTGTGTGTATACGCGCGCGCACTCTCTCCCGCTTGCGTGTGCATGTGAGTACCAATGTCAGATTCTCCTGAAACTGAAATCTGAAATGATTGTGAGTGGCCTGGTGTGGGAGATGGGAACTCAGGTTCTGTGCAAGGGCAGTTAAATGTCCTTAACCATTGAGCCATCTCTGCAGCCCCCACAGTTCTCCTCTGGGGACTGTGACTGTGGAATGAAAGAGGGAATCGTCTCAGGTCAGGGGACATCTGGACATCATTCTAGGGCTTTCGCTCTCTCTGTCTCTGTCTGTCTGTCTGTCTGTCTGTCTGTCTGTCTGTCTGTCTGTCTGTCTGTCTGTCTCTTTTCTAGCATCTCAATGACAGTTGGCTGCCAGCCTGCTGTGCACCTCATTTTCTCAGGGCAACTGCAAGGAGACCTGTTTGCCAGAAGAGGTCGCCCAAACACTGTGCTTAGTTTCCCTTCTTTGTGAGTGGAGGCTTCACCTGCAGCACAGAGCTGTGGTCAGAACTGAGCCAGGTGATTTGAACTAGCCAGGGCAATGCTGGAGTATTCACCCTGGTGATGAAGACAGGGGAGACTGGTGGGCTGACTAACCCTGCACCACCCAGGTCCAGAACCAGGGTTAATTGCTGACCCAACCTAACATCCACTCCATCTGTGATCTGCTGGTGCACAGGTGGGCATTGGGGGTGGTCCCAGGGCATTCCACGACAGCAACAGGATGTCCAGGAATGGTCCCAGTGAGGACCCAGTGTCCATGGTGCAGCAGAGACCACAGGTCTCGAACCAAACCAATGATTCTTTGTGATGAACACCTGTTTGTAAAGATGCGTGGATAAAGGGGTTTATTGAATGACTCCTTGTGTCACGCTGTAATTTCCATGACGAGATATTCCCTTTCTTCCTTTTTCTTCTTTATCTTAAATTTATTTTATTTTAATTTGGGAGGGGGTCAGGGACAGATGGAAGATGGGAGGGGACTGGAGATGGGTGGGATCAGGATGCATTATATGAAAGAAAAAGAATACATTTTTTAAAAAGTAAAAATATCAATTTTATATGTGCATATGGGCTGGGAGACACATTCCATGGCCCATATGTGGAGACCAGAGGTCAACTTGCGGGAGTCAATTTTCTCCTTCTACCATATGGATCCCAGGGATTGAAGGGAGCATAGTACTAGTGCCTTTACCCACTGAGCCATCTTGCCAGCCCCAGGACACAGTTAAAACATCACAAGTGACCAACTAAACTTAAACTTGTGGAAACAGTCAGCAAACTGGCTTTCACCAAACACGGCATCTAAATCAGGATAAAAGCAATATTTAAATTGTTTCCTTATGGGCTAGAGAAATGGCTCAGAGGCTAAGAGCACTGGCTGCTCTTCAGAAGACCTAAGTTTGATTCCCAGCACTCACACGGTAGCCCTTAACTGTCTATAACTCCAATTTCAGAGAATTTGACATTTTCTGGCCTCTAGCCATGCATACAGGGCCACCTCTGTGCTAGGTAAATTATTTGCCATTAATTTATATCTCAGTCTTCCACGACCATCTCCACATAAGGCTGGTCTAAAGGTCACTCGGTCCAGGTCAGCTGTCACTAGAGTATCTGGAATGACAGCCATGCAACACCACACAGTTTGTGAGAGATTGTTTTTATCTGGCTAGAACTTCAGTGGTCCTCTGTCCCCTGAACCCTGTCATGAAAGAAGTAAGCCAGCACACCCCATAATTATCTTTATTTATTTATCATTATTACTTTACATGGAAGTGTGAGATAAGTTTATACTGTGACACCTGTCTTAAATCTTGAATCCTTTTCTTTTTTCTTTTCTTTCCTTTTCTTTCTTTCTTTCTTTCTTTCTTTCTTTTTTTAATGTGTGAATTGGCATCTTCACTGAGCTTGGCCTTCAGAGATATGAATAATTTAGTTATCTTTCTTATTTACAAAAATGGCTTGAAAGTATGTCCGCCCTAGCTTGGTGTCTAGGGCTTGTCAATCCAACACTCACTTGAAAGACTGAGACATGATTGTGAGTGTGAGGCTAGCCTGGGCTATAGAGACAGACAGGCTGAAGAAAAAGCCTGGACCATGGAAAGAGATGGATGGCTCCTTCCTGGTTTATGGTGATGGGAAAGAGTCTTCATGTCTGTGTTTGATGCATGATTGACTGAGGATTCTGTCTGCCTTTGGTTTCCTGCTAGGGTACATGTCTGTTTTTCCTGAATTGCCTGAAGGATGAGGGTGCATCTCACAGGGGAGCAATTCTGCCTTTCCCTTTCCTCTGCCTGGCACCCATAGCCTATGCTCATCCTGTAGTGTGTAGAATGATGGAAGGACTTGGGATTACTTCCTCTCTGATCCTAGTCTGCACAGTGCATGGCCAGGGTGAAGGAGGGAACCTTTGGGATAGCCAAAAGAAGTGAATTCTATTTATTCACAAAAACAAAACAAAACAAAACAAACAAACAAAAGAAGTGATGAATCAAGAGTGGCCTGAATAGTCTTTTGAAGCACCATGAAGGTTCATTACAAGGAGGATTTAGGTTCACTTCCAGCTGTATTTCTCTACCGCCACAACAAAATGCATCGTGTCTTACCATTTAGTTGTAACCAAGAGCAGTGTGTGTGTGTGTGTGTGTGTGTGTGTGTGTGTGTGTGTGTGTGTGTGTGTGTGTGGTTTATCTGTCTGTCCGTCTTACCTCCCTGGATGTAACCTGAATTTTTTTTTCTTTTTTTTGTTCTATAACCTATCCCCTAGAACTCCTTGAAATGTGCTGTGGGCCTCATTAGCCCCTTGTGAACTACAATTACATGAGTATATAGATAAATGAGCTATGTGATATGCATGTTAGCAGCTCAGGCTTTAATGAAGTAAGTAATTGGGACACGGTGACACATGCCTATCATCTCAGAGTAATAGGATGTATGAGACCCGGTGTGATGGCTATTCTTGATTGTCAACTTGACAACATCTGAAATTAACTAAAAAGCAAGCAGCTGAGTGCACTTTTTTTTTTCTTTTGGTTTTTCAAAACCAGGTTTCTCTGTATTGCTTTTAAGCCTGTCCTGGAACTCGCTGTGTAGACCAGGCTGGCCTCGAACTCACAGAGATCCAATTGCCTCTGCCTCCCAAGTGTTGGGAGTAAAGGCATGCACCACCAACTCCTGGCTCACATGTGTATATTTTGATTAAAGTAGTTCCCTTTGACGATCTTTGAGACAATTAGTGGTAGCTGTTTTTTGACCAGCCAAAATTCCTGGTGCCAGTGTTTTAGGACTGGAGCTGGGTCAACAATAGTCACTTTCTGACTGATACTCCACTGAGAAGCTCAGCACTCAATAGGGTGGGACAGAAGCCTAAAGTGCTTAGAGCTCACCCCTCCTTGTGATGGAAAATATACACTCGAGCAATAGTAAGGGAACTTGAAGCCTGGGCATTTCCACAGTGAAGCCATGGGTGAGCCACTGTCACCCAAGCATAGATGAGGCCAAGAAGGGAGCCCTGCTTTTCACCACATACAGGACCAAGGCACACTGTGACAGATCACAGGGGAAGGAGGGGAGCTGGATCTCAGGTCTAGATAGTTCTCAGTGGGAATCCAGAGCAAGCCCATGTTCTTGTTCACAACAATTGAACATGGTTCATACTTTCCTGATCTAGGAAGGAGAAGAAAGTTTTGATTCGAATATCAGAGACTCTCTCATTCATATATACCAGTAATCAAGCAATGTATATATCTAGTATCAGGGGACTCTTGAAAGCCCCCCCCCACCCCCCCGACACAGGGTTTCTCTGCGTGACTCTGGATGTCCTGGAATTCACTCTGTAGAACATGCTAGCCTCAAACTCAGAGAAATCTGCTTGCCCCTGCATTCCAAATGCTGGGATTAATGGTGTGTACCACCACTGCCTGGTAACGGCCAGGTCCATACCCAGGATTCCCAGAGTATGCCCCCTTTCTCGCTTATAGTACAAATCCCCACAAACATTTCCAAGGATCTGTTTTGTGCAGCATTTTACTGGTCTTAACTGTTCCAATGTCCTTGCCAGCTGTGATAACCCCAGAAAACCTGTGATATCTGCTCATAGCTACCACAGCTTTAATAACCACTTTTTTTTTTTTTTTTTTTTTTTTACTATATAGAAAGAGCAAACTCCCTGTGTTTGGCACTTGTTTTGTGTTGTCTATGTTATCTGCAAATGTATACTATAGTCTCTCCCTTGGGAGCCACCACATTCTCTCAGATTGGAAATACAGAGATTCAAAATTAACTTTTCACTGTCCTGTAAGACAGGATAAAAATCCCGTCTCTGCCTTGGCTGCAGGTGCATTCCATTTTCAGTAATACTCGGGTTGTGGCTTTGGAATTCTCATTGATCTCCTATTGCATGGTGTTTTCATCTCTGTATATGGACTCTGTTTACACTGGATGATCAGTCAGCCTGTATCTCCTCTCCATCAAATAAGGTCACATCCTCTTAACAAGAGACAATGACTTGAATGCATACTCCGAGACATAATTTTAACCTATAACAATATTGTTATGATAGTGCCCTTTTCCTATTGCTGTGATAGACCATTCTGGTCTCCAAAAGCTTGCAGACTGGCTAGTTTGACATGTACAGACCCTGTCTCCACGTGGAAAACAGTCAAACACCCAAGGCTGTTCTCTGACTTCATGGACACATATAGGCCCACATTCACACATAAGGAGCAAACATACTGCACTCACACAATACAAAGATAAATGAATTAAAAATAAAAATCATTAAGATTTATTTTACTGAATGCAACCAATGAAAGCATTATCAATTGACTGCAACTAATTTGAATATATTTGACAACACAGGCTACTTGTAAGAATTTGAAAGGATGGGTAGCACAGGACAAACAACCTGACAGTGGGCCACACACCAACCTTTTTCAACCCTTTACATGCAAATGGACTCTGCAATGCCTGCAGATTTGTGACTTTGAGGAACTTCTGAACCCTGGCATGTGGAGGCTTCTCGCATGGACCTTTGATGCGTAGGTGGGTGAACTACAGCAGCACAGTCCTGTATTTTCCTGTGTGTCTGTCTTCATGGTATTCTGATGCTAGGCAAACTCCAAATCCCACTAAAAAGTTTTGAGAATACTTTCAGATGGCTCCAAACCGGTGTGTTTACAGTGTCCAATAAGGGGAGGATCCAATGTAGTTTGACTGAACTTTCTTTATTGAAAACATTTTTTTATTATAAACCAGGCATTTTAATCCCAGCACTTGGGAGGCAGAGGCAGGTGGATTTCTATGAGTTTGAAGCCAGCCTGGTTTACATAGAGAGACCTAGTCTTAAAAAGGACCACGTATATTGCTCTGTTGTCCAGGTAGCCTTGTCTCAGTTCTAGAGAAATGTAAGTATAGGCAATCAGAGAAGCTAAGATTAAAAGCAAGTGCTCCTTGAGACATCTCTGGATTATTTGCATTCACAGGATTCCTTACTTTCCCGGGTTCTCTAAGCTTCCCTGGATTAGCATGCTTTCTCATCTGGTGAGTTTTCTGGTGGACAGTGAGGTCCAACTGGTTAAAATTTCCTCCATGTTGTTTGACCTTAAATGGCACCCCAGTTGTAATTCTCAGGCAGTAACTGATTTTTTTTTAATGGTAGAAGGCTTTTCTGCATTGTTCACATTGCCAGGATTTATGCCTGAATACATCATAGCTTGGGTTAGAGGGTTTGTAGGGTTTCTCACTTATATAAATTCACTTATAGCGAGCTGCAACTTAAACACAGCATCCCCACATTTCCTATGGCTTCTCACCTGTATATGGCCTCTGACATATATAGTGAGGCATAAGTCCTGCATAAAAACCTTCTCATACTTTTGTATTTATAGGGTTTATTACTGGCATGAGTTTTTTGATGTTAGCTGAGGTGCCACAACAGCACATTTCCCTACATGCATGGGGCTTCTCACCTGTGTAAGTCCTCTGTTGAGTATGGCTGGTTTAAGAAAGTTCTTTGTAATGTGCATCCCTACAGTTTCTCACCTAGGTTGGGTTTCTCACTTCTATGTGTCTTCTGATGGCGTGTGAGGTATGACTTACGGGAGAAAGTTTTTCCACATCTCTTACATTCAAACGGCTTTTCGGGTTTATGAATTAGCTGGTGTCGAGTAAGGTATGCCTTAAGATAGAAAGTCTTCCTGCATTCTTTACACTCATAGGCTTTCTCCCCAGTGTGCGTTGTCTCATGTTGCATCACTTGTGACTTGCGAGAAAAGGCTTTGCCACAGTCTTTGCACTCATAGGGCCGCTCGCCTGTGTGGGTTTTCTGGTGTTGAGTGAGGTGCGACTTACGGGCAAAAGCGTTCCCACACTCTTTACACTTGTGCGGCTTCTCGCCGGTGTGGATTTTCTGATGTTGAGTGAGATGTGAGTTGCGGAAGAAAGCCTTCCGGCATTCCTTACACTCGTAGGGCTTCTCCCCTGTATGAGTTCTCTGATGCTGCGTGAGTTGCGATTTCAGGTAGAAAGCTTTCTGACACTCTTTACACTCATAGGGCTTTTCAGGTGCATGGATTCCTTGGTGCCGGGTGAGGTGTGACTTGTGACAGAAAGCTTTCCTGCATTCTTTACATTCGTGGGGCTTCTCCCCTGTATGAGTTCTCTGGTGTCGAGTGAGTTGTGACTTATGGGAGAAAGTTTTCATACAATCATTGCATCCATACGGTTTCTCAAGAGTAGGAGTGTGGTGTTGAGTGAGGCTTGAGATATAGAAGTAAATTTTCATTAATTCTTTGCATTCATTTTGCTGTTCATCTGTGTGAGCTCTCTGATACTGAGACACTAGTGAATTGTGGTAGGCAGCCGGGCCGCATTCTCTACACTCACAGGACTCATCATCTGTACAAAGTCTCTGATGTTGGGTGAGGGTTGACTTATCATCCCTGGATTTCCTGCCTTCCTCACATGCACAGGGTTTCTCACAGATGTGTGATCTCTGATGGTTGATGTGATGGGACTCATGGTAAAAGGTTTTTCCAGATACTTTACATTCATAAATTTGTTTCTCTGTGTGCATTTTCTGATCACGCGGCTGTAGTTCAGCATCCAGGCAGAATTTGATGTTTTCCTTTTGTCCTTGGGGCTCTTTCCCTGCCTGTACTTCCTGATGCTTTGTAAGGTATGATTTGGTAAGGATGGGTTTCTCATAATCACATTTATAACTTTTCTCCTCCATGTGCATATTGTCATGGTTGCTGAGTTCAGTCTTGCTAGGGTACATTTTATGACATGTATTCCATCCCAAAGCTTGTTGTCTTAATGGAATCATATAGTGGGCAGGAACTGCTACCTCATCCAAGGATTTCTCACAGTTACTAAACTTCCTTGAGGTATCCTGCACATGAAACTTCTCAGGTGTTAATATTGCTTTCTGATGGAAGTTTTCATTTGGCTCAAAACACTGAAAATGACCCTCTGAACACGGATCCTTGCTGTGCTGAGTAAAATGGTCAGGGTATGAGAGAATTTCCTGCATTCCATTCAAATCACAAGTTATATCCTTTACCTGCCTCTCATCAGACTCACTAGGCAAAGGGACATCTTGCCATGGATTAACAAGCTCCTGATGGAACATTCTAGAATAGAATTCATTCTTCATGTTCATATTTGAAATACAATTTGAGTCCACATTGAATATTTTTTCTACTTCAACCATATCTTCATTTGATGTATTTATCTTGATGATTTCAAGTTGGCCCAAATACTTCTCTTGAGCTTGCTGTCTTCTTTCAGCCAGGGCACTCCACTTATGGATATCTAAAATGGTATTAAAATGATCATTTAGTGAGTGATAGATGCTCATAAGAGCAATATTAAAAACTTGCATTTTATATTCACAGCTATTTATAGGAATTTGACTATCAATCTGAGAAATTAAATAATGTCACATTTAATAAAAATATATCTGGGGTGCATAAACTCTTTTATATATCTTGATTATGGTAGTGATGGTTATGTGACTATACACTGAGCTAGAAGAGTGACAAATAAAAAATTGAGAGCTAGGCATATATATTCATATCCCATAGGTCATCAGGCTTCTCTGAAATCTTGCTTTGTTCCTCCAGGTAGGCCTTGCTCTTTTTCACCCCATAGGACACCCGCCTCCTCTACGATATCCCTTCTTTGTGTTGCTAGGCAACAGACATTACATTTTGTTCCTTGAGAATCACACTCCCCTGTGATGGTTGCTAGACTGCCCTTCCTCTCTGGGATACTGCACCCCCACACCCTTGGTAGGCCCTGTATTTTGACAAGATTCCAGGTTCCTCTAGGATCTCATTTCCCAGTGTTCCTAGGTAGAATCACTCTCCTAATCCTATAGGTCTCCTGACTCCATTGCTAGCTTTCCTAGGATCTTGTGCCCCCAATATACCAGTTGACCAGAGCTTAAAGTAGGGTACCCAGGTATGGAGAGACACCAGTGGGGGAGGGGGTTGACAGAGAGGACCAGAAAGAGGTGTGCTGATCACTGGATGACTGTTAGCACAGATAGTAAAAAACTCTCAAAAGACTACTAAAGACAGAACCTGCAGCCCTCAATACTAACCCCACAGGGAAAATAAAGTCCTAACCCACTTAACAAATCAGTCCTTTCCTGAATTGTGCACACACCTCCACTGAAAAATGAAAGGGATATGAAAAAAAGAGATTCAACAAACACATTACTTCAGATGCAAGTTCCTGAACAGAAACAAACATAACCTGAAAATCATGACAACTTGCTCCCTCCCAATTACTAATCTCATAGTCATGGCCCCAGTGGAACGACCTAGAAAAGTTCCAAGACAACACATTCAAAGGAATGGTTGTAACTATATTCAAGCAACTGAAAGAAGGTAGGAATATATTGCAAGAGAACAAAAAACATGAAACGAGGAAGTCAATCTGAGATATGAGAAAAAAATAATTCAATAAAGAGACAAAATTTCTGAAAAAAAAAATCCAAACTGCATCAAATGCTAGAAATTACAAGGTCAATAAACCAAATAAAAACTTTGATAGAAAGCCTCATCAATAGAATAGATCAAATGGGAAAACAGTGTTAGGGCTAGAAGACAAGGGAGAGGAGCTGGATTACCCAATAAAAGTCAGTGATAAACTAAAAAAATGGACAGAACGCGAGAGTGCTTTGAAACACTTTGAAAGTTAAAACACATAACTTTTGAATTATTGGCATAAAAGAGTATCACACCAAAAGCATAAATATAAAATCACAAAAAGTCCCAAAATCTGGAGAAAAATGTGCTTATCCAGGTACAAGATGCCTATAGAATACCAAATAAACAGAGCCAGAAAACAACAACAACAACAACAAAAAAAAACCCCAAACCAAACAACAACAACAAAACCTCTCACAACACACCATAGTTAAAATACTAAAAATACATAGTACAGAGAGGGTGTGGAAGCTATAGGAGAGATAGATTGTGCTATTAAAACCTTTAGAGGCAGAAATGCCTAGAAAGTTGTATTCCAAGCTCTGAAACATCAACTGCCAACCTAGAGAAAAAAGGTTAAAGAACTGGCACATGCCTTTAATCCCAGCACTCGGGAGGCAGAGGCAGGTGGATCTCTGTGAGTTTGAGGCCAGCCTGGTCTACAGAGCTAATTCCAGCATAGGCTTCAAAGCAATACAGAGAAACTCTGTCTCACCCCACCACAAAATAAAAAAGATTAAAGAACTTATGACCAATAAGCTAGCCAGGCTTGGGAAATCCACAGAAACAGCTGACCTGAACAAAGGGGTGTAATGTGAGTTTTCTTTCCTGCCAGTCTGGTCCCAGAGCCCCATCAGTCCCAAAATAACACACGGATTCTATTAGTTATAAAGCTGTTGGCCAATGAGTAGGACTTCTTATTGTCTTAATTATTAACCCATATCTATCAATCTATGTATTGCCACAAAGCTGTGGCTTACCCAGATGTCTGGCATGGTGTTACTTCTCCAGTGTCTTACATCTTGACTGCTCTCTGCCTACACTTCCAAGAATCCTCCTTGTCTCCTAGTCCCACCTATCATCCTGCCTCACTTGGCCACAGTGCTTTATTCATTGACCAATAAGAGAAACACATGTACAGAAGACATCCCCATCAAGGGGGAGCTCATGATCCTCAGACTGACAGCTGTGAAACCAGCATAGGACTGAACCACGCCCCCTGAACATGGCTGTCAGCTAGGAGGCCTGGACAGTATGGGGCCTCTGGTAGTGGATCAGTATTTATCCCTAGTGTACATACAGACTTTGGGAGCCCATTCCCCATACAGGGATACTTGCTCAGCCTAGACACATGGGAGAGGGCCTACTCCCTGCCCCAAGTGATGATCCCCCATAAAAGGTCTCACCCTTCCTGGCTAGCAGAAAGGGGATGGGATGGGGGTGATCAGTGGGAGGATAGGAGGGAGAAGGAACTGGAATTGATATGTAAAATAAGATTGCAATTTAACACACACACACACACACACACACACACACACACACAAACACACACGAGTTTGAACAGAAGTACCCTTTATGTGTGGACAATGCAGAAGTCATGAGTTATCACATGAAAATTTCCCTATGACTTATTGTTCACTGAGGCCCCAGAGGAACCCAGAACAACCCAGGCTATTGACTTTGTCCTTGGTTGCTCACTATAACTAGATGGTAAGGCCCTGTTACTGAAAACACAAGTCACTGTGGTTGCAGACATATAGAAATGAGTAGGAAGCTCCGTTCTGCAATGGAACTTACACAGTGCCAGAAAGTGCTATTCAGGCTGCTGCAGGGGCGGGGGAAGGTATCAGAGGTCTCACTGTGTTACAATACTGGCCAGCTTGGTGAGATGCGCTCACACGTACAATTGTGGTAGTGATAGGTAAGGGGATAACCAACCACTTTTTACCTGTATTACAGGAAGTACTATATTCCTGGTACTGTAAACCTGGTCAAAAACTCATAAATGTTAGTATGCCTTTTTTTTTTTTTAGATCAAAACAGTAGTGAAAACCCAATCAAGAGAAGTTCAGAATCACATGGGTTCCCTGCTAAATTCTCTGAAACCTTTAAAGAAGAGCTGAAAACAATGTTCTCCTCATACTGTTCCATAAAGGAGAGGAACAACTCATCCTACACTGTCTGGATGCCCAAGCCCCGGGAAGGATACAAGAA
The DNA here is from genome assembly GCA_030556225.1 of Cricetiscus sungorus. NCBI lineage: Eukaryota > Metazoa > Chordata > Mammalia > Rodentia > Cricetidae > Cricetiscus > Cricetiscus sungorus. Next base: position 11,480,179 of record JANBXA010000044.1, read on the forward strand.
AATGGTACAACAACTTTCCTGATGATCGAAGATTCAAACATTCACAGTAAGACTCTTGCAAATCCAGTTCAAGAGCACATTAGGCAGATCATACACTAACCGAACAGCACCATTCAAACAAACCAGGGACAGACATGAAAAGTAAGGACAATTGCCAGCCCTGCCAATGCCCATGGAAGGGACAGGTAATAAACAATGATGAATAGACTGTGAGGTTAAAAACAAGTCAAATGAATAGTAAAAGACTGAGTTAAAGGAAGAAGGGAGAGAAAGGATAAAAGAGAGAACTGATGTTAAGTAAAAGGCAGAAAAAGGTCAGGCGTGGTGGCACACACCTTTAATCCTAGTGCTCTAGGGGCAGAGGCAGAGGCAGAGGCAGAGGCAGAGGCAGAGGCAGAGGCAGAGGCAGAGGCAGAGGCAGAGGCAGAGGCAGAGGCAGAGGCAGAGGCAGAGGCAGAGGCAGAGGCAGAGGCAGAGGCAGAGGCAGAGGCAGAGGCAGAGGCAGAGGCAGAGGCAGAGGCAGAGGCAGAGGCAGAGGCAGAGGCAGAGGCAGAGGCAGGTAGATCTCTGTTAGTTTCAGGCCAGCCTGATTTACAGAGTGAGTCCGGGGAAGCCATGGCTACACAATAGAAAGACCCTGTCTCAAAAATAAAACAAAACACAGTCCCCCAAAAATGTATGTGGAAGAAGAGAGAATATAAGATAAAATAATTTCATTACAAAGCAAGGAAAAAGCACACAAAAGTAGATATAGGTACAAGGAGGACTAAAATTAAGACTTAAAAAATGAAAGTAAACAATAATACTAATAACTGAGGGGGGGGACAAGTCAGAGTTTTTTTTCCTGGTTAATACCAATCATCATCTTTATTTTAAGTTCAAAAACAAAACACAAGTAATGTCGCTAATGTAGTTTGTTGCTTGATGACATAGTCTTGAAATTGAGACCAGCAATGTCACATAATTAATGCTTTGTAATTTTAATATAGAAGAGCCTTTCTCTTTCTCTTTGCACTTCATATGGAAGCACTGAGAACTTCCAGGGAATTGTTTCAATACATTCACCATCAGAGAAGGAAAGCTTTAATCTTTTCTACCATTGCCTCCAGCAGCAAGGGCAGAGGCTGAGCTTGTGTCTAGAGTCCCTATCACATTTTCAGTGGGTGCTGGGTGCTGGCAGAGGGCTGGGCCCATCAAGGTTAAGTTGTGACAGGGCTGCATTTATTTAGAAACATTCCTGTTTATGAAAAAGAGTCATGCTGACCTCAACAAATTTTGTGGTGTGTATGCCAGACAGAATTGGGGCTCTGCCTTAGTTAGGGTTTCTATTGCTGCAATGAAACACCATGACCAAAAGGCGAGTTGGGGAGAAAAGAGTTTTTTTGGCTTAGACTTCCACAGCGTTATTCATCATTGAAGAAAGTCAGGACAGGAACTCAAGCAGGGCAGGATCCTGGAGGCAGGAGCTGATACAGAGGGCATGGAGGGGTGCTGCTTACTGGCTTGCTCCTTCTAACTTGCTCACCTGCTTTCTTATAGAACCCAGGACCAACAGCACAGGGACGGTACCACCCACAGTGGGCTGGGGACCCTCCCTCACTGATTGCTAATTGAGAAAATGCCTTACAGCTGGGTCTCATGGAGACATTTCCTCAACAGCTCTTTCTTCTCTGATGACTCTAGCTTGTGTCAAGTTGACACAAAACCAGCCAGTACAGGTTCATACTTCACTATAGAGGTGAGACCAGCAGACACCCTCTACTCCTTGCCTCAACACAATGGTGGCCATTTCTTGCCTAGAAACTCTGCAAGCGTGCCCAGGGCTCCTGTATTTGGTGACTGTTCCCAACTTTCATGCTCCAAGAACAGCTTACCTCATATAATAGGAGTACCCATCAAGGTAGTGGCTGTTTATGGCACCCCATGGAATGTGGAGAAATGCAAATGACTTCCCCATAACAGTCTGCAGTGCAGCAACTCACCCAAAACATGGACAAGCACTGAACGGGATGTTTAAAGAACTCCAGAGTGGAGGAATGTGGGCCTACTGGCATTGGGGCTCCTTGCACTCTCCAGGCTGGGTGTGGTTTTTGGTTCCCCTTGCTCTGAAGAGATGAGGCTGGACTTAAGTGGCTCCCTTTTTCCTCTGCATTGTCTTTCTGTTTTCCTGTCTTTCAGCTATAATCACAACAGCTTCTTAACCATCTGGTTCATTCTCTATCCTCAGAATATATTCTCTCTTTTGCTACATGCTGGTCTTCCCATTCCCAAATAGCAAAACCTGCTAACTGCCACTTTACTCCTGAACCTCTAATTCATTTTTTTCCCTCTGATTTTCTTAAAGATTGCACAGGTAACTGAAACAGTAACTGTAACCTTAAAACTTCCTATGGGCCACTGTTTTACATTTGTACATCTACACTAACCAAGACTGCTGGTTTTGGTGGCTGTGATAAGACATTATGAGCAAAAGCAACTTGGGGAGGAAAAGGTTTATTTGTTTTCACTGATGGAAGTCAGGGCAGGAAATCAAGGCAGGAACCTGTAGGCAGGAACTGAAATAGAGGCCATGGAGAAGCACTGATTACTGTTTTGCTCCCTATGGTTTGCATAACCTGCTTTATCATAGCACTCAGAACCAGCTGCCCAGGGGTGGCACCTCACACAGTAGGTTGAGCTCTCCCAGACTCAATCACCAATTAGGAAAATGGATCACAGGCTTGCCTACAGGCCAATCTGATAGAAGCATTTTCTCATTGAAGTTCCTCTCTTTCCAGATAATCCTGGCCTAGGTTGATGACAAAAAACCTACCTCACCCAATCATGATCCAGTGCTTAGTTTGTAAGAAAGTAATTCAATGGAGGTTACTTCACTTGATGCCTTTCCTAAAATAGAACCCCATGCTTTTTCTTACTCTCCTGTTAACCATCTTTGTGACTCTTCATTGTTTCACTTTTACTTCCCATGATACATTTGTGTGATGACCATTGCTATCCAAACAAATACAAAGACAATGACCCTTAAGCTAATCAAAGCACAAGAACTGAAAAAAAAATTCCGACGTGCCAATAAATGCCTAATAGAAATTAATCCATGAAAAGGAGGAAAGGACAAGTGAGGGGTGGAGATGGGGACAAAGCTAGGCTGCTAGAGTGTTTTCCTAGAATGCATGAAGAATGCATAGGGATCGATCCTTAACACTGAAAAAAATTATAAAAATAAGAAAATAACAACAACAACAACAACCAAACCAAAACAGGAAATGATCTGACATGTCCCTGATTTGGAAAGTGCCTAAGTAAGTGACTGGTTCAAGAACCCACTCTCTTCATGTCTGGCTTTGAGAAAAGTTAGTGAAAACATCTCAATATGACCAATAGCTGAGGAGATCACTGCTTGCTGACTCTTGCCCAATAGCATTGTCTCACCTGGTGGGTGCTGCTCTGTACCTTCTGCACCATTCCATGGCACCAATCCTTGTTCTAACCTGGAGATCAACTCAGGTTTGTCTAAACAGTGTCCTGTAAATGGGAAATAATAAAAGATTTGTGCCAAGTCACATTTATGGATGAAAGACAACAGTCCCATTTCAGGACTTTTTTTTCACAATGGCTAAATTAGAACTTGTGTTAGAGAGGGTTTGCATCACAGACTTCACTCCCTGGAATGTCATCCTTATGGGAAATTAAATTGTATGACACATAACCCAATGTAATGATGTAAGAAAACCAGGAAGGAAAACAACAACAAAAACAGACTTTTTGAATTATAACTCACAATCTTTCAGGGAAAGGGAGTGATCACAAAAAAGAACAGCAGCAAAATCACAATTAATGAAGTAGCAGTGGAAGTAATTTTATGGGTTGTGGGTCACCACAACACGAGGAACTGCATTAAAGGGTCACAGCTAGGAAGGATGGGAACCATTGGTCTCTAATAGTAATGGGAAGTTAACATTCCCACTTAAGACAGTCATTAACATCTCACTTGAAATTCCAACAATGGCTTCCTCCTGTCCAACTCCATGTTCTCTTAATAAACTAACTTTGGAGCTCCAGGAAAAGGAAATTGACAGATACTTCTTCTGCCAGCTCCCTTTTATTTGTGGTGGGCAGAGTTTCTTCTATGTCCCTCTAGAGAAGCAACAATAAACATGTAGAATATATCTGGTAAACAAACAAACAAAAAAACAAAAAACAAAAACAAAAGCTAAGAAAGAAATAAGGAAAGAAAGAGAAAACCAAAAGGACAGTGCTTCATGTTCTCATAACACTTGAACACATAAGTTGAACTCAAAGAAGTAAGGAACAGAACAGTGGTTACAGCATGTGGGAAAGGAATAGGGGAGGGGTGGTTAGTACATCCTGTTTACAGTGAAAGGGAGGAATAATTTCTAATGCTGTATAGTCCAAGCACTACATGTCAGTTGGAAATGTATAATAGCCATTAATATGAACAAATATTACCAAACCTATCAACAAAGAGGGAAACAATTGCTACTGAGAATTATAGAGCAGTCAGACTCACCCAACCACACCAGGCTGCTGTAGTTCTCCAGCATCACATCCCTGTAGAGGGTCCTCTGAGCAGCATCCAGCTCCTGCCACTCCTGCCATGTGAAGTCCACAGCCACATCCTCAAATGACACCAGCCCCTGTAATGACACACTTCTTGTCAACCCACGGTCTTAGCCTTGAGAACACAGAAACAGAGTATTTCTCTCTCTCTCTCTCTCTCTCTCTCTCTCTCTCTCTCTCTCACACACACACACACACAACCACAAAAATGAAATTAACCCTTTAAAGAAGGAACAACCCAATAAAAAAGCAGATGTTAGGGTAGCACAGGCCTTGACACAGTGTATGCTCAGAAGGTACGATGCCATGTAGCCTTACTCCATTCATAAACAATCTGAATGAACATGTACATAGGTTTCAAATCTCTCTCCAAGGCATAAATGAGTCGACAGACTTCTGTGTACTGAGAATTGTGAAATGCGCCCTTCCCCCGCATCAAATGGGTAGGGAAAGCAGATGCACACCTGGACATGGATTCCTCCTTGGGCAACATGCCATGTCATTGAGAAATGATCCTAATAAATAATACCAGGAGAGGATCTGGAAAACGCTTATGGCACCTACCTCTTAATTTATCTCACACTGGGTGGGGGAGGGGGTTACGGATCTAGGCAAGCTTGAGTTTGCCTAGACTACAGCATGAACTCATGGGTTTGCATGGGCTTATGAGTACTCCACTTGCCTTCCACCCATGGGATCAGTGCAGAGGAGACCCAGTTTATCCCTGGCAGGGATATACCAGCACAACCTGTTAATTGCTGAGCTGACAGCTAAGCTTTTATATAGCCTGCTCCAGACAGTTAATTCATCAAAGGTCAGTAGGCCCCTGGAGGCTTGCCTGGGAACTTTGCATATCCTGAGCCCTCCCCCACTGCCCACCACATTGACATCTCATCTCCCAGGTCCTTTAGTTCTCCCAGGGTGGAATTTGCCATGCACTGAGTACCTCAACTTTAACACATTGTATTTGAGGGAACATACACCAATTTCCAAATTCTGGGAGCAAAGGCATCTGGATATATGCAAATTATGTTGAATCCCAGAAAAACAATACTTTCATGGTCTCAAATCTTTAACATGAATACAGAGATGGGTGGGGAGGCACAGATCTCCATTTATTCCCAGAAGAATATTTAAGCACACCTTTCCAGCGCTTACTTCACAGCCTGGGCTCTTGTAAATTTCCAACATGGAGTGCACACATCCCAGAACACATTGCGGAACCCCTACAGTCAGAGCACAGCTGGAGTTTAAAATCGATGCAGTGGGGCTAGAGAGATGGATCAGTAGTTAAGAGAGATGGCTGCTCTTTAAGAGGACCAGGGTTTCGTTCCCAGCACCCACACCAGCCAGCCCATAATCATCTGCAGGGGATCCAGAATTCTAAGGACAGACTGTCATGTTTGGAGACCAGACATAATTGGAAGAGGTCACTCTAAGGAAAAGGTACCCATGTCCATCTAAGATCAGAGGGATCTGGCATCTTAAGGCTCAGCTATAGATAGAGAAGCCTCTAAAAGTAGTTTTTAGACTTTGAATGACTTATACCCTCCTTGTCCTTAGATCTCTCTCTCTCTCTATTGGAATACTCCCCCCCCCCAATCCCATTGAAATCTCCAATTGCTACATACTTAACTAGCAAAAACAACTTGATCTGGATAAGCTAAAGAGAAAACATCTTTATTTGTTTATTTATTTATTTATTACAATATAGTTTGGTTATAATATAAATTAGACAAACCAGAGCAGTGGGTGCTTCATGGCAGCCCTAGTTATGCTGAAGTACAATCACCCTTACTTTACAAGACAAGTCAAATGGTCAGAGATATCATATATACAGGCCTTCGTGGTCTCTTATTGAGAACACTTGGTTTACAAAGGAACCAAAGAAGCCCAGAAGGGATTCCAATAGAGACCCTGACATTGTGAACAATTCACTCCCGAGAGGTTCAGGGAGTTACAGCCTCCTCCCCTTACCCTCCTTCCTCTTATGCTCTACCAACACAAAAGCCAAGAATGTCATCAGACAGCATCCGACAGTCATAACAGAGATTTCTCTGTTTTTTCGGTAATCTGCCTACAGGATGTTTCTACCATGTATTTTAAAGTGTCTGTTCATAAAGAAAAAGCTATATAAAACTGTTACTACATGGGAACATGAGGTTTGAAGTAACCTAAATATGTGTTCACAGGGCATGGTCATGCATACCTCACTCTAAAATAAACCATCTCGTCTTCACTGTGAGGTTAAGAGCTGTATCTTTGTATCAATGGTCTTGGTACCAAACATGGAGCCCATAGACAATCCACATTCACCAGGGAAATCACATGGATTTCCTTCAAAGGGCTGTTCCAGCTCCGAAACTACAGGTTGCTTACTATACTCACCTATGAAGAGCTAACTGAATGGGTTCCAGTAGACACCAAAAGAAATTTCACACATTAGGAAAATAAAGCTAAAAGTCTGACCCAGGACATCTCAGAGGACCTCTTTCAACCTCTAACTGGGACTGTATTAGCAAAAGCTTTATCTGCCTGGGAAAAAGTATTTGGTGACTTTACTCTCATATTTACCACCAAAGCCAACTTTGTCTTGCAAATTAGGGAACATTTTTCTTGGGGACCAGCTCTTACCTATGCCCTCCAGCCAGCTAAAGAGGAACCTGTACCATTTATTTACTTGGTCCCTAAGAAAACATAGTTCCTAACAATAAATATTTAACTGTTCCTTTTGCAGCAACTGTCTGGGCTAAAGGAGTTGCATCACTCACTCCCATTCCTGTAGGGATGGGACTCACTGACCAAACAGGCACCAGTGTGGGTGGGCTTGGTTCCTCTTTCTCATTGCAAGTATATATCTAGAGACCTTGCTGATAGCTTATGTCTTTGTTCCTTTTCTGCTGCTATGATAAAATACATTGCTAAAGCAATCTAATGGAGAAAGGGTTTGCTTGTCTTCAATTCCCAGTTACAATCCATCATGGCAGGGTTGTCATGGCAGCAGGAGCTTAAAGAAGCTGGTCACATTATATGCACAGTAATGAATTAATGCACATTGCTCAGCTCCCTTTTCCTATTGTGCACAGTTCTGAGTCCCTAGTCACAATAAAGGTGTGTTTTTCTGAATCAATTAATACAACCAAGATAGTCTGTCACATGCATGGCCAGAGGTTTGTCTTCCCTGTAATTTTAGAGTCTGACAAGTTGGCAATACTAACCACCACAGCTTATAAGACACTGTACAGGACACTATTACCCTCCCAAACCTGAAACATTTACTAGGGCCAGTAGCTCTCCAAAACCGAAGATCAGGCCACTGAACTGAAAAAAAAAAAAAAAAAAAGAGAGAGAGGTTATAGCCTCTTCCTTGAAGAATGTTTTTATGTTAACTAACTGGGCTAGTTAGAGATGTTGCCCAAAAATAGGCAAACCTCAAACACTGGGTACCAGCTACCTGAATCATGGGTACATGGTCTAGAGATTGGCCTTGCCTGTCTTGGTTGCTTTTCTTAGCAGGGACTTTGCCGATGCTGCTTCTGACCCTGCTATTTGTATGTTACCTATTAAACCTTTAGACGAAATTAGTTTCATTTCACTTAAAAGCTATTAAACTCTAACTTTACTTCAACTTAAGTCTTAAGACTAACCCTGAAACGAGACTCAGAAGACTTGCTGGGGCCACTGCTTCATGATGTCAAATACATAAGGACTGTTGCCTCTAGCCAGATGGAGGTCACCAAAGATGAGTGCTCTTGCTCTCTGGCTTCCCATAGAATTTTGGAGGATGACATCTTTCAGGCAGAAGTGAGGTGATGGGACAGGGACAGGCACACAAGACAGTGAGCCATAAAAAGGTAACTGTGGAACTGAGCAACTAAGGAAGGCCATTGTGTGGGTTGCCCCATCACAAGAATGTACGAATCCCTCCCAGCTAAAACTAAATCAGCCATCTGTGATAGTAAAGAGGGTCAATCCCTTCCTAAACTCCCTTCTGTGCGTTTACTCTTCTAATAACAACAAATCAATTGTTGTAGACACAACTAACTTGGACATTACATCACTGGACACCCAGGAAGTCTCCATCTAGCCATAGATCCAGCCCATAGCTGGAGAGGATGGAGGACACAGCAGCCCAGAGAACTTGGGCCTACATAGAAGATGGGGAGCCACAAGTGTCACTACCAGCTCTACTGCCCTTTACAAATAGAGTCCTCTCTTTGTAAGCCACACAATTACCACCCCCAGCTTTCAGGACATCCTTTGTACTCTCTTGTATTTCCCTACCTATATGTCACAGTCACAGGAAGACAGTGGTGAAAGACAGAACAAGCAAGACTATCAAAACCCATACTCTATTCTCTCTGAGCCAGACTGGACATTTATCACCACCAAGGCCTCATGTCACACTCAGACCCTGAATGACAGAGGATGGCACCAACTCATCACTGAATGAAACCAGAAGGACAAGTTCTTATCTGCAGGTATTTTAAGACAGCTTTCTGTGGGAGAATCTAGCCTACCATTGGGCATTTGCATTTAACTTTGAACATGAGGTCATATCAGCTCATGAATTATTTATGTATAACATCTGATGCAAATAAAATAAAATTTAAGGCCGAAGTGTTTTATTAATTTATGAATTTTTTTGAAAAAGATATTCTCTCCTCCCCCTGGGCACTTAGGAGACAGATGAAGGTGATCTCTGAGTTGAGGCCCATCTGGTCTGCATAGTAATGTTCCAGGCCAGCTAGGACTACACAGTGAGACCCTGTCACAAAACAACAAACATTAAAAAAATAAATGTATGTGTATGAATGTTTGTCTATCTGTCTGTATGTGTGCTACAAGCAAGCCTGTTGCCCACAGAGGCCAGAAGATGGTATTAGAGCCTCTGTTGCTGGAGTTGTGGATGGTCCCGAGTCACAATGCTGGGAACTGGGTGCTGGGAACTAAACCCATGTCCTCTTGAAGAGCAGCAAGTGCTCTTAAACACCGAGCCATTTCTTCAGCCCACGTTATAAACGTTTTAAGGGTGGGCTGTCCGAACATGGTCCAGGATGGAACGGTGTGAAGAGAATTCTGAGCGCTTGTGAGAACACTCCGGGAAAACAGAACAAGAGTCTTGTGACTTAAGTTTCTTCCAAACATGGGATTGCCCTCGGAATGTGTTTTAGAGTGCTCCTAGGTGTAGCAGAAACAAGTAGCTTTGCCTCAGAGTACTCATTATCACTTGCTACTGTTATTCAAAATGCTTACAGCCTGAACTCCCATGATCTCTACTCATATGGCCTTTCTTAACCCTCAAAGTATAAATTTGCTGTTCTATATGAAGTTGGTTCTGCATGAGACCAGCTCTTCTCATTCATTGGCTTCATTCTCCCAGGACCCACCACTTCTGGCGTGATGACAGTGGGGCATGGAGATGGTTCAGTGAATAAAGGCACCCATCACTAAGCCTCACTACCCTAGTTCAACCCCAGAACCTACAAGATGACAGGTGAGAATTGACTCCTACACGTTGTCTGCCTTCCATATATGTACTGTTGGATGTTTGTATGTGCTTATTCACAGCCTCTGTGGTGGTGTGGCTTTGTTGGAGGAAGTGTGTCACTGTGGGTGAGCATTGAGGTTTCAGAAACCCAAGTCAGGCCCAGTGGCTCACAGTCTCTTTCTGCTGCCTGTGAGTCTGGTCGAACTCTCAGCTTGTTGCTTCCCAACATGATCATAATTGTAGTGGGATATTCACTTTGTCTGCTTCTGTGGCACTGACCACGCCCATTGGGGGTGGAGCCAGGGGCAGAAGTGACCTGTGGAACTAGGTCTGAGGAGGGGTCAGGGAATGCTCTCTTTCTGGTGGGACACGGAGAAGAGAGCATCTAGTGCAACCTGCTGGTGTTCATCTGTCTATGATGTGAGTTATTTCTCCCTGAATAAACATCTATTTGGCCTATTTGTTTATCCTGATCCTTATTAAACCACAATACATAATGGACTAAACCTCTGAACTCTAAGCAAGCCCCAATTAAATGTTTTCTTTATTAGTCACCTTGGTCATGGTGTCTCTTCATAGCAACAAAAAGTGACTAAGAAAACAAAAAAATTAAAATTACTTTAATTAAAAATGTTGCCATACATTTATCATGCATGGTGATAGCTCTCACAAAGATGTCTTAATGCAAGCATATCATATAATTTGATCATATGCATCCTGCCATTCCATTTCTCTCTCCTCCACTCCTCTGCTTTGTTTCTACAATATTGCTGCTACCTTCTGTCACATGTGTACATACATGGTTCAAAAAATTGAATTTAGGATCCATAGTGAGAAAATGTAGTATTTGTCTAAGTCTAACTTATTTCACTTATGATAATATTCAGTTACACCCATTTCCCTGGTGTGTGTGTGAGAGACTTAATTTTGTTCTTTGTATTGAATAAATGCACTTTCCTTTTCATCCAGGCACCTGTTCAAAATCTAGGCGAATTCTCTAAGTTGTCTAGTTTGAATTGCATTGCAATAAACAGACACATAAATATCTTGGGCTGTATATCCAGTGGTGGTATAGCTGGGTCACAAGGCTATTTGAAGTGTTTTTGAGGACTCTCCATACTGATTTCCACTGGCTGGACTAATTTGGATTCCCTTAAGTAGTATATAAGGTCTCCACCCTGCACTTTCATCTTCACCAGCATTTATCTCTTTTTTAATGGTAGGCTGAGGTGAGATGGAATCTCACAGCACTTCCCCAATGGCTTAAGGATGTTCAGTATTCTTTATATATTTACTGATCATTTGTATTTCTTCTCTTGAGAATTGTCCTTTTTTAATTTTTTTCTTTTTGAGATAGAGTCTGTGTATATAATCCTGGTTCTCCTGGAACTCACTATGCAGACCAGGCTGGCCTCAAACTCACAAAACTGTTTCATTTGCCCATTTAATTGTTTAGCATTTGTGTACCTGGCTGTTCTTTTTGTTGTGGTTGCTGTTTTTCAGAGTCGCATGCAGGCGTGTTGGCTTTGTACTTACTATGCAGTAGAGGAGGAGGGCTTTGAACTATTATTTTTTTCCTTTGTGTGTGTTTAGGTCAAGGATGCACACATGTGCCATGGTCCATGTGTGAAGATGAGAGAGCAACTTTGTGAAATTGATTCTTCCTTCCACCTTTATGTGGATTCTGGGGGTTAAACCCAGGTCATTAGCCTGTAGGGCAAATGCCTTTACCTGCTGGGCCATCTCACTGGTTCTGTGTTTTTTATATGTTCTGGTCATTGAGCTTGTCAGATGTATAGCTAAAAAAGGTTAACTGTTTCTTCTGTTGTGCAGTTTTTAATCTCACTAAATCCTTTTGCCAGTTCTTAAGTTTTGATTTTCTGAGCAACCAGAGTTATTTTCAGAATGTTTGCGCTTTTATCTTCAAGTATTTTCTCATTTCAGGACTTATATTAAGGTATTGATTCAGTCTTAATGACAGGGGACAGGTTGATATTAGAGACCTAGTTTCATTCTTCTGTATACATGAAGGTAGTTTTCCTTGTACCATCTGTTAAAGAGGGCTGTATTTTCATATCTATCTATCTATCTATCTATCTATCTATCTATCTATATCTATCTATCTATCATCTATCTCTTTATCAAAGATTAGATACCTGTAGCCATGTGGGTTTATTCTGGGTCTTCTATTTTACTGACCTACGTCTGTTTGAAATTAGCACAGTTTTCACATCTCTCTCTGTTCTACTTGTTGACATTTCTCCCTGTATATCTGGATAACAGCTGTGAGCAGTAACCATGGCATGGCCTGAATATTATACTATGTTGAAACTTACCCCACAAAACAAATTAATCCACTATTTAAATTTTTTAAATTACATTTATTTATGCAGTTATATGCAATGAGGAAAGGAGCAAATAGACCATGTGCACATGTGGATGTAAGAAGACAAGTGATGGGAGTTGGTTCCTTCTTCCACCATGTGGGTCCCAGGGATCAAATTCAGGTCATCAGACTTTGTAGCAAGCATCTTTACCTGCTGAGGCATCTTACTAGCCTGGCCCATTACCTTTGAATCAAGATTCATGGAAGTTCTCATCATATGGGCAGAATGAAGCTACTTAGTGCAAATGTAACATGAATACCTAGTTCCTGGCAGAATCCTTGATCCCTCTAAAACCTCATGAGCCAGTCTCCACAGTCCACATTTCTCTCAGCACCCACATGCCCCATAAGCTTTGCTTATGGGATTCTAGGACTTTCCTAGTCTGCAAGACTTCTTCAACATTTCTATCACCATCAGTTCAAAGGATGCACTAGCCACATACTCAGATTTCTGGAAACTGTGGTCCCACTCCTGCTACCAGTTTTCTGTACTGGTTACTTTTTCCCCTATTCTGGTAAAATATATGGCAAATCATCTTAAAGAAGATTATTTTGCCTCACAGTTCCAACGTACAGACCATATTGCAGGGAAAGCATGGTAGCAGGGATATGAGGCAGCTGGTCACATTATATCCACAGAAGCCCAGCATAATGGATGCTGGTGTGCTCACTTTCCCCTTTTTTATTCTGTCTGGGGCCCCAGCCTATAAAATAGTGCTACTTATCTTCAGGGTGGATCTTCTAATTTCAGTTAAGCCTCTCTCTCAGTTAAAGACTCTCATAGCCATACCCAGAAGTTTGTCTTCTACATCCCATCAAGCTAGCAAGATTAACCACTTCAATCACAAACAGATCTACAATAGTGTAACAGAATCTACAGTTGGAAATACTTTTTTTAGCTTGAATTTAATGTGAATGAGGCTGTGACATTTGTTTTTGCATAATCCATTTCTTCCGAGTCCCTGTTAAAATTCACCATAGGTCTAGTTTGCATGAGGTTGAAGTAGAGAAGAAAGGAGTCAGGTTTTGCAGCTGTTGTGTATAGCCTGGTGGATGCAAGATGGGCTACAATGACATGCTTGGGCTGTATTTTTATGATTCTTTACCCTGCCAATTGAGAGTACTGTCATGTGTTACATAGCATTTTAGTTAATAACAACCCACACAATATTATGGTAGTTCTTATAAGGTAACGTTAACACAAAAAATTTCTACAATTCAGTGATGTCATAAGAATCACGCAATAGTACCAAGAGTGGAATTTTCTTCGCATGCTTGAATCCTCATGTTCAGAAGGAGCTGTGGGAAGACACTGGGGTCAACTTCGGTATAGGTATCAGGTACTGTTTACATGGAAATGTGGCTGGCAGGAGCTACTTATAGCCCACAAAAGGAAGGGGACTCCGCTTGTAGACTGACCTTCTTCCCTGCATTCTAAAGGAATGGGAACAACTGAGCTGTCCAATCAGATGCTTTGCTGAAAGAAAAGGGGTGGGGGTAAAAAGGGCTACTGGGCTAAAGTACATGAGTATGTGTGAGTTGTGTTACAGTTTGTCATAGATACATGCTATGGGCCTTACAAACTTTAATGGCTGTGCAATATCATCTGCCCCACTGTAACTTATATGGCAGTCATTGGGAGGATACCAGGACAACTGAAAGCAGGACATGATGAATTGGGGCCAGGAAGTCCAGAAGTATAGATGTATAAGCTATTGAAACCTGCTTAACTAGCACTTACCACCCTGGGCCTCCACTTGTCTAGAGACCAGTTTCACAGCTGCCCACTCATCTACTAGCTCCTGCCTATTCGTGGTGTAGTTTTAAGACCTAGGCTCTTGTCTGAATTGTGTCTTGGGACTTGGGGCCCTTTTCAGACATGTCAATGTCCACAGGCCCACCGCTTCCCAAACTCTAGAGAGACAAAGGGAGCAGGGACAATCAGATAATGTGTGGGCTTGGCACACAAGAGTGTCCACAAAATAGTTCTCACCTCAAAAGGAATAAAATGTACTTTATTCCAAGTCAAAAATTAGTGGTTATGGCTTAGCAACATGGATTTAGGTGGAAGTGGTTACATGAACCTCTATAGTTACAAAACAAGGTCATAAATCAAGGCATTACTAAATATAGAGGTGTAGCTATCAGGTAAGTGACGGTATTAGCTACTTTTCTGCTGCTATGATAAGATACCATGACCAAAAGCAACTTAAGGAAGAGTTTATTTTGGCTTATGGTTTAAGAGCAGTAAGAGTCTATCATGACAGGGAGGGCATGGCGTGGTGGCAGGAGCAGGACCCATACTGATCACATTTTTATGCAAGCACAGGAAGCAGGAAGGACGAATAGGAAGTGGGGCAAGGCTCTAAGTCCTCAAAACCTTCCGCTGGCAAGGTTCCATAACATCCCCAAATAGCACCATCAACCATGGGCTGAGTGTTTAAAGACATAAGCCTGTGGGGGACATTCCTTATGTAAATCAACACAACAGGTTGAAGCAAAGTGGGCAAACTTCTAGCATACGCTGCAGATGCTATCTGTAGTTAGCTTTAGGGTGGTGGGAGCCAGTGGTCTGCTAAATTAACACATTCCAAACATTTTACATGTTACAAAAGGTATCCATTTTTGACGCAGGAGGTAATAATTACATGCCCCTTGTGATATTTCACTGAGCTATATCATTTTGATGTTTTTCACATTTCAAGGAAATGTTTATTACATAGAATATGATGGGAGAAAACGTAAAGGAGGGATTATATAAGGATACTATAAAACACAATGTGATTAAGGGTATGTTAATTCTGCTGGCCATGGTATTGGTATTATGAATGTAAGCATGGCAGTAAACAAAATATATGCAATCCATGTCAATTATAAGTCAATAAACTTAGAGAAGATATATCACATCCTGGTGGTGTTAAATGAAGCACATAGTATTCATTAGACAAAAACAATACTAGGTGAAACAAAAAAGGAACTAAAAATTCATTGCCTAATCTCTGGTCTCAATTATTGAGAAAATAAATATTTTCTTTTCTTTCTTTCTTTTTTTTTTTTTTTAAATGATGGAGTTGACAAGATGCTTAGCCAGTAGAGATAAAGGGCTTGACACCAAGGCTGATGACTTCAGTTCAATCCCCAAGACCTACACAATGGAAAGAGAGAACTGACTCCTGAATAAAAAAAAAAAAACAAAGAAAAATAAGAATTCCAAAATAAAGAAAAAAAATGAAGAGGTATTGAAAATGAACATATCACAGAGAATACCAGCAATTCCAGGTATCCAGTAATGAAAAATTACATGCAAATTTGTATTATACATTTGAACTCATACCTCACTTTATAGTGGAGACATCCTATGAGATGTGTTCTTAGTGATTCTGACATTTGGCAAACATTACCAAGTAAATTTATACAAACCTCAGTTACAAACAAACAAACAACAAAAACAAGACTAGATAAACTGAAAACCAAACAAACCTCTGTTACATGTCACAGCCACTATCAAATATGAATCTACTGTGAACATGACATCTTGATGTGTCACATGTCTATATATTATAAAGCTGTATAGCACGGACTTGGCAATAAGATGAATAAACAGAACTGTGGATAGGAAGACAGAGCCCTTAAAAAAAAAGTTCTTGCCTTTTAGATTCACAACAATAGGAAAACACTCCCTTTCCAATGAGAGCCACAGGAACAGTGGAAAAACAGTATGGTTACAAGTGTTTGCATACCCTTTCCTCATACCACGTAAGAAATCATTTATAAGCATCAATCATTTATAAATTATAAATCTAAAAGCACGCATTCCAAATATATTATGAGAAATGGGATGGGAACACAGCAATGTTATGGAAAAGCTCTTTAAATGTACACAAAGCTATAGTTTAAAACACTGTGATTCAAACTACACTGAAATAATTGTATTCACCAAATAAAGCAAAGGGTAAAGAAGGAAGTGGCACAGTGGGAGAAACCCACTGCCTCACATACATCCAATCACTTTTAATAAGGAAGGAGAAGACAGAGAGCTACGCAGAAAAGTAGGGAAGGGGCTTGAAAAGCTGTTTTATGCAGTAAGGATGTACATGCTCGATAACCATAAAAATGCAGAACACGTGTAGAAATGGGAGGGAAAAACATAAAATAACGAAATAGGCAATCGTATAGGTGAACGCATGGGACAACTGAACACAAACTCAAGATGAAATGTGAGTCGCTATTCCTTTGGAGAAAGTGGCTATGAACGAGGTAAAATATTTTCTGTCGCAGATTCAAATGTGTGTCGTGATAACACAGGAGACACAGAAATATTAACACAAAGAGCTGAAATCCCGGGAGGTTGAAGACAAGGGGCGATACATTCAGGAAGTGATAAATAATTATGTGGCCTAGGTGACAAGCACATTCACAGTCTTTTATGAGTAGCTAACAATGAAACACAGGCTGAGTTTTGCTTAGATAGTATATGCCTGTGATACTTTGCTTGGTCATAAAATTTGCAAAGGAAATAGGCAGAACTTATGAGAAAATAATTCAGAGAGGCAAATACAAATGTCCAAGTTACATGTACCGTTTGTGCTGAAAATTTATAAACATAACCTTTTTCTCCTAAATTAATAGTATTATACCATCACAATTTTAACAGGCTTAATTCTACCCCCGCCCCCCAAGACAGAGTAGGATTTCTCTGTGTACCTTTGGAGCCTAGGTCTCAAACTTACAGAGATCTACCTGCCCCTGCCTGAAACTAAAGGTGTACTGAAACTAAAGGTGTGTGCAACCACAGCCCGGCTTCAACATGCTTAATTTTTAATAGAAGGAAAAGAACCACAAAATCCTGAATTTTTTCTAGAAGGTT